>JBCFYV010002347.1:0-39729 GCA_039000515.1 Timema cristinae
ACACGTGCCACAGTTTGCCAGACACTGCTACAAAGGGAGTGCATGTTGTGCCGCAGCTGGGAGAGCCTTGTAAACAGCTGTTGGAGAGATGCAAGTGGGAAGGAGACATCAGGGACTGCAATGAACTTTTCGAGGAGAGGAAGTCGTACCAAGGATTCTGTTGCTCCTTCAACTACCGAGGAGTCACAGAGGAGACCGAGTGAGTGAAGATCCGCTTCTCAACGTGGATCAGAGGTCGCCACACTCATTTAGTTCGGGATATACTTTCAATTGGTCCAATTGATTCACGAGCTGAGCGCACTCTTTAGTCTGGTGGGTCAAAGTTCCTGGTAACAGCTACAGAGGCCCGGGTTCTATCCTCGGCGCTTACAGATCTTCTTTGAAGCGGTAGGTCTGTAACGCAGTCAAACTTAGCCTCATGAGGACAAATGAGGAACACTTGAAAGGTAAAGTAGCGGCTCTGTTCTAGAAAACTGTGATTAATGATCAAAGGGTTTGTTGTGCTGACCACATGACACCCTTTATCCACAGAATTTGGAACTATCATCGCCAACAGATGGTGGCCGCTTGGTTGCTATAGCTCGATTGTGGGCTGACACCATGGAGTTTTTATTTTATTTTTTAGTTTCGTGGTCAAGGGGTCGTACATAAGACACGTAACTCTTTTTTTTTTCAAACTTTTCCGTTCCCTACCCAGGTCTTACGGTTTAAGAAATTACTCTCGCAAGAGACTAAATTTCCCGTTACAAGGAGGTCGGGGTCTAAATCTCAGCCGGGTGTGTTGAATCAATTTTTTCCCCAACAAACTAGTTTTAATTAGTTCTCTGTGTAAATGCAGGTACATTTTCCCTTAGATTCCAAATTTTGTTATTTTATTTTCCATTTTTATTACTTCTAATTGAAGACAAAGTGGGATATTGAGGGGCCTCAGCTCTTGCTATGGACTAATAGTTAAATATTTAATCAAATAAATTTAACTTTACATTTTTTAATGAAAATTTCAATTACTCATGATTTCCGAGTTTTTGAATTTTTTTTTCCTAATCGGTCTAAAATAACTACTGAAACGTGACTCACACACCCTTAATAACAATGTAAGGAGGCATATAACCTGTAAGGATAGTAAAACGCGGTGCAAAAAAAAAGTAACTCCTTACCACTGTTAATAATGAGTTATGTGATCAAAAACGTAACTCTTTACCATTGATAATAGTTTTTAATGTTGATGGGATATGCCTGTATGCAAGGCCGTAGCCAGGACGGGTTTTGGGGGTTCAAACCCCCTGCGAAATTTTATGAACAAAATATAAATGACTTTATTTTTGGTTCAAACAATATCAAAACTAAGATATAAATTGCGTGACCTGGCGGTCTAGGGGTAAGGTGTCGGACTTCTGTGCTGGGGTCCGGGGTTCAATCCTCGGTCCCGGCACAGATTTATCTGATTACCAAACCCTTCTTTCACCTCTGACAAGACATCTTGTGAATGTGGGGAATGCCAGGCCTCCACCGTGGTTCGGATTCCACGTTAGACTGTAGGTCCTCCATTTCATCTCACAATCACCCTACCATTACACGTTAGCGTAAGAGCGTATAACCCGAACGGGTAGTAAGACGCGGTGCTAATAATAATAAGATACAAATCCAAATTAGGGGGGCTGTGTTACCATAAAAAGTACTTCAGAGAACTTCTAGAGGTGTTAAACATTTATAAATTTTTCTAGCCTTCAACATTTTGAAGGTTATTTTACCATAAAAAAAAACTTCACAGAGCTTAAAAAAATGTATTAATATTTAGAAATTTTCCAAACCTTCGGCAGCTAGGAGGTTATTAAAAAAAACCTTCAGAAAGCGTCTAGAACTGTTTATCATTTAGAATTTTCTTTTAGCTTACAGAAATTGGGGGATGTGCCCCCCCCCCCCCCCTTCCCCTGTAATTATTGGCTGGCTACGGCCTTGCCTGTATGTGTTTGTTTTATTTTTGTCCACAGGATCGGCAGAAAGAAGATTGTGCAAGTAAACAAGGAATTGCTTCACACGCGTTATTACAGCCACCGTATGGGTCTGACTGTCTTACTGAACCCTCTCATACACGACTATCTGGTGTCCACCCTGTTCTCAGGGGGAGTCAGGGTTAGTAACAACAGTGGCAAGACGTGAATCTTCATCGTAAGATCACTGCCTCTACGTTCACATTTTAAGACGTATTATATTCATTCTATTATATATATAAAGAACAGTATTATTATATTTTCAAACACCTAAAAATTCACAAGGGTTCACCCAAACAAAAAATATTATTATTATTACTACTATTAGCACCACGTCTTACTACCCGTTCGGGTTACACGCACTTACGCTAATGTGTAATGTTAGGGTGATTGTGAGATGAAATGGAGGATCTACAGTTTAACGTGGAATCCGAACCACGGCGGAGACCTGGCATTCCCTACATTCACAAGTTGTGATTAATACACGTCTTGTCAAAGGTGAAGGAAGGGTTTGGTAATCAGATAAATCTGTGCCGGGAACGGGGATTGAACCCCGGACCCCAGTACAGAAGTCTGACACCTTACCCCTAGACCGCCAGGTCACCGATAAAAAAAAACCATCATAAAAAGGGTGACCTGGTTTTTTATGGGTAAGGTGTCTGACTTCTGTGCTGGGAGTCCGGGATTCAATTCTCGGTCCCGGCACAGATTTATCTGATTACCAAACCCTTCCTTCACCTCTGACAATACGTGTATTAATCACAACTTGTGAATGTGGGGAATGCCAGGCCTCCACCGTGGTTCGGATCCCACGTTAAACTGTAGGTCCTCCCTTTCATCTCACAATCACCCTACCATTGCACATTAACGTAAGTACGTATAACCCGAACGGGTAGTAGGAGGCGGTGATAATCATAATGATACATAAAAAGCTGTAATTTTTCTCACGCTTCTCAATTTACGTAGAGAAGTGTTGCACATGCGCGGTATATAGATTTCAACATATTTTGCGTCCAGTCTAGTTTGTGGAAACTCTTTACTTCACACAATGTTTCATTTGGCAATGGAGGCTTGTGGAATATTTTAGACTTCACAGTACAGTAATCGTAATTGAAGTTAGATTTTAATTGGACATTAAATAATAGCTACAGTAATGACTGGATCGTCTTTCACTTAATCATACGTTAGGTCATACGATCTGCAATTGTAGCTTTTGATAGTGATTTTCGATGCATATAAAATAACACTACTGAGAAAATAAAATGTAGTACAACCAAAATTTTGGCTGCCAATATATGTTTGTTTTTTATAAAAAGTGTACTTGAATACGTAAAGCAAACATACACACAGGCAATCATTTAATCATTCATACAATCAATCAATCAACCTCAACCTTGCTGGTGTCTAGATGCTGGTGCACCACTCTGACGACTACCCTGGTCTCCCTAACCTTGTTGGTGTCTAGATGCTGGTGCACCACTCTGACGACTACCCTGGTCTCCCTAACCTTGTTGGTGTCTAGATGCTGGTGCACCACTCTGACGACTACCCTGGTCTCCCCAACCTCGCTGGTGTCTAGATGCTGGTGCACCAGTCTGACTACCACCCTGGTCTCCCTAACCTTGCTGGTGTCTAGATGTTGGTGCACCAGTCTGACGACTACCCTGGTCTCCCCAACCTCGCTGGTGTCTAGATGCTGGTGCACCAGTCTGACGACTACCCTGGTCTCCCTAACCTTGCTGGTGTCTAGATGTTGGTACACCAGTCTGACGACTACCTTGGTCTCCCTAACCTTGCTGGTGTCTAGATGTTGGTACACCAGTCTGACGACTACCCTGGTCTCCCTAACCTTGCTGGTGTCTAGATGTTGGTGCACCAGTCTGACGACTACCCTGGTCTCCCTAACCTTGCTGGTGTCTAGATGTTGGTGCACCAGTCTGACGACTACCCTGGTGTCCCTAACCTTGCTGGTGTCTAGATGTTGGTACACCAGTCTGACGACTACCCTGGTCTCCCTAACCTTGCCGGTGTCTAGATGCTGGTGCACCAGTCTGACGACTACCCTGACGACACGGCGATAGAGAAGATGCTGCCCGTGCGCAGGGAACTACTGCTCCGCGTGACGGCGACCTCGCAGTACTGCACGGAGGAGGTGAAGAACGTCCGCAAGGACGTGCGGGACTGCGTCTTCCAGGACGAGAGGTGGCTCCGGTTCTTCCCCGTGTACAGCGCCATCAACTGCGTCACAGAGTGCAGGATGAACCACACGCTGCGCTACTGCAACTGCAGCCCCTTCTACTACCACCATTCTGGTCAGTCTATTGTTTTATAATCGCTTCAAGGCGGTCACCTAGGGCCCGAGTCCCACAGGCCTATTTCAATAATATATATATTTATAATTCCTACTTCAATAAAGATGTGACTGTTCCACTTTAGAAAACTGAGATTTTAACGGCCACAGTATTCGTTGTGCTGAAGACATGAAACCCTATATTTGCAAATGTTGGCAGCTATCTTTACCAATACGTGATGATCCCTCAGTCGGTGTATCTTGCTTGCAAGCTGACGCCAAGGAGTTTTTTTAAAATACTTAAAAGAATAATTATTGAAATTAAATAACCTAATAATTATTTCAAAATAAATGACATTATTGATATGTTTTATCTAATACTAAGAGTGTGAGGATGAATTAAATAGCAGAGCTATTATATTTGATTATTACGGTAATAGCTGCATCTAAATATCAAATTCTTTAAATTTAAAAATGGCACCTAGACACGGGAATCGACCCTGGGACCTTTGTCTTAGTATGACAATGCTCTCAGTATTGAGCTATCCGGGAATCGTCCCGTACGCACGTTAATTCTTCACTCATATTTTAAGGCTGTCTCTGTGATAGACGTGCAGAAATTGTCAGCTACAATGACCATGGATACGGGTGTATCCCTGAATGGTTAGAAATTTGCCGTACTAATCTGAAGGTCCTGGGTTTAATTCCCACGTCCAGGTGTAATTTTTCAGTTTAAAGAATACTAAGAATATATCTAAAAGAAATAAAATGGTTTTACAAAATATTTATTTTTATTGTTTTATGACATTCGAGGGGTCGCTTTGTTGGCGCGTAACTTTGATATTTAATTAAAATCTTCCGTAGATGTTAAGAGAAAAATAAGTGATGTTTTTTCAGTCACTGATTGAGAAGAGTGTATGGCGGAGTTTGTCAGTTAATTTTTTTCATTTATTTATATATTTATTAAAATAATTTTTCTCTGATTTGTATACTCAAGGATTCTGGTTCGTTTCTGTTACAGGTGACTCTAAGATATGTAATTTGAAGGACATACCGTGCCTGAGCAAATATTACTGTGAGTATTTGCATACAGCGGAGTCTTGATTATCCGAGATCTGTTCATCCGAGGTTCCCTTATATCCGAATTGGTAGCACAAGTCTTGTTTCGCGAGAATTTACCTGGAAATACTTTATTTACCGAGTCCGTTTTTATTGAACAAATATCGTATCGTGTATAGTCACAAGTTTTTTTAAAACTAGGTTTGCTTATTTCGATTCTTGTATAGTGTTCTTCTCCACTAATTTTGTTTGTTTTTTTAGCACCGCGTCTTACTACCGATTCAGGTTATACGCTTATGTACTAATTACGCTAGTGGTTTTAGGAATTAGAAAGGCTATATGTCAAGGAAATGTACCCCCATTTTCGTGGAGGGAGGGTAGAAAACAATTAAAAAAAAACATTTTCAGTACAACCGACCGAGATTAGAACCTAGATCTCCCCTTCATCGGCATTCTAGTCTACTGCGTGAGTAGCGCTTTAGACCATGCAGCCACCGAGGCGAGTTTGTTCATGTTACTCCGTGTAGTCCTAATTTTCAATAATCCGAGGTAGTCTCTGTCCCATAAAACTCAAATTATCGAGACTCTACTCTGTATATCTTAAGATTCACTGACGTTTCATGAAACGTTTTTTTACCAACTTTTACTAAGCGCATTAATATTAATATTAAAATATTAAAAAAAAATCACTGTAATATTTTTATTTTATCGTGATCCCTTGGGTAAAGAAAGAATTGTGGTGGTAAAAAAAAAAAAAATTGAACTCGAGGTTTTGAAAAAATGTCGACGTTTCATGACCTCCTGAAACAGAAAAAGTGGTTTTCACTATGTCTGTCTGTCCGTCTATATTTTGGCCTAGAGCCGAAACCACTTTACCGACCGTACTAAAACTTCATACAGTATCTAGGTTTCTTATAAGGTTCTCTTGAGGAGTAAAAAAAAAAAAATAGATTTCTAGCCCTAAAGTTAAGGGTAGTTTACCGACGGGCAAAAGGAATAAAATGGCTATTCTCAAAATCAGATTTTGTAAGAAACCTTGTCCAACTTTCAGACGTCCTGCACACGCGCACGCCAGACAAGTGGTCAGGGTCTTACAACAGCGGCGATCAGAGCATCACCTGCGACTGCCCCGACGTCTGTAGCGAGGTCACGTATGACGTCCAGACGTCTTCGGGTGACTTCCTAGCCAGCCAGTATCAGCGAACACCCTTCTTGTAAGAACCCTTCTCACAACTTACGGGGTAACGAGGGGACAAGGGGGGTGTTATGCCTCCCCACATGAATGTCTTTTTTCCTAATTCCCAGCGATGATTCAGTTATCTCTCTCCGTAAAATTGGCGTCGTAACACGTAGAGGTGGTCAAACAGTCGATCGTGATCTACCAGTCGACCGCGGCCGCTTGCTTAGTCGATCACCTGGTCGATCGATTAAAAAAGACTGAGAGAAAGGAAATTAAATAAATGGTTTGCAGATTTTTCTCAAACCAATATTAGAAAATCTAAATATCGAATATGCCTGACTGATGACCATTTACGATCCTGTCTTCGTTTATGACAGACTAATTATCAACCCTCTTTCAACAAACTATCCTAAGATTATGTGACATTATGCCTCAACTTCAAAGTCAAGTGTTTAATAAGAAAATACATTTTTCAGGGAAATTAAATATATTATGTGGTTTGATTGTTTCAATGAGTGAAAGGACTATAAGTTATCATAAGCAATATAATTTTACTATCAAAACACAAAATTAGTTATTAATTTTTTACCAATGAAACAAATAATATAAGCCTATGGTTCTGTAGTATAGTAGATCGCAAGAGATTTTCCATTATCTGGAGTAGATCGCTAGATTGAATGTCTGGCCACTCCTGAATTAGCTCCTCGCCAATTGTTAAATTAAAGTTCTGGGGTCTTTCTTTCTCTCTTGTGTTTGATCTAAAATAAGTTATTGAGAGACAGTATACTGAACCAAACGTGTAATAAAAAAATGCAGCACCACTTGATTTAAAAAAAAAAAATTGCTATCAATGTCAAATAATCATCCTTTAGCGTTGACAGCTATACATTGATGGAGATTTGAGGCACCTTTTAAAAAATACAAACATATTTTTTACGCTAAACATTGATAAAATTATTATTATATTGTTATTTTATAGATACTGATAATAGCTATCAAGTGTGGCCACTGCGGATTACATGACTTGACGTATTAATACGTTAAAATATTTTTATTTTATTTATTTGAGGTATTTAACATGTACTTTATGAACCGACTGATTATATCAACTCACGAGAATTTCTATGAGCGAGAGAGAAAGAACCTACCAATTTTGCCATGAAAAGTATTTTCACATAGCTTCTACGGTTCTTTTACACGCCACAATCGACACAGAACTGACGGCTTTACTTCCCCTCCGAAGGAAGTTGTGCTACGGGCTTTTATTGCTCAAGAAAAATCCGTCGACCCTGTCTGGGTTTGAACCTATGATCATCGAGTCCTGAGGCGAGCACTCTACCCCAAGATCACTGAGGTCGACTGTATTGAAGTAGCTCTAGTAGCTTTTCCTATCTGTTAGATATGTTCATTCATAATAAAATTGGGGTATAGCTGTAAATATGTGTTCCATATAAAGTATATAGTCCGTTCATGGTAGCTTAGGCCTTTTCTGACATTTGTAAAATCAATTAATTACTTTTCCTTTACTTTTCCATATGATAAATACGTCTTGTCACTTTGAGGTGAGGGAATTTTTCTTTAAGCTGCAGGTTAAAAAAAAACATATTTGCGAGGTGGATGGAGGTAATTACATAAAAAAATACCTCAGTACATCACGGCCGGCTTCGAGAATAAACATTCCCTTTTACCAGCAATTTAGTCTTTTGCAGTCTTGATGCTTCAGGACTATGTGTCCACCAGTGTGTGTGCGTGTGTGTTTTACGTTAGTGTAGTCTTTAAAGTAACTTTTTAAAGATCAGAAAAACCGGCTTCACAAGCTACATAATCTAAGGCATCACTTTCGAATTAAAATTGACTACCGCTGACGGGTACATCGGGGTTCAAATCCCAACCGGGTGCATTTAGGTTCTCCTCAATTTGATTTTCACTCTTCCTCCCCGAAAATGCGGGTATACTTCCTCTAAATTCAACCTTCTTCATCCCTAATACATTAGAGTAATTAGTACATACGAATATAGCCCGAACGGATAGTAAGACGTGGTGCTAAAATAATCTATCAGAAAAGCGCCAACATTTGCTACAAACCAGTTACACAGTGACAATAATTAATAAACTTTTAATTTGATACTTTGGTTAATATAAGTCATTAGCGCATCTGTCCGCTATATTATGGGTCCTGAATTCGATTACTGGCATGGCTAGAAGAGTTTTCCCCAAGGGATTCCCCTTTCAAAACTATTTTACAAAAATTAAATTAGTTTGTAAATCGTGTGCTGATACAACCAGTAAGTTCATAAAGTCCACCTAAATAAGCCCCTCTCACAAACCAAACACTCAAAAACAAAAGATACAAATAAAACATATTGTGGCAAAATTACAGAATGTTTTTTTCCCCTTCTTCAAGCAGTGACGGGATGAACGTGACGGATAGGACGTTGTTCCACTTCTACTTTGGAGATCAAGTGTCTGTGCGCACGCGTAGAGACATCATCAGCTCGTGGAATGACTTGTTGTGCAAGTACCTTTAGTTTAAAGCATGTTTTAAAAAACTATTGTACCAAACACCAAGCTTTTCTTTTACTTTATCCCAATCTCTCGGAGAGAGAAATATTGCGATAAAAAAAAAAAAAAATCAAACTAGAGATTTTGATAACTGTTGACGTTTCATGACCCCCTGAAACAGAAAATGTGGCTTTCGCGATGCTGTCTATCTGTCTGTATCTCAGCCTAGAGTCGAACCCATCCTACCGATTGGGCTAAAAAAACCTGGTATCTAAGGTTTTTATAATGATTATACGTAGAATTTTTGGAATTATATATTCAACCCTAATAGAAAGGGTAGTTTACTGAAGAGGGAAAAAAAAAAAGATTTTATAAAAATACGCTTTGATGACTTTTATTAAATTTTGTATCTAGACATTGTTTAAAAGCCCAAACAAAATGGCGTATTTAATTTTCCCATGAAAATAAATTTGAGGATATTTTACAATATAGCACACTCCACCCCTCTTTAACTCGGTCCATTACTTGTGTTGAATCCAGGTGTATGAGGTGAACAGCCTGCTCTAGGAATTCAGTAGGGGTGTGCAAATCTTCGAAATGTCAAAGTCAAAGTTGAAGCCTAAGTCACCTTCGATTCGACTTCGTCACTTCGACAACCACTATAACCTTAGCATCTTGAGAAGTTTTGAAGTTATAATAAAACCTCTATAAATAACGAAAATATTTGAAAATCCCTAATTACTACCCATTTAAATAAATTATAATAATCACATAACAGCAATAAAAAGTATTTTAACACTAACTTGATAGTGTAACGCAAGCAGGAATAAACTCAGATATGTCAGCATAAAAATAATATAATATAGTGTGTTTTTTCCCTACTAAACTTTCTCTTTATTTAGAAGTATTAGTAGATAATTTAAAAATTAATAATAGTATTATTTGATAAAAAAAAACTTTATTTGGTTTCAGCTTCAACCTTTCTTGGCATGCTTCAATCTTTGCTTCACCTGAGACTAAAAGAACATTCGCACATCCCTAGGAAAGAAAAAAACTTGTATGATTTAATTTTTTGGTATTTTCTTTCTAAATATACATTTTTTAAATTAATTTTCTTAACACCACAGGGGGTCAGCTGACCCTTTGACCCCCCCCCCCTCCTGTATCCGCGCCTGAGTACAACTCTACTATAGAGCATTGAAGACGTGTCGGCCAGGCTTACGACTTAATATTCTACATTAAAAGTACCCCTATAGTTCCCAACATGGAAATAGTTCAGAAATAATAATATTCCACTACATTAAATACACCCCCTCCCTTAATTCCCTAACACAAACACACCCAAAAGTGAATTTCTGGTTGCACCCCCTGGTACCGGGACCACTCCTTGACCCACTTCGGTGGTCGAATGGTCTAAGGCAATGGCTAGCCCGAACAACCGATGATGGGGAGATCGAGGTTCGAATCATTCCTAAATGTTTTTCACTCTCCCTTCACGTGTTGACAGTAAAAATCAACAACAAAAAACAAACCCCCTTGTTTTTTTAGCATCACATCTTACTACCCAATCAGGTTATAAGCTTGTGTACTAATCACGCTTATGGGCCAAGGATGAATAAGGTTTAATCTAGAGGAAGTGCACCCACATTTGCATGGAGAGAGTGTGGAAACCATTTTAGGAAAACCACCCTTAGTACAACCGACCAGGATGTAGCCACGATCTCCCCGTCATCGGCAGACTAGTATATTGCGAGAGTAGCGCCTTAGACCATGCGGCCAACCCTCTTGTTGCTTCCTGTTTCAGCGTCCCTGGGCGGCATCTTCAGCTTGTTCCTGGGCTGCAGCTTCATGAGCTGCGTGGAGCTATTCTACTTCTTCACACTGAGGCTGTGTCTGCGCATGCGCGCCAGTCACGTGATAGAGCCGCAGGTCGAGCGAGTCCAGGAGGTGTCCACCGTGCACCAAAACATGCGACGCAGGATGGCAGTGAGGACTAAGACAAGACACGGGGCGAACTTCCAGGAGAACTATGGGGCGTCCCACCCAGCCATCGATCAAGACTTTATAACCAGGAACCGTTTCTTCTAGATCATCATCCTCATGAACAATTTCTAGCTTGTGACCGGGTCGGTTTGTCGAAATCCTCCATCTTCTCTATCCTTCCACGATATTTCCTCCTTTACTCTTGTCAATTATTCTCCTCTTACTCGCACACTTACAGTTATCTGCTTCTCCCACTCTTTCATTGCCTCCCTCTACAATCTCATGTACTTAAACATCCTCAATTCATGTCTTAGTCTATACCACCTCACTCCTCTTTATTATATCACGCATTCCAACATCCTCATTACATGCTCATTCTATCTCACCCTTGCTTCCTCTATTATCTCATGTACCCCAACATCCTCATTACATGCCCATTCTATCTCACGCTTGCTTCCTCTACTATCTCATATACTCCAACATCCTCATTACATGCCCATTCTATCTCACCCTTGCTTCCTCTACTATCTCACGTACTCCAACATCCTCATTACATGTCTATACCATCTCACTCTTGCTTCCTTTGTTATATCACATACTCCCTGTACCCAAATTCTTGACCAAACATCTTAATTCCTAATTTTGTTTCTCCTCGTGACAGCTGTTATGCCCCTTAAACACTTCATTCCAAAGGCCTTCATTTTCTTTGTCTCTCTTGCATATAATATCCAGTTTACGTAACTGTTTACGTAACTACAGCTACGAAGTACGTCCCGTACAACACTTGCTTACACTTTAAAATAATGGTTTTAAGTAAACCTGTAGTACGCGAACCTCTGGAGGTACGTTAGCTTGAGTTAGTAATGACGACGGTTTCCCCCCAATTTGAACCTAATATTAAAAAGTGTGTTCTTTAAAACAAATATAAAGCTCTCATTAACTATGTATTTTGTGAATTTTAGTATATATGGTATCTACATAATAATTTGAATTTTCACTAATATTTTCTCTCTTTTTTTTATTCCTAAGCAGCAAATAAATTTTACCCAAGTTATATGTGAAATTTTTAAAAGTTTATACTCAGCTTATATGTGTGTGTTGATTTTTATAGACTGACATGTAAAATATCTATGCTTGAATAGTTTAAAAAATAAATAAAATAAAAACGATACAATTGCATCTAAAGTTCAGTAATTAGTTAGTAAAAAAATTAGTAATTGTAGGGAGAAGGATTTTTAATTTAGAGATTGGTCGAATCATATATTTCTCAAATCCAAATATTAAATTATCTTTTGAATCTCGAATCCAGATTCGTATCTTTAAATATGTACACTTTTAAAGTGAAAATATTTAAAATTTAATTTTTTTTTTGTTTAAGGCCTAGTGCCACTGACAAATAATATTTGGTTTGTTTATTACTATTACGTCTTAATCCCAACTAAACAAGTCCATGCAATTCTTTTTAGCAATTGATTAAAATTTTTAAATCAAGTCAAGGTCTCCAAAAATTGTATTCAAGATACTTTTTTGAGATTTTTACAAATCTCGATTCTCCAAGGCAAGATAAGTGGGAGAAGGCAGGAGGGCCTGGGAATGGGGTGGGGGGTCAGTGAGGGAGTAATAGTTTAAAATATAAAGCACTTTATATTTATTCATAGAATAAAGGAAAATAATTAAACTCCTATGTTTATTTTTAGTAAAAAAAAATTACTTTAAAAGTGAGATACACTATAAAGTTTCAGAATCTAAAACATAAAAGCTGATAGGACATACTGAAAGATTCAATTTTGACTAGACAGTGGACCTGTCGAAAGATATAACAACTAATTAAAACTAATAGTAAAAAAGATCTAACCGAAATTGACGAATACAGAGTCGTTAGGGACATTCAACAATAGACAATTCGGTGTTTGGTGCGTATACGTGCCCTTCACTTAGCCTGAAAGATAGCAAGCCTAGCTTGGTTGGTTCCACTGTGGCGTAACTTAGGGCATCTAAAAAATAATTTAAAATGTTATTTGCTTATTACTGAAGTCAATTATCTTAAATTTAACGTTTCAGAAGAAAGAATTCGGTGGTCGGAACATGTGAGTACAGTAGACTCTCGATTTACCGGGGTAATGGAGGGAAGGGGAAGCACGGATAATATAAATCACGGATAGTATAAATAATCCCCATCTGTTTACCATCGCTATTCAACATTTGTTGCTCTTCGTTTCTACTTATTTATGCGAAAAGGGATTTTCCACAATGGTAAATATTAAAACGAAGCAGCGAAATCGACTCCTGTATGCGAATAGCATTAGATAATACAATTAAAACAAGAATAGACAAATTAGTAGAAAGCGTTCAAAAGCTGAACTCACATTAAATACAGTTAGATAAGTTAATTTATGTATTTTATTTGTTTGTTATTATAATCGGTATTTAAACAACTATCTTAGAATAAATCTTAATGATGAATATATTAGTAAAAACTAGGAGGCTACGAAAATTTGAGGATATTTAGAGGCCCGCGAGTAATAAAAGATTAAGAACCACTGGCTTAGATGACAGGGCATTTTTAGAAAACATTCTGAAATAATACAGGAGTCCCGGAAACTCGACACTTGATAACTTGATATTCCGCGTAACTCGACACGCGCACGAGCAGACCGGGAGCTGGGAGGGGTTTCGTTTGCATTCTGTTTTTTGGGATGTGTTAAGAAGGCCATGGGCTTTAAGAAATTGCATGTTGCCATGCGACTTTTTGGTCGAATACATTTTTACAGCTCATATTATATGGAGCTAGAGCCGAAACTTAAGAACAAATATTGTTCAAGTGTTTTAGTAAAAAGAAGTGCTCAAATGCTTTATAAAAATGTACTTTTATGGCTAACATCATAATATATAAAAGGTTTAAGTGGTAAAACAATAATCTGTATAGTTATGAAAGTATTAATTGGGGAAAAAAGATTAAAATTGATTTATCCAGCTTCAAAGTTTTACAGTTTTCCTCTGAACATTTACATAAACTTGTACACAGTGCTTAAAATTTTCTACAACGGCATGATTGGGTAATACATGAAGTTTTACATTTACACGGTTTGATGTCAGCTGGAACTGGTTCTTTGGTCATTAGCTTTGAATCCAGGATATATTTATCTTTAAGCTCGTATCCAAACTCTTTAAAATTTCAGGGTTCAAATAAAGGCAAGTATGCATTTTTCCAAATAAAAGTTTGCCCAGAAGCTCTCAGACAATGCATCAGAAGTGCAGAGTACTCGTGATGAGTTCACGCTAAAGCCAATCGCTTGAGAAATTGATCTGAACCGAACCTCATCTGCTGAAATGCTTTGTTTGCTTATAAGATATGAACATACTTTTTCCAGCTGATTAAACTGTTCTGGAGTAATGACATTTCTGTTTCCTAGAAAAGAAAGTGCTGATTGGAATAAACGGCAAATGAGCAAGATTCAAGGCTTTTTATTTTGTAACTTAGGCGGCTAATTGTATCACATCATGTAATGCCGGCAAGTTGATACTAACTTCTTCTCCAAGTGATTGTGCAGTTAGGTGTCATCTTAACATCCGATTATTTTGCGCTGGACCTGAATGAAATCATAAACCTTTGCATTTGTAAGCCTCACCAAAAAATGAATTCCAAGTATCAGTATCTGGACTTTGCAAAACTATTTCTGATTTCTTCAGATATAGAGCTGCATGAAATATATGGCAGATAAGTATAGAATATATTTTAAGATGATTTGATTTTAAATCGAAAACCTCGTCAAAAACAGAATTCTGTAGTTTAGAACACTTCGTAGGGTTATCAAACCCGCCGCAAATATACATTTCTTTATCATCCTCAATCTGAATATTTGTATTAACATAATTTCTTAAAAAATTAACGAGGTTTAGCTAATTTTAGATATTTGCGATAAAGTTTTGATAATTATTTGGCATATTTGTAAAAGTCCTCACTTTGCTTGAATCTTTTCCCTTGGACTGCAATTCATTTTCATCAAATTTAATGGATATGTCATCCCATAGAATATCTCTACTCATGATACAGAGGCACCCGAAAAAAAAGATGTCTCTTGTTGGAAAAACTCTTCAGAAAACTGCCCAAAAGTTGGATTTTGTTAACTGAATGGAGTAGTGAACAAGTACCATCCATCAATAATACAAGCCTTGTTGTTATTTTGAGAATTTTAATATCTTACAGTTTTAAATCGGGCTTTTGAGAATGGTTATTTTCTATTTCGTTCATCAAACTTAATTTCTGACTTTTATGATAAAAAACACTTTTGACAAAAATATATTTTGGATACCCTATTAATTCATGGGATGCTAAGCTACGCAAATCAAATCCACGCAGGCCTGCTAACATAACTAAATTCTACACTTCAGCAATTTTGTTTAGAGTCGTCGTCCAATTAAGATTAAGAAACTCAGTCTTTTTTATTGGTTCAAATAAGTTATTTTCTTGAAATTAAGCGCTATACTTTAAATTGGCCTATCGCTTGTTCTCCATTATGGTTTACTGAAAGTAAACATTGTGCCACGCTTGCCTCAGCAACTGAACCTGTATAGATATTTATAATAAATTCTGTTCAGGATTGTTTTCGAATGGATTATACTGAGCCAAAAGAGCAATAGGGCACAGGACATTTTTTTCATCTTTATCCATTCTCATCTGGTTCCATTCATTGTGAAATGAAGAATCGGTTATTGCTAGTCGCATCCAGCTCACAATCGAGAAACATCAATAAATCCTGATGGATCGCATTTTGAAAGGGATACAGAAGCAGCCACCTTTGCACAAAGTTCTCATTTTGAGTTATTCCAATCAAACGTCCCACAACACTTGAAGAACGTATTTGAGATTGTTCTAATGCCAAATCGCATTCCACAGAATTAAATACTCCAGCTGTTAGTTTCACAGAAAGCATAAATATGTTACATTTGTTGATAAGCTTAGCTGGTCTATCAGCAGCGCTTTGAATAGTCATAAAAGTGTTCGGCTTTGGCTTTTGCACTAAATCTTCAGAGGCGTCACAAAATAAACAACACTCACCACTGCGTTTTATTTTTCAGATAATAACTTCTACATGCATTTTATTAAAATAGGCAATGAAATTCTCATAGCAATTAGTGCACATTGGTTCGGTAGTAACACTATAAAGAGATTGAGAAGCACTTGCCCTTGAACACCCTAAAAAATTTACCTAGTGCGCATATAGAGGGGTGTGGCTGTGCAGGGGGGTGGGGGTGGGGGGTTGAACCGCGACCACTTACCCAGCTGGCAACATGAATCTAGATTGAAACTATCATCCCAGGCAGTGGCAGCTCGTAGCTAAAATTAGTGGGGGTGCTGCTCCGGAAAATTTTTAGCCTTTCAAACACCACGTGGCTGGCACTTTGACGCGCACAGTTCCACACAAAGATTTTTGTATCTTTTTCATAAACTGGGGAATGGCTACTGAAGTACTAACACTAAGATTAAGGAATATATATTGTACTACAAAAATAAATAAGGAATTAAAGAAAAAAGGATTCATTATATTAAATGTTATCGATAATATAAAGTGGAAATAGGGGGTGGTGCAGTTCCGCAGTACCTATACACGAGCCGCCACTGATCCCAGGTGGACAAATATGAAAATAAACTGCGTCCCTCATATTTTGCAAACGAAATCCCTCCTAGCACCTGCACTTACAAGGTCATTCAACTGTAAAACCTCTCAGTTTGTTTGTGTAACTCGAGTGGAACAGTCGATCGGTGGTGTTTTTACAAATGCTGTGTTTGTTAGTTTTCCAATTCAGTAACATGTTATTTGAATCAATACAATATTATATGTACAGTAACGTACTGCATTTCTGGATATTTCATATGTATACACACCATTACATTAACACGTAATATATTGTACTGTACGTATATTACTGTTACTATACCGTATAATAATACAGTACAGTAAAACTGTAACTGTGATTCATCCTTGTTTAATAAACGTTCCATAGTAAACATGCATCTTATGTGAGTTTATTCTTAAAACTCAACATTTCAATAACTCGACATAATCTCAGTCCACATTACGTCGAGTTTCCGAGACTCTACCGTAATTTAAGTAAGGAGCGTTACAATACCAAAATAATAAGACTTGAAACTGATGTACTAGTAATTTTAATTTAAAAAAGTGACCAAACAGGGGAAAGCGCATGAACAATTATTTATAAATAGATTTTAAAAATAAAGATCAAAGTATATAATAAAAAGATTGACTAGTCTTGAGATCTTTTTAGAATTAAATCGGTTACGTTTGCCTCGATCTGTTCGCCGACAGAGCAGAGGGAAGCCTCACTTAAGGTGCGTCTACACTAAGAGGAAAATTTGAAGCGAGGCAAGCCAAAGCTGCCTCACTTTGATGTACCGACTCGAGTTGGCTCAACCACGTATTGCCTCGCTCTGCATTCGTTTGGCCTCGGCTTGCCTCGCTTCAAATTTGCCTCTAGTGTATACGCACATTTAAACTTACGACTCAATGAGCCACTGAGCATAATATAGTCATTTCTTCCTTTGCTGAACTTCACTTTCTGTAAAGGAAGTGGGTTGGTTACATTTTTGTGTGTGTTTGTGTGTGTGTATATATATATATATATATATATATATATATATATATATATACACACTAACTGAACGCGTAGTAAGATATTAATATTACGTATATACTTATATACCGAGCCCTGCTTTTATGGTGAATATAAAAGCCCAATTTCGTTTTTAAGTTTCCCAAAAGCGGTGAATAAGCGGTGAATTACAAAAATCCTATTTTTGCGACGAAATTATCGAATTAAGACAAAAGCGTTAAAAAAATGGCTTTTACCTAACTTTCGTGATTAAGGTGACTTTGTTGGGTTAAAACTAGACTTCCAGGACAATGTTTGAAACAGGTAAACTAAACATATTGAAGTGAAAACCAAAAATTACATTTTGTTTGGACAAAACGGTAAAAAACACTAGTCCGCAAAAAAATGTGCTGTCAACTTATTAAAAAAGTAAAATTTAGTGGCAGCTGGTCCGGGAAAAGTATGTACAAGTCACAAAGACAAAATATTACACAAAAATTTATTTTTCAATATCCCAAAATATTAGCGCGAATGCCGAAAATCGCGACTAAATCGCGATTATCATGGACATCGTTTAAAATCGCGAATATCGCGCTAAAACGCCGATTTCGCGAATTATCGCGACAATTCTGAGTATATATTTGCAATCAGGGTAACCTGAAATGTGAACATCTGAAAGAAAAAATGCCATATTTAAAATTTGCGAATAATCGCGATCTCCACAAACGCAGGGCTCTGCTTATATATTTGTATTTGAATATACATATATATTTAAATATATTATATATCCACCGCATCTTACTACCCGTTCAAGTTAGACGTATATTAATAATTTACGCTAATGTTCAAGAGGGCAGGAAGGTAGAATTGAAAGAAAATTCACCAGAATTTGCATATAAGGGGAGTGAGATCCAATTTAGGGGGAAAAAAACACCCGTCCGTACACCCGTGAATACTGACCTTCCCGTCAGCAGAAAACCAGACTAAATGAGCTTGACATTTATACCACGTGTCCACCGGTGCAGGTATCTGCTTTATTACTTTTACGGAGTAAGAACAAGGAAGGTAGAGTTTAGAGGAAACGTTTCTACATTTTCATGGTGGGAGAGTGAGATAACATCTAAAGAAAGCCCACTTCGTTACACCCAGCTGGTATTCAAAGGGCCAACCTTCTACCACTGACAAACCAGACAAAGTGAATCTGACACCTTTGTTAATGTGACCACACTGGTGCAGGATATATCATAGACTGACTAGGACCTGTACCATGAAATGAGTGAGGTTAGAAGGAATGGGGGTTAGGAAGCCAGCCTTCCTTGCCCAAAGTATCTCAATAATTTACAAGTCCGGCGCCTTCAACTGAAAGGTTCTACGCCCGATGACGATGACGATGATGGGAAAGAGTTATTAATCTCTGGGGAAGAATGGCGGCTCATACATCTATATGTATACCTAGCGTTTCTCTTCCTCTTTCCCCCCTCAAGTCAATGACTCTTCCATGTCTCAGCCTAAAACATGGCGGTGACTCCAGTGGTGCTGTTACTTACGGCAGCAGAGGACATTACTTGGAAGTAAGTACATTAGTTTGAGCAGTAATCTAGTTTTTGTGTATGTGAGTCTAGGAAGGACAATGCTATTATTATTATCATCACCGCGTCTTACTACCCGTTCGGGTTATACGCACTTACGCTAATGTGTAATGGTAGGATGATTATGAGATGAAATGGAGGACCTACAGTTTAACGTGGAATCCAAACCACGGTGGAGGCCTGGCATTCCCCAAATTCACAAGTTGTGATTAATACACAAGGTCAATACTAGAGTGGGAATCCGTAAATGCGTGTTATAACTTGGCCAATAAATTATTGACATCCCGCCTGCTGTCAAGGAAAGTATATTTCAGAATATATAAAACAATAATTTTACTGGTTGTTCTATATGGGTGTGAAACGTGGTTTCTTACCTTACACGAATAAGAAGAAGAAGAAGAAGAAGAAAAAATTAGGGTGTAATGAGGTGGACTGGATAGAACTAGCTTGAGAGTGGTATAGGGTGTAATGAGGGGGACTGGATAGAACTAGCTTGAGATAGGGATAGGGTGTAATGAGGGGGACTGGATAGAACTAGCTTGAGATAGGGATAGAGTGTAATGAAGTGGACTGGATAGAACTATCTCAAGATAGGGATAGGCTGTAATAAGGTGGACTGGATAGAACTAGCTAAAGATAGGGATAGGCTGTAATGAGGTGGACTGGATAGAACTAGCTCAATATAGGGATAGGGTGTAGTTAGGGGGACTGGACATAACTAGCTCAAGATAGGGATATGCTGTAATGAGGTGGACTGGATAGAACTAGCTCAAGATAGGGATAGGTAGCGTACTTTTGGAAGTACGGCAATGAACTTTCAAGCTAGCCTACTGATGAGAAAGAGTAGGTAAATAAGTGAGTCTAGGAGGATATTAAAGTAGTGAACAGGTAACGAACCGAGCTTTAGTTGTTGAATGGTTCAGAAGAGGTATGTCAAACTTGTATAATCAAAGGGGTTTGGTTGAAAATTGAAAATATTCAGGGTGCGCATTTTATTAAATTCAATATTGTCACCATCTTTATATAAAATAAATAGTAAGACACAGTCGCATACACTTTCTCATTTTGTGTATTATAGCTAGGAAGAAAATGTTTGAAAATAGGTTTACAGTAAACTAGTCTTAAGTAAGTTTTCCTCATAAAAATAAACACACCATCCTGTTAATCACAATAAACACTCCATCCACATAAATTTCAAAACAAATTGTTCAACAATTTAAACAAAATTCAAGCTTTCAAAAATAAGATATGTGTTAACTTCCCTAAAATTATGGTTTATTTGTAAAAGTAAAAACGTATTCTTATTTATCATGCCAACATATTCTCAGATACCCAACCTAAACTTAATCTTTAAAGCCAATTTTGAAAAATCTTTAAATTGTCTACAATCTTCTTAAATCAAGACCCCTTATATTACTTAATAAAAAAATAAATAAACACATTTTTATTGATAATTTAAAATAGACCCCGATCCAAATTTTGAACAAAATTGTTGGAGCTACTAAAAACAAATAAATCAAATTTCACAAAAATCAATCATCATTAAACAGCTATTTTTTTAGTAAAACATATATATGTGTATATAATTATTTGAAATGTAAAAAACTTAACAAATATCCATTTTGAGGCAAATCGCTTTAGCAATTTTTTTTAAATATTCAAATTAAAAAATATTCAGTCATCAGTATACTACCCTTTAACGAAATTTCACACAAAAACAAGTATACAACTTTATTTTTCATAATCATATATATTAAATAAAATCGTTAGAGCTATTTTAAAAAATTCAAAATTTTTAAAACTCACTTTTCAGTTAGCTTACATTTTAAATTTATTTTATCTAGTATACAATTATATTTGGGAGGTCAAATAGTCCCTAGATATCCATTTTGAACAAAATATTTGAGCAATTTTTTAAAAATTTGAAATTCCCATAGACTCCAGGTTAAAATGGCTGCGTTCAGTGGGAGAGGTTGAGTCCTTCAACAAGGATCGCTACGTGCAGTCCCAAGTGATAACATCACTAGTAAGCAGGCATTATTAAAAACTGATCAATTTAAAAATGGTTTTATTATAGCTTAGACAAAAACTGCCTTGGGGTGTCAATAAACCAACTTTCACAAAGCTAGGTTATGGTAGCGTCTCCCCAATTAACCAGCCTCCCCTAATGAGCTTACTCAAGCTGCAAATTACAAAGAAAAGGTGGAAATAAATGTTCCATTTTTTTTTGTTCAAGTGAATGTTTACAAATTGTTTGGTTGTAAACAATCTTCAAATACCTTTGACAATGAAATGATATTGGTTTGGATCAATCTAAAATATATAAAAAGTCATGGATGAAGGTAATTTTTCTTTAAAGTAATATATGTAGATAGATTATCTTTTTATTATTCATCCATGAAGAAACACGCGCTTCTCAGAAATAATGAGAAAAGGATTTCACCACTAAAATATATATTTTTATACCATATTTCCTGTTAAAATAACAACTGCGCTATTTCCTGTTTAAAGGAACAACTACGTAGTATTTGGCAAAGACGCCATTTCTCTATACCAATAAGAAGCTAGCCTTCACAACACCTGTCACCAGGACTCTTTCTATTAGTTAGTTTTTACACTGTTGATGAGGGGAGAAAGATGCAAGGGGTATGTCATATATAAGCCAATGTGCGTATGTTTAAGCACCCGCCCACAGTCTCCAGACACAGCCACACGCAAAATACACGCACCTCCACCCACACACTTGCAATCACAGTGTAAAATATTATTATTATTATTAGCACCGCGTCTTACTACCCGTTCGGGTTATACGCACTTACGCTAATGTGTAATGGTAGGGTGATTGTGAGATGAAATGAAGGACCTACAGTTTAACGTGGAATCCGAACCACGGTGGCGGCCTGGCATTTCACACATTCACAAGATGTCTTGTTAGAGGTGTAGGAAGGGTTTGGAAATCAGATAAATCTGTGCCGGGACCGAGGATTGAACCCCGGCCGCCAGCATAGAAGTCTGACACCTTACCCCTAGACCACCAGGTGACCGGTGTAAAATAACTTTCATTAATATCACAAGTGTGCATCGATATAAAGCATTTAATTGGAGCATGTATAAGTAATTAGCAGATGTCATTTAAATAAACCGTGTGTGAATAAACAGCCATCAACAGTTCTCTTTCTTTAATTTTATTAAATTACCGATTTAATTAGTGCTCGACCACGGAGCTATAGACAGCTGGTTAAACGGTATCTTTTCCGTACAGTGATGATAGGCGCTCGACCACGGAGCTATAAACAACCTAAACATCGTCACAGCATTATTATATCAGGGAATTAATCCGTAGTGTTTCAATCGACGCCCGACTTTCACTTGGAAGTGGTGTTATGACCGAGGACTGAAACTAGTACTCCCCAGTGTCCAAGGACTAAACCTGGATCAAGGAAGGCAGTGTGTCTGGTGTGTACCTTGTATGTGGGCTATGATAAAAACAACAACTAAACCATCTATATATTAAGTTTGAACAAAATTCATCAAATGGTTTCAGATCTGTGGCCATGAACAGACTGATATACAAAAATGGGGACAGACAGAATCCTAAAATCCATTATTTTGCCTTGTTTTGTTTTTATTGACGGGATTTTAGGTTTGGCAATAGATTCGCTGATATACCTTATTGCGAGTTGTCGATCTGACTCTAGTGAGGTTGGACAGGTTTATAGGTTCTTCCCCTTCCTACTCATCACGTCCGGACTATGCACATTTGAATACACAAAGGAAGTAGAGAGAATGAAGCTAGAATTTAGGAAGAAATGTATCCCTATTTGCTTAAATGTTGAGTGGGAATTCATTGATTAAACTCCACCCTTAATACACCCAGCCCGAATTTTAGCCCTGACTTCCCCATCACCTGAAATACAGACTAGATAAGCCTGACGTTTATTCCACGCACCCACCGATGCGGGTTGTTATTATACTACTATAAAGCCACATGGCTGACTCACTCACTGACATTAATGTTTACCCACTTTCAGATGAGCTAGAAACTTGAAATTTGGCAAATTTATAGTTCCTAGCCTATAACCGATGGGAAAATTCCAAAAAGTTAAAATTTTTAATTTTCAACCCCCCCAAAAATTCAAAATGGTGGAGCAACTTTAAAGTCGGTGCGGAACTTTCTTTGGAGGTCTCTTATGGATAGACGGTAAGACCTATCAAAAAACGGCTCTGGAATTACATTAGTTTACATCCACATGCAAAGAAAACTCACTGGGGGGTTAGGGAACGTAGCCCCCAACGAACAAAGTGAGTTAGGTATCTAAAAGCACCGTTTATAGGCGCCGTTATAGAACCAACTAATATTTACTCGGTGTTTGAAAGTGTAAACAAACTGCGTGCGTTTCGTTGAAACAAAACTTTTGGTTTGTATTTGTTCTATCCGGGGGTGAACAGGTGACAATCAATTCGCGTGCTCGCCCACCTCATTATTAGAAGAAATTATTCGCGCTTGTCTAAATATTTACACAACGGGCCAATGAAAACATTTCCGACTCTCGGCGAAGAATCGGGAGGGGGAATTACTTTCATATTATGAGTCTTACTACCCGTTCGGAATATCCTCACCATTTACACTAATCAGGAGTGGACATTTATGATTTACCCAACCTCTGAACCTAAAACTTGGGGATTTAGGGGCCATCATCCTAACAGCCGGGGGCAATATATTTTTTAAACTAACTATATATGTTGAGATAGTTCTATCCAGTCCACCTTATTACACCCTATCTCTTTCAGGTCCATTTTAATGTTATCCTCCCATCTGAGTCTAGGTCTTCCCACTGGTATCCCATTGGGTTTGCCTGTCAATACTCTGAACATGGTTCTAATTTTTTCCATTCGCACAGAATGTCCTCCTCGCCGCAATCTACGAGGCTTAACTATCCTAACACTCTCTTGTGAAGAGTACAGGGTATATAACTCATAATTATGTAACTTATTCCACTCCCCAGTAGCCTCATTAATTTTTGAACCAAATATCTTCTTAAGCACCCTGTTTTCGAGCACCATAATAGTTCAGAGATCACGTTTCACACCCATAAAGAACAACCGGTAAAATTATTGTTGTGAATATTATGAGTTTTACATTCTTTGAAAGCAGGCGAGATGACAACTACCCGACCGAGTAATATAATGCATTTCCCGACAGTATTATTTTCCTAATTTCCAATCTAATATCGTTATTCTTAGTTAAAATCGTTCCTAAATATTTAAACCCATTAACCATGCCATTTGATATGTTGTTCAGATTAATCTAGATATGATTATCAATCTGTGTTCTTTGTGTGATCATATACTTCGTATTTTCAGCATTCACTCCTGAACCTATTTCCTTACTAACCTCTAAAACAATTTCTGTAATTATGGCAACAGCTTCCTTACTATTGTCCAACAAAGCTAAATTATCTGTGTATTCTAATAGCTGCAATGTACCGTTTAATATAAGCTCTTACCAACTCTCTTGTATTACCCTAATATTATACTTTAAGTTTATATGAAAATTAATGAGGAAAATGCATCTCCTTGTTTCAACCCATTATGCATTTCAAAATTATCTGATATGTGATTACCCCTCCCCCTGGTACCCTGCCACGCGTATCTGTCAAACATACTCAATTAGATTGACAAGTTTTTGGGTAAGTTTGGGATTTGAATTGGTATACCCTTTTAATACTAAAGGAAGAATAAATTGATATAAAAACAATAATACTGGCCAATTTGTTTTATTGAATTTCTTACAGTTTTTATCAAGGACAAAACAAAATAATTGACTATCTGTAAAATGTTCAAAATTAAATGCAATTAAATGTGATTGAACATTGCCAAATTGTGTATTTTTGCAATGTTTGACGGATTGAGGCGGTAGAGTATTTTGGTTCCTTATAAGGACTGCGGACAGGGAAAATAATCATGTGCTCGGCAGAGAGCTTGACAAGTATTAGGGCTTTGGAGCACCTACACTGGTGGTGTCAATCCATCTATAGAATGGACTGGAGGATGAGGATCGAATCCAGGCTGGGTGTACAAAAGTGGCTTTAAATTTTTTTTTCCAACTCTTGTTCCACGTAAATGTGGATACATTTCCTCAAGATGATATTTTCCTCATTCCTATCTCTTTGTGGTAGATATTCGATTAGCAAGTACGGGTAGTAATACACCATGTACGTAAGAAAAATAATTGTATAAATATTGTGACGAGAAATGGAGTAGTTATTAAAGAGCGATAAAGCTGAATAATTTAGACTTTCTTACCCCCATTAGCAATAGTTATTTACCGAGGATACAAATTAAGTACATCTGATGAGGTATATGCAACTACTTTCTAAAGTGGGCTAAGGCTTATATCTGGGCACGTAAAATTTAGTAGGGTTTTCTGTTGGCTTTTATTTTACCGCCGATAACAAATCGTTATCAAAGACCGACAAATAGAATTATCTCTGTGAGAAAGTCTTTCCCTAAGACTAGCAGGAGGGTAGGGGGGGGGGGGGGGGACAAGGCCTAAATCCCGGCTGAGTAAACTGGGGTATTTATTCTCCCACCCCCCTGCCATGATGTTCGACAATAGCTGCTATATTCCCAATTTTATTTGGCGTATGAACATATGAAAATAAATCAAGAAGATTTATAACAATGATGTTATATTAGTGTGAATAAATAGCCATGGTTTCGAATCCCAACCGCACGCACTTAGACTGTTTTTGATAAAATGGTTTATCCTTCTATGCAAATGCGTGTACATTTGATATAAATTATCCATTTTTAATCTCTGTCCCAACAGCGTAAATTGTGCTGATAGACAGGACGGGCAGTAAGACGTGGAACCCAAATTTGGTAGGTACAAGAAGATGGCTTCAGTCTAGTTTCGTAATATTTCCCGATGACGGTGAGGTCGGGATTCGAATTCCGGTTGAGTGTGCTAAGGTGTTTAAAAAAAATTGTTTCCAACTTTCTCTTCGTGAAAGTGAGGGTACATGTTCTCTAAATTCTACCTTTCTCATCCTTACCCCATTATGGGAAATACGAGGATAGCAGGAATGAATAGTAAGCGATGCATTTAGTAAACTATTAATACCAAGTGACATATTCCGTTTTTCCTCCAAGGTGTCCAAATGTTCACTACAGTGAAGGGTTGACGCTCGTGTTCCGCTAATGTGTTTGTGTTTTTATGTCTCATTAAGAGAACTTGAAGTGATCAGACAGTTCGACACTATTGCCTCTCGCAATTACTTAGTCTGCCCTGGTTGTCAAGATACACAAGAGAGATACAGTTGAAGGAACTTTCCCCTGGAGGGGATAATCTAGTTCCTAAGGGTGCCATCAACGTCTGAAACCACGAACTACAGGACTCTCAAACCTCCACCTGATTACTAAAGAAATATTTGCGTTACAGCCCGGATTAGAACCTTAACGTACCAGAGGATCAACTCTTAAAGCACTGCGAAGATCTTGGCTACATCTAAGGACTTTCAAGGCCAACAGATACGCGGATGTCGACAAGGTAACACGTTTTCAAGTAATTCTGATTAATCTAACTTTAATTTTCTAGATACGACATACATACTAACAGGCAGAACATTCAAACCTGGCGCCAAAATGTTTGTGCTACAACATCTGAATAAGAAAAAACACTAATTTACAAGAAACCTTTATATATAAGTATCTATATTTATTTATACCACGTCGACTTCAGTGGTCTTGGAATAAAGTGCTCGCCTCAGGGCCTGATGTTTTTTTTAATACTATGTCTTACTACACATTCGAGTTATACGCCGTCCCAAGTGTTCTTAGGTTCAAGCCCTGCTGGGGTCGACGGATTTTTTCTGAGCGATACAGATCCGTAGCACAACTTCCTTCGGAGGAGAAGTAAAACCGTCAGTCCCATGTCGATTGTGGTATGTAAAAGAACCCTGGAAGATATGTGAAAATACCTTTACCGCCAAAATTGGTAGACCCTTTCGCTCTCGTTCATAGAAATTCTCGTGTTCGCATCAAATCAATCTGTTCAGAAAGTGCACGTTAAATATCTCAAACAAATCAATAATAATATTTACAGCCCGTCTTACTACACGTCTGAGGTATCCGAATTAAATTGTATGAATGGGATAAGGATGAGTAAGGTAGAATTGGGAAAGAATGTATCCACATTTGGGTGAATATAGAGTGGGAAACCATTTAGAAAGAAACACCTTCAGACCACCTGGCCGAGATTACAACCCTGAGCTCTCCGTCATCAATCAATCAGACTAGATGAGCCTGACGTTTGGACCGTGTATCCACACATGTGGGTTACCCTTCTAGTCGACCAACACTTGACGACAACGGGGAAATGGGCAATGGATATTTTAGAAATAACCATTAAATTAATTTGGTCATAACGACTCCAAACCTGCCGTCAGGGCGAGTAAACGCTTTATAATAAAAACTCACAGAATTTTTTTTATTCGCTAGTAAGTTTCACCCCCTTGGAGCCCCTTGGAGGGCTATAAACACATAAGCACGATTGTACCTTGGAGAGTACTCACTAGCCGGTACCCCTCTACACCTCCATTTTGATGGTGTACCAGTTTTGCAGTGGCGGCTTGTAGCTAAAATTAGTGGAGGTGCTGCTCCAGAAAATGTTTAGCCTTTGTTTTAAAATTGTGTAAAAGGGAGAAAATTTATTCAGGAACTTGATGAAATCTTAACAAAAAAAAAACTAAAACTTTTTTACTTACTTCAACTTAAATTGTTACAGTTCAAGATTGATCTATTCTAATTTGCGCAAAAATTTCAATAGTTTTCTCTTTAATCTCTGGATGACAATTGGGGAAATTTTTCTCCATTGAAAGTACTGCAAGCGCATTTAATATTTCTGTTAAATAAAATAACCGAAAAAAATTAATCAAATAGAGTAGCTGGAAGCGGAATAATAATATAGTTCTACACTCTTCTACACTTTATCACATTCAAGAATATGGTACACGGTTTTTAAGCACAACACACGCTGAGTAAAAAAAACTTTCTTCCACCATCACGCCAGAGCCGGCACTGCGAGAGCAACAGTGCTCTCTTTACCTGGCAGTCCTGCCTTCCTCCCCACCCCCTCCTATGTGCGCATGCGCACAACAGTCAAACACCACGTAGCTGGCACTGTGAAGCACACAGTTCCATACAAAGATTTTTGTATATTTTTCATAAACTGGGGGATGGCTACTGAAGTACTGACATTAAGCGTAAGGAATATATATTGTTCTACAAAAATAAATAAAGAATTAAAGAAAAAAAGACTCATTATATTAAGTGTTATCGATAATATCAAGTGGAAATAGGGGGTGCTGCAGTTACGCAGTGCCTATACACGAGCCACCACTGCAGTTTTGTGTGCGCAATTATTGGTTCCCATGGCCCGTCAAAAGATGGCGTTTTTGGAGCTAGAATTTACGAATTTAAAATCACATTTCCCCCCAATCGCGTAATTTTTCATAACGTTTATTGTAAGGACTGTAAATATAGGTATTATACGCTTGTATAAAATTGCATTAAAGGTAAAATGTAGTTTACTAACGTATTTAATGTTTAGATAAAGTTTAAATGTGCTGTACCATAACATTTCAATGTCATCCTGCTACTAATTATATTATTGAAGTTATCCTAGTAATAGGGACCTACCTTCATAATGTCTTCATTCTTGTAATTATATTATTCAGGTTATTCTAGTTATAACTCCATAATATCATTCTATCAGTAATTATATTATTCAGGTTATTCTAGTTATAACTCCATAATATCATTCTATCAGTATTTATATTATTCAGGTTATTCTAGTTATAACTCCATAATATCATTCTATCAGTAATTATATTATTCAGGTTATTCTAGTTATAACTCCATAATATCATCCTATCAGTATTTATATTATTCAGGTTATTCTAGTTATAACTCCATAATATCATCCTATCAGTAATTATATTATTCAGGTTATTCTAGTTATAACTCCATAATATCATTCTATCAGTAATTATATTATTCAGGTTATTCTAGTTATAGCTCCATAATATCATTCTATCAGTATTTATATTATTCAGGTTATTCTAGTTATAACTCCATAATATCATCCTATCAGTATTTATATTATTCAGGTTATTCTAGTTATAACTCCATAATATCATCCTATCAGTATTTATATTATTCAGGTTATTCTAGTTATAACTCCATAATATCATCCTATCAGTATTTATATTATTCAGGTTATTCTAGTTATAACTCCATAATATCATTCTATTAGTAATTATATTATTCAGGTTATTCTAGTTATAACTCCATAATATCATTCTATCAGTAATTATATTATTCAGGTTATTCTAGTTATAACTCCATAATATCATTCTATCAGTATTTATATTATTCAGGTTATTCTAGTTATAACTCCATAATATCATTCTATCAGTAATTATATTATTCAGGTTATTCTAGTTATAACTCCATAATATCATTCTATCAGTAATTATATTATTCAGGTTATTCTAGTTATAACTCCATAATATGATTCTATCAGTATTTATATTATTCAGGTTATTCTAGTTATAACTCCATAATATCATCCTATCAGTAATTATATTATTCAGGTTATTCTAGTTATAACTCCATAATATCATCCTAACAGTATTTATATTATTCAGGTTATTCTAGTTATAACTCCATAATATCATTCTATCAGTAATTATATTATTCAGGTTATTCTAGTTATAACTCCATAATATCATTCTATCAGTAATTATATTATTCAGGTTATTCTAGTTATAACTCCATAATATGATTCTATCAGTATTTATATTATTCAGGTTATTCTAGTTATAACTCCATAATATCATCCTATCAGTATTTATATTATTCAGGTTATTCTAGTTATAACTCCATAATATCATCCTATCAGTATTTATATTATTCAGGTTATTCTAGTTATAACTCCATAATATCATCCTATCAGTATTTATATTATTCAGGTTATTTTAGTTATAACTCCATAATATCATCCTATCAGTAATTATATTATTCAGGTTATTCTAGTTATAACTCCATAATATCATCCTATCAGTATTTATATTATTCAGGTTATTCTAGTTATAACTCCATAATATCATCCTATCAGTATTTATATTATTCAGGTTATTCTAGTTATAACTCCATAATATCATTCTATCAGTAATTATATTATTCAGGTTATTCTAGTTATAACTCCATAATATCATTCTATCAGTATTTATATTATTCAGGTTATTCTAGTTATAACTCCATAATATCATTCTATCAGTAATTATATTATTCAGGTTATTCTAGTTATAACTCCATAATATCATCCTATCAGTAATTATATAATTCAGGTTATTCTAGTTATACCTCCATAATGTCGTCCAACTGGTACTAATATTGTTCAGGTTATTCTAACTATACCTACACAATGTCATTCTGCTGGAACTCATAATCAACAAGTTATTCTAAATCATCTTAGGTAGGTTTAATAGACTTATTTCAAGCTTTTGTACACATTTGTGTCCAATCTTTTGTTTGTTTGAAACGTGTACAACTATCTGTCATGGCTATCAGCATGTAATTATTGCACTAATGGAATAGAGAGGAGGGAGATATACTTGTGAGGAAATGTTCCCTCATTTGCGTGGATGGAGTTAGAGAAACCATTTAGAAAAATTACCCTAGTATACACAAACTGGAATCAAACTCCAACTTCCAGTAGATCAAGCTAATAAAGCTTTAAGTTTAGTTCGCGTGCCTAGCGGGCAACAGTATATAAACAAGTAAACTGCAAAAATGTAAGGTTTGCTTTCATTTGGTTCGTTTGGAGACTAATTCTTTATTTTCTTTTTTTTTAGTGTTAGTTTTGTAAAAATTTATTATAATCTTTTTAACTTTATCTTCCTTTTCACCCATGAATAGTTTGGATGTAATTTTTTTTATTGCTCAGCCCAATGATAAAAAAATAAAAAAAAATTAACCGGAAATACATCCAACAAGTTTTCTACATCAAACATGCGATAAGGAATTTGACGGGTTGTCAGAATAATATTAGACGGATGATGAATAGGTTGATAAACGCAAAACAAGAAGAAAATAAGCCATGTATTTCCTTTAGGCACACGTTTAGTGTAAGGTCAAGGGGGGCAGCGGCAAAGAGAGTCATCCTGTTAGTCATAAAGGGTTATCTAGTTCAGGAGAAAACCGCAAGAGTTCAGTGGCAGGGAGTTATATCCGGTTCAAGAAAAATAAGGTAGGATCAATATGGGCTTAGGGCATTGGTTTCTATCCTTTTTTTTGCGGGGTTTGACCCTACTTTTTGTCTTTTTGACATCACCATGACACCTTTATAACCTACACATTTTCATATCCATTTTATTATTTTCACTGAATATTACTACCCTTCAAATTTAATTACTCTTGTGAGGTAAGTAGAATATAAAGGAATTGTACATTTATTTGCGTGGAGAAAGATGGGGGAAACAGTTTAGAAAACATCATAACCCCCGTCCCCCCTAGTACCCTCTGATGGAATTTGAAGCCTGACCTCATTATCGACAAACCAAACCAGCATGTTGTCAGTCCCATATCAGGTGATCTGGCGGTCTAGAGGTAAGGTGTCAGACTTCTGTGTTGGGGGTCCGGGGTTCAATCCTCGGTCCCGGCACAGATTTATCTGATTGCCAAACCCTTCCTTCACCTCTGACAAGACGTGTATTAATAACAACTTGTGAATGCGGGTAATGCCAGGCCTCCACCGAGGTTCGGATCCCACGTTAAACTGTAGGTCCTCCATTTCATCTCACATTCACCCTACCATTACACATTAGCGTAAGTGCGTACCACTCGAACGGGTAGTAAGATGCAGTGCTAGTAATAATAATAATCAGTCCCTTATGCTTGATTTAATAATTATAAATTGTAATGGTATACTGGCTGGCAAGGCAGTCTCCATAGTAGGAGTACTGATTTGAAGGAATAGTACAAGCGCGCTCAGGGTAGGACTGAGCAATGGTTGTTACTTGTGGTATACTGGATAAAATGTGCCAACAACGATCTGTAGAGCATTCTTACCGTGAACAGAAAATACTGTCATCGGTATGGGTAAGATCAAGGCTGGTAAACTGGTCAACTCTAAACTGAGTATTAAAAGAAAATGTACAATATTAACTTCGGATGACCAAAGCTATGCTGGGCAGCTGAGGTTAAAACTAAAGGGCCCATACGTTGACAAACTGGAGGTGACATGGACTTATAACGACTATACGAATGCGATTAATATGGGGTGGAAGAGAACTTGAGTAATAGTAAGTGTTTTTGCAGTTTTATTTTTATAAAAAATAATTTATTTTAGGTCATAATGAATAAAACATTGCTTCAGTAGAGAACATAGAGGTTAGTTTCCTTCACGTGGTGATATCAACAGTTTTTTAATATCTTTCATGAACATAACGGCATTAGATGGTAAACTTTTTAAAATAAGAGAAAAAGTTGTCATTAAATTCCAAGACACCTTTAACAGATATTCAACAACTGTTGATATTACTATATTAAGAAAACTAAACTCTAAGTTTCTATTGGAGAAATATTTGATTTCTTTTGATCAAAAAATGACTTGACATAGAAATTGCAAAAATACTGCCATTAACTAAAGTTACCTACGCTCTAAAATTAAAATGTCTCAAAAGAGATTCAATAAGTCATGCTAGCAGCGTCACTTGCATAAAATACGAGAATGCTATAGTAGATTGAGTAAGCAAGCAACTGTCAGAATCGAGTAATCAAAGGCACCCAAACAATAACACAAAAGTTTTTTTAAATCATTTTACCAGCTTACATTTCTATTTAAATTTTGCACCATCCTATAATTATTATTATCGCTTTAAAAAGTAACATAATTCAATTACCTCTAACACCATTGCAACCCACCCGAAACATGCCACGACCCTGGATGATGTCGTGACCTCTAGGTTAAAACCACCGTCCTAAGGAGAGTACCTTAACTTTACACCAGGATAGTTAATATCATTATTATATATGTTTTAATGTGAAATGCAGCTTACTACCCGTCCGGGTAATCAGCATATTTATTCTAATGGAATTAGAGATGTGGGAGATAAGGTTTTATAGGATATGTCCACATACCTGGTGGAGCAGGTGCCTTAACAGAAATGAGGCCTGGGTGAACTTCGTTTGCGGGGCCCCTAGCTATTTAATCACCTACTACTGCCCCCCAAAAATGTTTTTTGTTTGTGTTATTACAGTAGTTTGCACCTCTATGACAATTTTTAACGTTAAATTATCAAGAATTCCCTAAAGGTAAAACATGTAATAATTAATGCTATAAGAAGTTTATCTATACTTATAAAATAACATGTCCTGACTGACTGACTGATTGATTCATCATCGCCGAGCGCAAACTATCAAGGCTACAAGCATTAAAATTCGGATGTTATTCATTTTGTTATGTAGGCACCCACTAAGAAAGAATTTAGAAAATTCCACCCAAGGGGTCAAAATAGGGGATGATAATATGTATGATAATATGTATGAAAGTCCGTCATTTTGAAAGTTACATAAACAAAATTTGTATTTCGGTTATTGACGTAAAACAAATAAATACGTATTTCGGGAATTTTGGAAATTTTATTTAATAAGGGATGAAAAAGGGGGTGAAAGTTTGTATCGTACTTGCATTATTTTTGATCTTGAGGTCAAGTTTTGGTCATCAACGTAACGTAATATTTTAAATTAATCTGTAAATACATATGTATATTTTCGTATTATGATATATAATCAACTTCCACGCGAGCAAAGCCGCGGGCAACAGCTATCTAGTTTATACATATAAGGGTTGATTTCTCCCCAACTCTTGGTTAGATTTTCTTCCCCAACGACCTTGATCTATATAAAGGTACAAAGAATAACTGTGCCAATATTGAATTAAAACGATTAATGCATTCAAAAGTTATCGTTTAAAATATCCACCACAAACAGAGAGATAAATGCAAATCGGTGGAGTTAAAACTGAGAATCTGCTTCACTCGTTCAAAAAATCAAACCAAATGATTATGTTTTAGTTAATTTGTTTTTACACTCTAAACCATATTGCTAGATCGCCTCTACAGGAGCATACTAAACGAAATCGTGAGCAAAACTTTCCTAACAAAACTTATTTCCCCCCTCTGTCACCTAAGCAAGCGCAGGGGTCCAGTGCAGCCACCCCATTTGCACACCCAAAGGGGAGTCTGGCATAGAATGAGGTGGGAAAAACTTTCAGGAAAATCTACCCTCAGCACACCTGATTGAGTTTAGGCTCTAACCTCACCATCATATTAATTCACCTCTTCATCCTGTCCCCTAATAGTAGTTTAAGTCTCTGATAGCCATCCCATCAATATTAATTCACCCTTCTCCTCCTGTCCCCTAATAGTAGTTTAAGTCTTGATAGCCATCCCATAACTATTAATTCACCCTCTTCATCCTGTCCCCAAAGAGGCAGAGCGTCATGACCTCCAAGAGCGATAAAGACGCGAGGCCGGTGTGGAGAGAACCGTGTCCGAAGGCCTGAGCCGTGGAGGGACATCTTGTGGAGGAACGTGGAGGACTACTGCGAGAACACGACTCTGCATGGGTACCCCTACCTCACCGAGAACGGACGACACTGGGTGGAGAGGTACCCAAAAGGGTTGGAGGGGGAGGGGGACGGGGGAGGGCATAGAACGTGGACGTAATAAATAGCCTTACTGCATAGGAGTACTTTTTGGTAGGATAAAATACTTTCCAGAACGCTTGGAGGATGTCCATTTTTAGAAGGTCTGTTATCCTACTATAAATAGATGCATGCAGTAGGATCTGATACGAAATAAGATCTTACAAAACGGGCTTCCTACCAAAATCAGGGTATAAATACAGTTAAAAAAAAAGTATTTTTATAAGTTTCTTTCTTAAAGTTTATGGATAGCAATTTTCTCCTGTATAGCAGTGTATTTATAATTTCATATATCGCAAGATATTTTTGAAAACTATGAAATATCGATCAAAATATATCGATAAATCGGTTGTTTTGATATATTGATTTGCATTGGTCTAGGGTTAGGCAAACTGTAAAGGCGGTATTAAAATGGCTGCTGTTCTGAAATATTATTCTTCCCCGCTTTGCATTTTTAACGTTTTATTTAGCTGTTATAGTAATAATAATAATAATAATAATAATAATAATAATAATATAATAATAATAATAATAATAATAAATGAGGTGACATAGTGGTCTAGGGGTAAGATGTTGGACTTCTGTGTTGGGGTCTGGGGTTCAATCCTTTGGTCCGGCACAGAACTATCTGATTACAAAACCTTCCTTCACTTCTGACAAGACGTGTATTAATCACAACTTGTGAATGTGTGGAATATCAGGCCTACACCGTGGTTCGGATCCCACGGTTAAAACTGTAGGTCCTCCATTTCATCTCACAATCACCCTACCATTACACATTAGCGTAAGTGCGTACAACCCGATACGGGTAGTAAGACGCGGTTTGCTAATAATAATAATAGTATCTGGCTACATCATTCGTCATCTTTGAATCGAATTCAACACCCTACCTTCCTTTGATCCGAGAAAACCCCTAGAATCCTACTCTAAGACAAAACCTCATTCTCGGAGAAGGTTGGCAGCACTGAGGCTGAGGCTGTTCGCAGGGTGATTCTGGGTGATCGTGCACGTGTTGGCCACGTGGGGGGTGGTGTTCATCTTATTGGACGTGTGGCGGAGTTACCTCAACACCCCGACCGTCACGGGCCCGTCGGGGACGAGGGCCCTTTCCCCTTCCCCAACGTCCCGTCCCGCCGTGGCCGTGTGCAACTAAATACAAGATAAAGCCGAAAGCCGCCGACGAAATGCGGATGAGATGTGGGGTGGAAGATCCAAAACTCTGGTTTCATTGTAGCTTACAAGTTTTTTTCTAATACAAGTTTTAGTAAATTTGGTAATCAAAAATTTAAACAAGTGCAATTGTTTTGATAGGTATTTGTAGATAATTAAATTTCAGTATACTTTATAATATTCTGAAATTTAAAATGAAACCTGGGGACACTGCAATCTAACCTGGGCCCTTTGGTTTACTACGCCACGTTCTACCCAAATGAGCTATCCAGGATTCGTCTCTTTAACCAGGGTTTCATTCTACACTCATATTTTAAGGCAGGGGAGTTTTATGATGGACGTGAGGAAATCGGTCGGCTACAATGTGTGATTTTAATATCAGAGCTATCAGTTTAACGCAGCCATCTACGATCGGGTAGGTTGGTTTATGCGCACATGTACAATTATTATAATAATTGTTTGGATGATTGTTTAAGAATCAATTACCCAAAAATCAGACTTCTGTGTGGCGGCCGGGGGTTAAAATCCTGGTCCCAGCACAGATTTATTAATTTAAAACCCTTTCCCTTACCTTGACAAGACATCTTGTGAATGTGGGAAATTTGCCAGCCTCCACCGTGGTTCGGTTCCCCCGGGTTTAAACTGTAGGTCCTTATTTCATTCACAATCATCCTACTATTACACATTAGCGTAAGTCCCGTAAAACCCGAATGGGTAGTAAGACCCCCGTGTTTAATAATAATAATTAAAAGCCAAAGCTATTATAGGGTGCTTTTAGTGGGGATACTCCACACAGATCCCATATTCGAAAATTACATATAGCTTTGGCTAATTGATTCTTAATCTTTATAATTAATAGATCACTTTTTATAAATTTTTTAAATTCAAAATTTTGTTTTATGTTTATGGACTTATGAGAATGGTGTAAAACAAAGTAAATTATTGAGGTTAGGAAACAGCCACTTATGAAAAAAAATGGTCTCGAATGAGTCAAGGGTCAATTTTAAATTTTAAAAAACTATTTACAATATCTAGGTCTGATTATTTTTATTATTATTTTATTATTACTATTATTATTATTATTTATTCAGGTTTTCTGTCTACGACAGGTTCATTACCTTTGTCAGTGAACTTGGGACCGAATACGCCTTGTCCTCTGCCTCCTACTTCAGCTCCCAGAATTTCTTCTTTCCTTCATGAATCCTATATTTGAAATCTCCTCCTTTAAGTTCCTCTTTCCTTCAACCAGACCCCTCAGGTTAAACCCAATATACGTACTGTGTCTTTGAGGTTTTTTTAAATTTTTGGGAAATAATTAAATTTGGTTGAATAATTTTACAAAGGTAGTTTTCTCATGACTTTATTTACAAACCAATCAAACTAGATTACGTTAAGTTTGGGGCCCAGAGTTATTAGTATTAGAAATATTGATCAGGGTTGATAAGCCAGGGTTTTGTCTGACAGAAAGTCAGGGGAGAAATCCCGGGGAGATTATTAAAAGTCACTGAAAAATATCTAGTTATTTTTTTTAACTGACCCACTTATGAGGGAGATTAATTTTGAAAATTGGGAAAAAAAAACAAATTTTAAGCTATAATAAAGTTTTTTAAAGGTAAGTAATAAAAACCTTTTTCAATTTTTTTATGTTACTCTAAGTTAATTTTTATTACTTAAAAACTTTTCTATTGTAATTTAAAATTTTAATTTGTGGTTTAACAAAAAATTATTTGAATTAGTTCTGAAATAGTAGTTCAGGCTAATCAAAAATTCAGATAGTTGGATTAAGGATTAAGGGGGGTAATCTTATCCCGAATAAACACTATAATAAATAAAAAAATAAAACATTTTAAAACCAATTTAAACATTAAATTTAAATAAATATTATTCTATACATATAATTGATAAGCTCATTTCGGCAATTTAAATTTCGGAAAATGGCTGAAATATTTTTACAAAGGGGAAACTTATTTTAAAGTTAAGTGATCCAGAATGTTGGAAAAAAAATAGTAATTTGTAACTAAAATCCCATTTACATGACAATTTCAGCTTTTCTTTTTGTATAAGGAAGTTGCTTCTATGTACTGTACAATTTTCTTTGTTTACATTACCATGGAAAACCCTTTATTTGTGTATGTTGCGCATTAGTAAATAAAAAAAATTTTTCTTTGTTTAAAAAAAAACTTAATTCTTACTCAAGTGGTTTGATTTCAACAAAAAGATAAATATCAGGAAGGGGGTCGTTAAAAGTTATTTTTTTTAGCGTAAGGGGAAAATAAGACACATTTTGCTTAAAATTAAACACAGAAATTTCAAAAATATATGTTAAATTGTTAAGCTTTTGACGAATAAACCTTCATACTAGAAAGTTAGTAGAGGCCACATTCTATTGAACATTCCAATTAAAAGGATTTGTTTTATATTTTATCGCGATAATCAGTAGCAAACCCCGCAAACATCCATTAGTTGTAATTATTAAATTTGATAGGAATGGATAATAATAAAGTCACGGGGTCTTAATGAGGGTATAGGGGTTGAGGATGGGGGGCGGTGGTTCCGGACATAATAGTTTTGCTACCAGCAATTTCCCAACCCTTTCAGCACAAACTCATCACCTTACGCCTTTCAAAAAAAACTAACTTTTCAGAAAATAACTAGTCGATGGTATTTGAGATTTTTTTTACCAATTTGTAAAAATTCGCTTGAATAAACAAAAGACATGTTATTCTACGTTTGTTTAATTTTGTTTGTTGAGCAGGCCCGTTTTGGGGGTTGGTTCAGGGAAGAGAGTGGGGTAGCTACCTGAAACTAGCTTTGTGAATGCGGGTTATTACACTAGAAGGCAATTTTTGGTTCGTTCTCTAGTGAACCATCTTTAACGTGAAATGTTTCTAGAAGAGAAATGTTAACGATGTTGTCCCTTGGGACTTCACTAGCGACACCCGCTCTCCCAATGAACGTTAGCCATTTAAATCTGTAGACTGTGGGTTTGTGCTCTTGTATAAACATTTCCTGGTTTGTACTATAGGAGCTTAGAAGGAAGTGTATTCGGAGTAACTGTTCGAGTCCGATGAGCTACCTGGGGACGTTCTGTGAGACTTTGATAATGACGAGCGGAGAAGCTCTTGGCACTGACGGGAGTCAGAGACAACTAAACCGCACTATAAGTCAGTGAGTGTGGGGAGGTCATGTTGGCAGCAATCGGAGCAGAAAAGTAATCTTGATTCATAGTCAAACAACTTTTCAACGAGTTGTAGTTTAAGGGCAGTAGTATTTTCGGCATTTTTATAGCAAAAAAACATATGTTTAGCAAAATAAAACTCCAGTTCAAACTTATAGGAGTTTAAGAAATAAAAATAGCCGAAGCTATTATTTGAGCTATATTAGAGAGGAATTCTCCATCTAGATATCATATTTGAAAATTGAAAAAAATGACACCCTGGACACGGGAATACGAACCCGTAGGACATACTACTACTACATACGACTGGCGTACTAAGCCACAGGTCCGGGTTTGATTTCGTTGTCCAGGTGATCATGTTTTCAATTTTTGAATATATAGGTTTAAATTTCTTCAATGG
>JBCFYV010002348.1:0-39135 GCA_039000515.1 Timema cristinae
GTCCTCCGTATAACCCGCACGGTTAGTAAGACGCAGTGCTAATAATACTTATTTGATCAGAGGACAGAGTTGGATATCCCCTTCCGATACCTGTACTATAGGTTATCTTTGATGAACAGGGTTTAGAAATTTAACCTTGTACCCCTAATCTAGTTGTTAATTGCCTTGTTATTGTCCTGGGGGTGTAAACCAACAGGACATACGCAACAACAGGATGTGTTCAAGTTTTAAACTCCAATGCCCTAATCGACAATTAATGGGCATGCCCGGGTATAACTACACAGCAACATGTTGTTGTAGCACAAGGATGTTTACAGGCATGTTCAAGGTCATATTGTGCTATGGTTCCGGAACACTTCTTATATATAATATATTATATCATATATAATGTATTATAATATATTTTATATATATAATATATATAATATATTATAATACATTATATATAAATATTAATATATATAATATATATAAATAAAATATAATATATATTATATTATATATATAAATAAATATATTAATATAAACATAATATATTATATATAAATATAATATATAATATATTATATATATATATATATATATATATAATATATATAAGGAAAGTGAATATAACGTATATTACCATTGTTATAATAATACAATTTTTATTTTAACATAAATTAGACAATGTTACCATAGATTTAATAAAGGTGATAAGGTGAGAGGCCCCTAACATAAAGCAAAATGTATTCAAACATTTGCTTAAGTTTGAAATAATCCCGCGTTCATATATATGTTATTAATAATTCATCATACTAAACACAACCAACTAAATTAATTTCTTTAAATATATATTTTATATAAAACAGTGAAATTTAAGAAGGTATACCATTAATCTCTTCTTATTAAATATATGTGCAACTCTTGAGTTGTAGTCTATCACTTATAGCCTGCTTGATAACTTACCTACATGCTTAGCAAGACAAGTCAATCCCTTCAGGTCGCAATGCTTGAATGTACCTGAAATCACCATCATTTCAACTTTACAGCTGCTAGTAACATCAACCACCCTCTAGAGATCTTGGTTTCAACCTTGGTGAGGTTGAATTGTTATCACCATTGGTGATTGTACTAAGCAGTTATGAAACATTATTAAATACCTGCTATTGAAAGATAAATAATATAGATTATAAAAAGATTAAATAAACTATTTTTCAATTAATTGTAGATGTAATTATAAAATAATATTACAAAAATTTTCAATAAACTCATTTTTTAGAGCCGTTTAACACGAGGCAACTATCGGCCGTCAACTATCACCCACCTGGAAACTGCTTGGTTAATCACGTGTCTATATGATGTAATTCACACAGGAAAACAATCACCCACTTGAAACCTGCTTGGTTAATCACGTGTCTCTATGATGTAATTCACACAGGACAACAATCACCCACCTGGGACCTGTTTGGGTTAATCACGTGTCTCTATGATGTAATTCACACAGGACAACAATAACTCACCTGGAACCTGCTTGGTTAATCACGTGTCTATATGATGTAATTCACACAGGACAACAATCAACCCACCTGGAACCTGCTTGGTTAATCACGTGTCTCTATGATGTAATTCACACAGGACAACAATCACCCACCTGGAGCCTGCTTGGTTAATCACGTGTCTCTATGATGTAATTCACACAGGACAAATATCACCCACCTGGCACCTGCTTGGTTAATCACGTGTCTCTATGATGTAATTCACACAGGACAACTATCACCCACCTGAAACCTGCTTGGTTAATCACGTGTCTCTATGATGTAATTCACTCAGGACAACTATCACCCATCTGAAACCTGCTTGGTTAATCACGTGTCTATATGATGTAATTCACACAGGAAAACAATCACCCACCTGGAACCTGCTTGGTTAATCACGTGTCTCTATGATGTAATTCACACAGGACAAATATCACCCACCTGGCACCTGCTTGTTTAATCACGTGTCTATATGATGTAATTCACACAGGACAACTATCACCCACCTGGAACCTGCATGGTTAATCACGTGTCTATATGATGTAATTCACACAGGAAAACAATCACCCACCTGGAACCTACTTGGTTAATCACGTGTCTCTATGATGTAATTCACACAGACAAATATCACCCACCTGGCACCTGCTTGTTTAATCACGTGTCTATATGATGTAATTCACACAGGACAACAATCACCCACCTGGAACCTGCTTGTTTAATCACGTGTATATATGATGTAATTCACACAGGACAACAATCACCCACCTGGAACCTGCTTGGTTAATCACGTGTCTCTATGATGTAATTCACACAAGACAACAATCGCCAGCCAGTTCTCCAAGGGGTGCCAACCTCTAAGCACCTGTTGGATTTTATTCGTGGTACAGAAGGATATCCGTTATCTACTGTCGGTTTGTTTTTGACTACATAGTCTTTAATAAATATTTATACTTATTACATACCTCACAGTAATTTAGTTATGTCATAAGTAAATTAAAATGGCCAGGAAATTTCACCCATAGTTCTCGATCCTTTTCAATAATATTTATATTCTTTTTACTACTATTATTAAACATCTGGATTAAATTGTTTTATACTAAGGCTTGAAAGTGCCATAAATTCCAATTAAAGAACACTCTGATAAATAATGTGTGGTTAAAATATGAGTACCCGTCATTTGGCCTAAAATTCGTTAGCCAAATAACTTTAGTGCAACTGACTTTAGGCCAGCTCATAAAGATCTAATTAACCCTTAATTTGGAGTGGCAATTTTGATATGCCAATTTCTCAAAATGGTGAGGGTACAAAACTTTTTGATTGTGGTACAAAACGGTACAGAACAAAAACAAAACGTTGAGATATAAAAAAAAACTCAAAATTTGAAAGTGGTATTCCAAGTTAATGCACCTCGTGACGGGGTCTGCATGACTCTTGCATAGCGCGAGTGGTTATCAGGCGTTTGGCAAACGATTCAGCCTTGACGCTTGATTTAATCGGGTTAAAAACAACATTGTAGCCAGTCAGGACAACGTTAAGTAAAACGAGGATCAGAGACTATTGACGTTTTAAATAAACAACGTTGTAATAGACAACGTTACAGCAGGACTTTATGTGGTTCAATAGGGCTGGATTTTGTTGCAAATGCTGAGACTGTTGGGATATATAAAATATATTTTATGTAACGCAACAATTTACCATGCCATAATCATCTTTTGGGGGAACCACAGTGGTGACCGTTTGGTTTAAGGCGTTATACTTTAATTACACTTTGTCGCTGTTAGTAATCTGATTGGTGTTCAAATCCTAGCAGAATTTACTGTCGAGTCCGAGATAGTCGGTAGCGCGTGTGCCAATTGAGAGGGGTCCCAGGCTGAACGTTTCCAACCTCAATTCTCGATTGTATAAAGGTGATTTTTATTTAGAATTCACTTTCGGCCAACTGACTTTAGGCCAACTGACTTTAAGCCTACTGCCGCGTCTCCAAAATTATATCGTTCGACTCCATAGCTTAGTTGGTACCCTGTCTGCCCCAGAGCCAAGGGGTCTCAGGTTCCATTCCTGGCAGGGCCAGAAAATGTATCATTGGTGAAATATAGATGCCCCCTTTCACAGTGATGAATTGAACAATGGGGACGGATTGGTGCGTCTGTTCTAGATTTAAAGAGCCACAATAAATAACCTCGTCCTCCGAATCCATAATAACTGGACTATGTAATCATTTTTCTTTTACAGAGAGAAAGTTTACAGGTAGCTGTTTCCGGGCGATATTTGTCACGTGTGGAAAGGCTCTTAGTGTGCTTAAAGTTTAGAAACCAAATTAATTTTATCCATAACTTAGCTTCCCTTTGTCAATGAAATTATAAAGAAACATTGTCGGCACATGGATTCTCGAAAGACACCTCTGCACAGCTACTAAAAGAAGGATGGGGGTCTAGAGGACAAATTACACCCAAGTCACCAATGATCTACCAAATATGATAGTTTTCCATTTCAATGATGTAACTTGTTGAATTTATGTCTAGATTAGCTTATCAAAAATGTCTTCTACGTATGGGCATCTGATTTATTGGATCTTGAGGAACTCAGGTATCCATGATAATTAGCAAAAATCCATTTCGTTATTAGTATAAATAAACATCTAAATCCATACCTATCAATTAAAATAAAATGAATAGTGATTAATATTCCAAGAAACTTTATAAGGATTCACGTATACTTTCGTTACCAACCGTAGTGATATCTGGGGCTGACCACTCATGTTTAATGATGGCTGTGACCTTGACTGCTCTTGGTAGTCTGTCGCTGGTTTTTGGAAGTCAGGCCTTACAGTCTATTGCTTGACTTTTGGGGCTAGCCCTATTTCATGACCTCTCACGTGTAGCAAGTGTGCACAGTATGGAGTTGACTCCTATTCTATCGATAAAGGTGAGCTGAGACTCAAGTGATGGGCTAGTTCTTGGTGTAACATTCTGTTGACATTGATTGTACATACATTAATTGACGTCACCCTGAATCTGTTTTTTGAATGATGACGTCATCAGAGGGTTGAAACTCTGACAAATATGGCGAAACCCGGTGCCAGTATGGTGGTGATTATTCTAGACAAGTTGAAACAGGAACATGGATGTGCTGGATAAACACAGATACACAATCCAAACATGGGGCGCATATTTATCGACAAGAATAGCGTGGGGGAATTCTTTGCACTGTTTCCCGATGTTCTCATACAACTGTACAATTTCAAGCAATGGCCTCAGACGCTTGCAGCCATAGGCGTATAGATAGCTAGCTGATGACAAATTTTTTTAAACTAGATAGGTTGGCGTTCGAACACTGGCCTATCAAACTGAGGCTATCTTCCAACTCTCCCTCCAGAATACAGTGTGGCTTAGATTACGTGTGTTAACTTGTCACCTTACCTTAAATATTAACAACATATTCTTACTATATTTTTTTTTACAATCAGCAATTAATTTACAAGCAGCAATATTATGTAGGTCTTTGCTGACTGTGAGTACTTGACGTATGAATAAGGGGTTCTGACTGTTTAGAATATCAGCTGTGTATGATAAATATTCAGCAAGTTGTTAAAGAAAACCTTACATTAACTTATTTATTATTTGTAAACTCTCCTAGAATCCTTACATTAACTAAACTGGCTTTCGATGCCATCTAGTGGGCCGATAAGCAAGTACGACAAACCCGGTACCGCAATTAAATAATATTCTACTTGACAATCGAACCCAGTATCAATATTGAATAAAACGGCAATTATTATTTTCTCGGCACCGTCTGAAAGCAACATTTTTAACCGTGTCAGGAATTGAATCCCGGAACCAGTAGACAAACTATTGAACGAGTTAATGTTACGGGTGAGTATTGCAAACAACAATCATAGGTGTACGGTCGACTTACCACTACTATGGTTTTCGATGACAGCTAGCAGAAGCTAGCAGATGGTATCAGTAACGCCAACATTGTCTAAAATTAACTTTTGTCACCATATTTTGGAAATAATAATTATTTACTAATTACTACTATTATTATTACTAAAAATATTATCAATCACTATTAACAATACTTCTCCAAAGATTACAGTATAATTTTACTTTCCATAATCAAATTTAAGAAAAGAAAGTCTAGTAATTTCATTTTAGTTTTTCTTTTAACTCATGTGGTAATAACAGGTTAAATAGAACGTGAAATTTTACATTTAATGGTATTATATTCAGTTATTAATATTTTTATAGGTGCCCTCGCATATCTTTAACATAAATAAATGATTTGTGATAATAAAGAGGAAAAAAACATTCAAAATGTTTGTGAAATAATATAAATTTTGCTGTTTGTAAACATGTGAATTAACACTAGTACCTCATAACTCTCAACGGTTCTCTTTTTTCTACGTCATCAACCCGCATATTTTACCCAGTGGCCATTTTTGTTTTCAGCAATAAAACCTCTTTTAACGTTCTCTTGCTTTTAATAATTAATTTGAATTAAATAGCAAAAGAAAACTTCAATATTAAGCAACTAACAAAACGGTTATTCTCATAACCAAAATCTAACAATTTTAAAATACAGTATAACATTTAATTATCTTGTAAAATAAATTTAATAAAACCGCATGCGTGAATCAACAAGTTGAAGAACAAAATATTGCCACCACCGTGGTTCGGATTCCACGTTAAACTGTAGGTCCTACATTTCATCTCACAATCACCCTACCATTACACATTAGCGTAAGTGCGTACAACCCGAACGGGTAGTAAGACGTGGTGCTAATAATAATAATAATTATAATTATAATAATAATAATTATAATTATAATAATAATAATAATAATAACAAAATATGTTATAGTTTAGTAGGCCTACTATTGATTTGTATTTAGGCGTGTCTATGCTACCCATTTAATAATTTTATTACAAATTTGAATAGTAGTGTCTTTTTTGAATATTAATTCGGCTAGTTAGTAATCTGTGTCTTCTTTTGGAATATTATTTCGGTGTGTGAACAAACTGTTTTTTGATGATCTTTGAATAATTATTTATCTAATATAACATTAAAGCGTGTGATAAAATAAAATAGCGAGTGTTTCTCAGTAAATATTCGAAAATTTAAGTCTATCAAGACAATAAAATAAATCTTTTAACCCCAAGATTGTGTTGTGTTGTGTTGCCCTCTAGGCTAAACATCGAGTTTTAAAATTTTTATATTCCAAAAAAATCTGTGAAGTAAAATAAAAATACTTGGGAGTCTTTCTCCAGTGTTGATTAAATAAATACCAGGTAAGACTTCAAGTTATAAGTTATTGTATTTTTATTAGAGACTTTGTTACAACTGTTTAAGAGGAGTGAATTTGAAATAGATTTTTGTTAATTAGGATAGCTTTTGTTTTGTCATTGTTATTTATTTTATAGGCCTAAACATATTTTCTAGGATATTGATTTTTGTTTATTAAATTATTTAAAGTCATTATAAATAGGCCTACATATTAAAACAATATAATATAGCATATTGTAAAGGCGAGCACAAGCCTGAGGTTGTGTACAACTTTGGTTAAGTTATTAATCTGTCTTTTTTTCCCCCCAGCATGAGTCTGTCCAAACCCGGGGAACACCTATGGAGGAGGGGCCGAGCTGTTCCAGGAAGAAGAGAGAGACATGCACACATCAGAAACAAGAGGACATCATCAACGTTGCAGCTGTAATTAGACAAGAGATGATGGACGACTTCGATTCATTCAACGTGGCAGAAAAAACAACAAGCTACTTGAAACTCAGTGTTAACACTGTGAGATGGTGAGGATAAAAAAAAGTTTTATTTACATAATTACAAGCTACATATCTATGGAGTCACTTGTTTTAAGGCTTGTAGTTCCGCTCATCCCTTGGTAGAAGTTCGTTCATGCTTTCTGTGTAGTGAAAATTATAAGGATACTGTACACAAACTATCACTTATAAATATTTTTTTCTCCATAAACAGAATGTTCCTACTCTCTCAGATTTATTTAAATTATTAAAAAATATAGGCGCATCAATTATTAAAAAGAGGGTTTTTTTTTTGCTCGTCTCGCTCTTTTTAAGGCATCTTGATTAGATAGAATGTCATAGTTATTTGCAATTTCCAAACCTGATAAATATCTATTTAATAGGCTGTTATTTGATTTGCCATCAACTTGGGTGAATAATTATAACTATAATATATTTTGAAATAGTGATGTTACAAAGATAAAAGTTTTAAATAAACAATACTTTGTGTCACCTTATCAATATTGGCCCACAAAATGATTTCTTGTTTTTTTAGTGGAATTACAATGTTAAACTATTCATTGATCGATGTTTTATCTAAAAAAAAATCCCTTATTTGTACAATTTTTGGCACTCCCTCCCTTGTTGACAGGCTACTTTCTAATCCAATCCTTATTCAAGGGGTACGCTACAAAATTACTTAACCATTAGAAAAATCTGGGAGGAAGCCCTTGCTCATGTTACCCCTGAGAGGTATAATTTTATAAAAGAATGCAATTTTTATTATTCTACCTAGCCTACTATAATTACATATATGATGCTTAAAATTATCTAGCCATTGGGCCACCTCATTTTTGAAACATATATGATGCTTAGTTACAGACTTATACATATCTAATGTTATCCATGCAAAAAAAAAGGTATTAGTGGGTTGTGTATAGAATCTTTACTATGGCTGTACATTCTAATGTTTCAGTTGGAGTAAGAATTTCGACCATTGCGAGAGACTTATCAAGGAAGATTGGGACAGGGAGATAAAAATGGATGCAAGTGAGACCCACCCACCTATCATCATTAACCTGGCTGAAGACAATGAAGAGGACGATGACGAATATGATGATGTAGACGAAGTTCTTGCGAACCCCATTGGAAAACACTTGACTGAACCAAGATAAGGATTAGATTTTATAAATAACATAATAATTATTAAATTCTTCAAAAACGTTGTAACAAGAACATTTTCTTAACTTTATTAACCACTTCTTTGGGAGATGCTAACCCACAAATTCACTTTTATAGCATAATTACAACACTGTAGATCATTAAGCTTTGTTTTTCTTCACTAATTTGTTATATCAAAGTTTTGTTACTAAATTTTAATATGTTTTATGTGAATTTTAGACTTGTCGTAAACCCATATTTTTATTCTATTGACGTTATATAAATTTATTGAAAATTTTTATATATGACATTTTGTAGCTCATTAAAAGCAAAATAAAATCAATCTTTTGAATATTAAAAGTCAACTAATCCATATACCAAGTTTTAACTTTATTACCAGTCCTTACTTTAAACTACTTTAGAATGTTTTCTGATATGTATTATTATTATTATTATTATTATTATTATTATTATTATTATTATTATTATTATTATTATTATTATTATTATTAGCACAGCGTCTTATTACCCTTTCGGGCTCTACGCACTTACGCTAATGTGTAATGGTAGGGCGATTGTGAAATGAAATGGAGGACCTACAGTTTAACATGGGATCCGAACCACGGTGGAGGCCTGGCATTCCACACATTCATAAGTTGTGATTAATATACGTCTTGTCAGAGGTAAAGAAAGGGTTTGGCAATCAAATAAATCTGTGCCGGGACCGAGGATTGAACCCCGGACCCCAGTACAGAAGTCTGACACTTCACCCCTAGACCACCAGGTCACCAACATGTTGTAATACTTTTAAAAATGTTTGACTTTTTTTCTATGTGTAGTAATAGATATTCAGATTTTTCACATTATAATGTAGTTAATAATACTAATATTAACAAAAAAAAATGTTTTTTTTTATAATTTTCCATAAGAAAATTGGATTTTTTTAAAAATAAAACTTATTTATTTATAACAATAAAAACTGATATGGGATTAAATGCTATTTAAAAAATATATATATATATATTCTTGAAAAAATTAATAATTAATACTAGGCCATCTACATATCAAGGTCAACAATATATAGAAAATAAATAAAACAGTCTAATAGGTTTCTTGTATAGATCTAAAATTTGACTGTCAGAAGTGACAGCGGCTAAACACATGTTTTTGCAGATCATATGGTTCGGTGTAGGGATACATAATTTGGTCTAGTAACTTTTCAGAGCTGTCAGATGTCAGATGTGAGCTGTCAGTCAGCACCAAAGAAGTCGTGTGAGACCTATAGCTGGTATTCGGCCTAGACAACGGTGGGCGCGGATAATAAAAGTCCACTACTCGCGTCAAACGAATAACAAGGATGTTATCAAAAGTATCTGATGGAGATTGTAAGAAGTCCTCGCCAAGGCTATTGCTCTAGATGTATAGTCCTCGCCAGGGAAATTGCATAGCGATCATCAGTTAGCAATCAACATGTCCGGAACACGAGAAAAGGTGGGTTACGTGACTTGAAACACAGCAGTGCGCAGATAGGTCCACTACCCGCGTCACAAGGATGTCCTCGCCAAGGCTGTTGCGAGGCAACTGCTCTAGCAATCAGGGGGCCGTTAGCGGAAGCGGGACGGAGTTGTAGGGGAAGGGTTGAAGGGGGAGGGGTGTTTTGACCCGGGTGGTTGTTGAAGGGAAGGGGCGTTTTGAGCCGTTAGCGGAAAAGGGAATGGTGCCGTCACAAGTGTTTAAACCCATTAGCAGAAGAGGGAAAAGTGTGTCTATCATTTATATTTCAATATAGCCTCCAGCAATTGCGGAATGCCCCCACCAAACCCCTCCTGAAATTATTGGCTGGTTACGGCCTTGGAGGCAACTGCTGAACAACATGGGTACTTCTCAACAGGCCATCCAAATCTTCAATGACAAAATTATCTCAAACATGTCGACTTTTTTAAATTTTATTTATTTAATTTTCATCTATTCCGACATCTAGAGGGTAGTTCGGTACCTAAATCTACTTACATATTTTTTTCTACATCATCTACTATACTATATCAATTTCTTTTAACAATAATTAAATTACGTATGTAATTTGCTCCTAATCTAACTGTCCTTATAATCCTAATATATAGTTTCTGTCCGACTAGTTAGTCCCCCCCGGGTATTTTACGCCCCCGGTACTCTCCACCACCGGTTGTCTCCCCAACCTCTGAATCTAATAGTCCCCAGAGTCGGCGAAAGCTCCAACCTAATCTACAAGTTATTTACTCTCGGCAGCTGCAGGTTCTTCTGATGTTATTCCCAGTCGCATCTTCTGAACTGAAAGCAGCCATCTGAGAAACCGGTTGACGGACCAAATGCCCGACAGCTCCAGCCCAGCAACAACATTTGTTTCCAAGTGGGATGCACTATGTGAGTGAGGGATTAGTTCTTCCATCTTAGACGACATCGCCCCAATAATAAGACTTCCCAGCTGGTATTACGGTGCTCCCCGGTTCTTTAGCAGCTCACGATACTGGAATCCAGAGGACACCTTTCCTCAGCTGGGCTCCAGGTAACCAGGAGTTCCCCCATTACGGTATACCCTGCCAGCCAGCGACGTCTTAGCCTTGGAACACTAATAGTATTTGTACCTGTTTTGGTTCATGTCGACTATCTAGCATCGAGATGAGCACATCTCAGCTATTGTATCGAAGTTTGCCGTCGACTGTAGGGGTATGTCTTTGACAACCGTTGTCAGATATTGCAACGGTTTGATTGACACACTCGTGGATGTATTCAGCATGCTATAATAAACTGAGGATTTCAACGATCTCGAGAAACCTACGTTTGAAACAAACATCAGAAACTGAAACTGCCACCTACTATTCACGTCAAATCATTGGTGTTGACTGTTACAGGTTGGGCCCGGATGACACATTTAGATAACGCAGACAACAGTCAGGTTGCAACACACAAAGGATCAATTATATACTCTAAACACACATTTTACTTGTCTCTAATAATCATTGCCATGTCGGTGTCTGGTTTCACAATAAGTGTATGTGTTTAAACATTATGATGACGTCATCACTCCAAACATAAGCACAACGTGACGATATAAACGTATGTACAGCCAAGGATCCTCTAGACACAGTTTTGTACACTAATATTTGCAGGTGTTGACAATTCAGCGGCGATCAAAAGAGTTCTGGACCTGTTTATACCTGTCGTGCTGTCAAACTAAGGTCTCTGTCTCTTTATAGGGGCTAGAAGGACATATAATTTGAAATCATTGGTTGAGCCAGACGTGTTTAAATTTTTGGAATATTCTCCAAATGGCTGTCATCAACAGGTCATGACTGATGAAGTATTCAATCGTATTCCATTAACTCCCTACCAAGCTGGTGACACCAGGTCATTAACCCCAATATCAGCTGAGATGGGGTGGGGGATTACGTAACTATTGCACAATAGCTCAAAGTGAAAGTTTTACCAAACCATCGTGATGTCATCACGGAAGTGTGGAGGTTACGGTGTGAATGGAGGAGGTTGACCATAAAACAAGTCAAGGTCAAAAGGTAAAATTACTAGACTACCTAAAATTAGTTGAGGATAGAAGAAAGGTAGACACCTGCACAGTGTGTAGGCTATCTACAAGTAGATACCTGAGTGTGTAAAAATTACAAACACCTGCACATTGTGTAGTTACCTGATTGAGGATAGAAGAAAGGTAGACACCTGCACATTGTATAGTTACCTGATTGAGGATAGAAGAAAGGTAGACACCTGCACAGTTTGTAGGCTCTCTCCAAGCGACACTCGCTCATGCAGGCGGTGTAGGAATACACAGTGTCTGTGTGTAGCTTCAATTCATCCTCAAACACACAATGACGTTGTTTGATAGACAGCTGACGTGCGTCAGAGGTTGTGTACGTCGTCTTGGACGAGAAAGAGATCTGGTTTATGTTCCGTGTCCACTCGTGTTGGGGAGGAACGTCAATTACAGGGATCTCGTTAAAGTTCAAAATGAATACCTGCAATTTCAGTTGAACTTACTATTGTTGGTTTATTATTTGTCAAACAAGAGAGAGACATTGCATAAATAGCCAAAACACTTTTCCCAATATCTATTATATCCAAACGATTATTATATTGATTGATGTGTATTAAAACTGATACGTGATGATTATCCACCGGGTCAGTCCTAAAAGTTGATTAAAGTTCAAGTAAGTGAAATAAGACAACCTGGATATGGGAATCGAACCAGTGTTTAAGCATAAAACTTTATCTAAAACCCATAATTGTCTCTTCTGCATACTTTCTAATCCCGAATATTCTTTATTCATAATATTAAGAGGAAGAATAGACTAATCAGAATAAAATAATATTCTTTAAGACAATAAATAATTAATATTCACTTAAAGTCTCAAACATGTTACCAACATTATCAATCCTAATGCATTCTTTCTAAACAATAATATATTCTACACATCTTCTTAGAGGAATAATAAACTAAGGGATATAAATGAACAAAATACTATTGACATAATGTATACATCCTAGGTTGGAAGAAAAGAAGGTGGAAATAACCTCCCCCTTCTTGCACTCCCCCCTTAACACATCCCTATCCTCCTTGCCATGATATTTGGTAGCCTAACCCTAGACTGCTTGAGTCCATAATTACTCTATAGCCATCTTCCCTTATAGATTAAATACTACAAAGTCCTTCCTTAATCTCTAATGCTACATTAGAAGTTATCTTCATTTATACATTAAATACTACAATGCACAGCCTTAATCACTAATGGTGCATTAAACATTACATTTCTCATCCTAGAAGATAATGTGGATGCATAATATATACACACTTTCATCTTTGTAAATATTTTATAAACGCTATGGTTATTTACTCTTTATCTTAGAGGAATAAGAGAATAACATTTATTAAAGAATACATTTTTTAAATAAAATATTAAACGATATTCATTTCATCAATCGAGGAAATGTGCGAAGAATCGAACCTAAGCCATTAGACGTAGGGTGTATCTTTATAAGTCTGATAATCTAAGCTAAGAAGTATTTTTATTTTTTTAGATATTGAGGGAAGAAACCTCTAAGGATATATCTATCCTTCATATCATCAAGTAAGAACGTTCTTGGTTTCGCTAATGGACAAACTTACTCAAACCAACCAACAGGTTTGCAGACGTCCCTTTACGAACATATAAGGTTTAACGGTTTAAGATCAGTAGAATTGGATTTTAGATAAACAATTTGTTAAAGACCACCATCTTTAACATATATAGTTACCATGGTAGTGTTTAAGCCTTGTTACAGCTTTGGTATTCAAAGATGTCTGATGAGGATCAATGCTTGAGTGTAGGGGTAGTAGATAGAAATTTTGACTCTAAAATCCATTTTCTAAATTATATTCTGGGGAGAGAAAGCAGGCAAAATTTCACACACGAGGTGTCAAGGTCGGTGTAATTAAACTATCCTCGAAAAGGGGTGGGGTGGGGGGTGGATGTTAATAGATATAGGCAGAGCGTAAGGAAGTGCGGTGTCCCTAGAAAATAAGTCCTTATGGGGCTTGAAGCAATGCGTTATAAGGGAGATGATAAACTGATAGTAGAACAAATACTCAGGGGGATGAGAGATGATAAACTGATAGTAGAACAAATAGTCAGGGAGATGAGAGATGATAAACTGATAGTAGAACAAATAGTCAGGGAGATGAGAGATGATAAACTGATAGTAGAACAAATACTCAGGGGGATGAGAGATTATAAACTGATAGTAGAACAAATAGTCAGGGAGATGAGAGATGATAAACTGATAGTAGAACAAATAGTCAGGGAGATGAGAGATGATAAACTGATAGTAGAACAAATACTCAGGGAGATGAGAGATGATAAACTGATAGTAGAACAAATAGTCAGGGAGATGAGAGATGATAAACTGATAGTAGAACAAATACTCAGGGAGATGAGAAATGATAAACTGATAGTAGAACAAATACTCAGGGGGATGAGAGATTATAAACTGATAGTAGAACAAATACTCAGGGAGATGAGAAATGATAAACTGAGGGTAGAATAAATACTCAGGGAGATGAGAGATAATAAACTGAGGGTAGAATAAATACTCAGGGGGATGAGAGATAATAAACTGATAGTAGAACAAATACTCAGGGGGATGAGAGATAATAAACTGATAGTAGAACAAATACTCAGGGAGATGAGAGATGATAAACTGATAGTAGAACAAATACTCAGGGGGATGAGAGATTATAAACTGATAGTAGAACAAATACTCAGGGAGATGAGAAATGATAAACTGAGGGTAGAATAAATACTCAGAGAGATGAGAAATGATAAACTGAGGGTAGAATAAATACTCAGGGAGATGAGAGATAATAAACTGAGGGTAGAATAAATACTCAGGGAGATGAGAGATAATAAACTGATAGTAGAACAAATACTCAGGGGGATGAGAGATAATAAACTGATAGTAGAACAAATACTCAGGGAGATGAGAGATGATAAACTGATAGTAGAACAAATAGTCAGGGAGATGAGAGATGATAAACTGATAGTAGAACAAATACTCAGGGAGATGAGAGATGATAAACTGATAGTAGAACAAATACTCAGGGGGATGAGAGATAATAAACTGATAGTAGAACAAATACTCAGGGGGATGAGAGATAATAAACTGATAGTAGAACAAATACTCAGGGGGATGAGAGATAATAAACTGATAGTAGAACAAATACTCAGGGGGATGAGAGATAATAAACTGATAGTAGAACAAATACTCAGGGAGATGAGAGATGATAAACTGATAGTAGAACAAATACTCAGGGAGATGAGAGATGATAAACTGATAGTAGAACAAATACTCAGGGGGATGAGAGATGATAAACTGATAGTAGAACAAATAGTCAGGGAGATGAGAGATTATAAACTGATAGTAGAACAAATACTCATGGAGATGAGAGATGATAAACTGATAGTAGAACAAATACTCAGGGAGATGAGAGATGATAAACTGATAGTAGAACAAATACTCAGGGAGATGAGAGATGATAAACTGATATTAGAACAAATACTCAGGGAGATGAGAGATGATAAACTGATAGTATAACAAATACTCAGGGAGATGAGAGATGATAAACTGATAGTAGAACAAATACTCAGGGAGATGAGAGATGATAAACTGATAGTAGAACAAATACTCAGGGGGATGAGAGATAATAAACTGATAGTAGAACAAATACTCAGGGAGATGAGAGATGATAAACTGATAGTAGAACAAATACTCAAGGAGATGAGAGATGATAAACTGATAGTAGAACAAATACTCAGGGAGATGAGAGATTATAAACTGATAGTAGAACAAATACTCAGGGAGATGAGAGATGATTCGAGGAGTGGGGAATAAATAGTTTGCGGTTGAAGAGTAGCCAGGATAGGGTAAGGGATTCGGTGGAAGGACGTAAGGGCTTCCTTCTCTTTCTCATTCAGGCATGACAGGAAGAGTCTCTGATCGTGAATGTGTGTCTTGCCGTAAAAAGAGCTTTCATAAGAGTGCTGGTTAGGTCGGCGTTAGAACGGCCTTAATGGTGCTTACCTATGTGGTTAGAGTGACCTAAAATGTATTTATCTATGTTGTTATAGTGACCTAAAGTGTATTTATCTATGTTGTCAGAGTGACCTAACGTGTCTTTATCTATGTTGTTGGAGTGACCTAACGTGTCTTTATCTATTTTGTTAGAGTTACCTGAAGGGCACTTAACAGGTTGGCTAGATTGACATGAAGGGCGCCATGATGGCGAGAAAGTCAATGTGGTCAGGTTTATGAGACATACTTGAGATAAGTGAACATTTGTCTGATATGTAGGAAGGGGCGTTCCTTAAGGTTATTACAAAATAAACTATACACATAGTAGTTAGACTTAAGTTTAGTACATAGAATATTAAAATATTAAATCAAACTTATCGAGATATGAACTTTATAGCAATGGAATTTGGTGGGCAAGTTAAACATTGTGTATTTTTAACACATTTGATACAGTGTATTTTAACAGATCAATATAATACAGAAATTGCGATAGTGGTCCACGCATTCTTCCACACGTCTAATCTTTCTAAGAAACCAGAGTTAACAACTCCAGAAAAAAAAGAGCAAAAAACCAATTACCCGGTATTGATTTACATTAATCACCGAGAGTTGCAGAGCTCTAGCTATAAAAAAAAACTACTTTTTGAAAATAAAAAACCTTGAGAAGAACATTTTATTTGTAATATTTGAATATTTAGAGAACGGAAGTTGATTAGTATCCTTTTCCTGGGGGTTAAAGGGGGGTCAACAAGATGATTAAACTGAGTCGGCGGCCTAACCGTCAGGAAGGGGAAACAAAGTTTCGAGTACCTTTTTTACAGTTTGAATTTTCCACGTTACCATTGGTGCAAATTCAAACATGGTAAAGAAGGGTAGGAAGGTAATGGCCAGTAAATAGCGGTCCAACCGAGCGAGGTGTGAAGTAGGGTTGGGCCGAGCAAACCGGACACTCTTGTTTAAAAATCCAGTAGGACTCGAGTGGACCTTGTGACTCTCGGGGAGGACTTTATTTATATTATAGTACTAATACTATTTGCTAAGCATTCAAGATATACTCCCATTATAATTAACAAACTAAAGTTGGCTAGTGAAAAATATTGCTCTCTCTTTCTCGCACCTACCCTACGAAGTTTGACCTTGAAATGTTGTTAAGTCTGGAAAAAAGTAAACTGAATGTTCCTGACCAGTTACTCGCCGCACATGTACGAAAAGTATTACAGTCAACTCTCGATTCTACGACCCCGGGAATATTGTCCCTCTCGAAGTAACGACCCTTTATTGGGGAACCGTGAAAAATGTGGGAAAAAAGGTTGAAAAGTTTAAGGAAATCGGCTGTAAAATGTGTTTGTTGCATTTATTTAGGTCGTTGCGTTGCAATTATCTTTGTGAGCGCTGTATTACTAGTAACTGGGGTAGGTCAGGAATAAAAATAGACACCACCACATCAATGCCAGCCAATAGCACTTGACTCTGTCCACCCCCTCCCACAAGCAAGACAATGTTTCCCCGCACGCGACTGCCGCTACATCACGCGCCAGGCTTGCTTTTGCCATTATTATTTCGATTCTAGATTTGGTTACTATTTTGGTTTAATTTTGTGAACAATTTTTGACGACCCATGCTATTGCTTAACATTGTTATTTTGATTTTGTTACGTTTTTGGTTGGATTTTGTGAACGATTTTTGATGACCCACGCTATTTGTTGTGTAAAAAATGAAATTTTTTCGTATGAAGGTCAGGGGTGGAACAAAATCTGTTAAAATTCCAATAACGACCCCTTCGAAATAACGACCCTTTTCCAGGGAACCGTGAAAGGTCGTAGAATCGAGAGTTGACTGTAGATGACATGCACCGAGAATTTGTTCCTACCTTTGTGACGTTGTCACAGACATAATGCAAACATGGACGATCTAGCTCACCTGATCTGGTCCCCTTTGACTGGGCTGGATCTCGACTTCATGAAACACGCACACTCAACTCCACTCAACATCACGCGGCTTACTGACCGCCCGTGGCTCGAGGCCCGATTAGAGCAAGACTCGGACAATTGAACATCAAGATGCGCTAACCCGTATGCGCGGACGGTTGTGTTCGAGTGAAACAAGACTCATCCACCGGCGCGTGATTTGAAATTATCACGAGAATAGTCGAGACTTCTGCCGAAGCGACGTACACCCCTCACCCTTCACCCCAGTGTGATTCCCGCCGTTTGTGAACACGTGATTGACTTTGTGCAGTATATAACGGCTGGACTGTGTAGTGATGTCACTCATTTCTCTGCACTCGATTAGGTGAGACACTTGTCTTAGATTTAGACGTAGGTCATTGTTCGACGTTTTCTAAATTATGTTTGGGTTAAATTGTTCAAAATTTAAGTTTCGACTTTAAATATAAATCATGATTACTAATAGCTATATTTCTCTGAGACTGCAGGATTTGCCTGTCAGCCATTATGGTTTATGCTCTAGCTTTTTCTTGGTACTTAACGTTGTGTCCGCCTCACGGACGGGTTGGAACTTTGGCATGGCGCCATCTTAGGGCGCTAATTATTTCTGTTTAACGTGTAACTTACTTAAAATAATTATTCAGGTTGCTAAAGGTTAAAGGTTTGTTACGATTGTAAATTTTTTTAAATTGTTATTCAACTCGGGGGGCGCGAGCCCGTGCACCCAGCACATTGGTCATTATAATAATAATAATTAGATTGAACTAATTTGATTAGGAACTATTGTAACAGGTTAGGTTTAGGTTAATCATTTTCTCTGTCGCGCCTTATAATGGCAGTCTATTATAAAACTTCATACTTATGTCAATGTAGTGTCGGCATCGCCAGGTCGTGTAGACCTATACATATTACTTGTATTTAACTTTCCTGCTAGGTTAGTCGCCTTCTGCGAGGGTCAATTTAATTATGACTACGTTGGTATTAATCGTTCTGTTTTCTCTTAACGACTTGGGGTCTTGCCCCTTTATTTATTGTTTATTTCGGCCCTTATCGGCCAGTCACTCGACTTTCCTAGAGTGTCTCGCTCTTGTATGTCTGCGAGTTGTTTGTAGAATAAAATAAACTCTCTTGTAACTAACCTACCTTTTATTTATGGTAATATGAACCTACCATATCATATGAAGGGGGGTTACAAGAGAGAAGCTGCGCCACTCTGCTCTCGCAGAGTTGAGTGGGGCACTTAATAGGATATTAGGTATAGTTAGGAGAGAAAATAGGGTCCGCCTGTCTGCAGTATTGTTGGATGATTGATATTGTATTGATTCTTGTTTGTTTATGTTTCATGACTCCGTGACCATGGAGACCACTCCTGCAACTGCCATGTCCACTTTGACCACATCTAAGACTGCTGTCTACCGCCTGAGCCGGGACGAGTTGACAGCTGAGCTGACTTCAAGGGGCGTCTCCTTCCCTCCCAATGCTACTGTGGGTGAGCTCAGATCTAAGCTATGTGGGGAGATTAGCGGGACTGGGGAGGCCGAGACTGACTCGGGTATGGACAGGATTGAGGATGGGAATCCACCCCCTTTAGCGCCAACCGCTCCTCCTCCACCCCCTTCACTAGTTAAATGTCAGAACAAAGTACTTATGGAGATTTTGAATCGGACCCTGTTTGCGACGGTCAAGATCACGCTACTCTGTTTAAATTTATGGTTGAGATCAACAGAGCATATTGTCTAAAGTTAGCGAGTGATAGTGAATTTTTGATTCTGTGTTTGGCCAAAACTTCTGGTTTTTTAACCCAGCTGTTCTCCCGTGGGATTCAAAATGGTTTATCTTGGAGATCACTTACTGACCTCATTTTAGAAGCGCTGTTACCCAGTAGGACTAGAGAAAGGTTATGTAAGGAAGTTATTCACAGGTTTCAATATCCCCACGAATCGTTGAGAGATTTTATATTATCTATCACAGAGGCAGCTCAAGTTCTCAATAGTGGTCTGGGGGAAAGTGAGATCGTTGATATTATTCTTGAGAATGTGTCGCCCCTCACCCGGCGACATTTTGTATTTACATGTAAGCCCTGTACGGTACTTGAACTTTTCTCTCTAGCATCTTCGATTGAAAACACCCTGCTCGCCGAACAGGAGTATTTAAGTGCGCATGCGCCGGCGGCATTAAACCGCAGACGCACGGGTTCAACTCCCGAACCTATGAATACGGCCTTGTCATTAGCGCCTGTACTACCGGGCGATCGCGATGCTAACACTCCTAGGGACAACTTCAGGCCTTCGGGTTCTGACAACCGTGCGCCCCGCGACCTCTCGCGCATGAGATGTTTTCGGTGTAGAAGACTGGGTCACGTACAGAGACAGTGTAGATCGGGAAACTTATAGGGCGCGCTCGTAGTCGTGGTCCGGTCGTGCCCACTTGTATTAAACCACATGCTCCTACTCCTGTAGTTCAGATCCAGGTAGCCCAAAATGATTGTGTTGCTCTTTTAGATACAGGAGCCAGTCACTCATTTATATGCCGTGAGTTTTTGCGCCAGTTAGAGGGTAAAACAAAAATCGATTATAGGTCGATAGGTCCTAAGATTTACGCCGTGGCTAATGGGCAGACTATCTTGGTCGATTGTAAAGTAGTGCTCTCTATTAAGATAGAAAGATTTGCCTGGAAACGTCCATTTTTTGTTATGCCAGAACTTCCCTTTGATGTTATTCTAGGGACTGACTTCATGTTCGAGACTGGAGTCAAACTTGACCTGAGACGCTTAGGAATATCTTTTAAGTTTGAACCTAGTTGGTTTATCCCGTTTTGTGTTGGGCACCATCCTCGCAGGTTGTTCCCCATTGTCGAGGAACGTGAAGCGATAGATCGTTTGATAGCTCGATTCCCTGACGTCATCACTGACAGATGGGGCAAGTGCGACATTTTGCCGTACGACATTGTGGCGCAGGACCACATTCCTGTTAGATCTGGTCCCTACTCCTGTGCACCCCCAAACTCGAGATATTTAGAAATCTTATCATGGACTTGGAACGAAAGGAGGTTATTCGTCCCTCCAAATCCCCATACGCAAGTCCTGCGTTCATTATTCCCAGGAAAGGTCATGGGCATCGCTTGATTGTCGATTATAGAAAGCTTAATAAAAAAATAGTGTTCGACCCATACCCCATGCCTAGCATAGAGTCCGCCTTCCAACATCTTGGCGGAGCCAAATATTACAGCTTGATTGACCTTAATGCGAGCTTTCTGCAATGTGCTCTCTCAGAGTCGTCTAAGAAATTTACCGCGTTTATCACCCCCTGGCAAGTCTACGAATTCAACCGTGTGCCGTTAGGGATAAGTTGCGGGGGGCAAGCGTTGAGTAGAGTCTTAGACCATATTTTGGCGGACCTGAAATACAAATTCGTGTTTAACTACCTTGATGATATCTGCGTTTACAGCAAATCGTTTGATGACCATTTGCGTCATGTTGAGGTAGTGTTGAGGCGCCTGCGCGAGGCTGGGTTGACTGTAAACCCGGAGAAAGTCACATGGGCGAAGAGATCTATCCCATATCTTGGCTATATCATTTCTGAGGGTAACCTGCTCGTTGACCCGGATCGGGTTAAGCCTATCTTGGATTTTCCCGCCCCAAAAAACATAAAAGGGGTATTAAGGTTTCTAGGTATGTGCGCCTACTACGCTAGGTTCATCCCGAACTTCTCTGACTTAGCCAACCCCCTTAACTCCTTGAAGAAAAAGGGTGCCACCTTTATTTGGGGTTCTGCCCAACAGCAGGCTTTTGTTGCGCTTAAGCGCCACCTAGTGTCACCAGCCGTGCTACGCATGCCTGACTTTTCTCTGCCTTTCCAACTACATGTTGATGCCTCCTCTGTAGCGCTAGGAGCGGTTCTCTCTCAAACGACTTCCGAGGGAAGTAGACCTGTAGCTTTCGCCAGCAGAACTTTGAGCCCTGCCGAAAGAAAGTATAGTATATATGAAAAGGAATGTCTCAGCTGTATCTTCGGCATCGACAAGTTCGCAGACTATCTAGAGCTTCGCCAGTTTGAGTTGTACACTGACAACATGGCCCTCAGCTGGATGTGGAATCACCCGAAACAACTAGGGAAAATTGGGCGGTGGGTTTGGAAGCTATCCAGGTTCAAGTTTACGACCCATCACGTTGCTGGGAAGCTTAATGTTGTCGCTGACGCTTTGTCTAGGATGTGTGAGGATAAGGAACCTGTAGGAGAATGTAAGGAGGATGGCTCGTTATTTGTTATCCATACGATTCCCGAATCCTTTATCTCAATCAAAGACCATCAGTTGATGGATCCGTGTTGTAGACAGATCGTTGACAGGATCAAGCGTGGAGAGAGGATTGGGAACTACGAGATCTTTAAAGACCTCTTAGTAGTTCGTGTCAAGGGTAGGATAAGATATTTTGTGCCAGAGAAACTTAGGCCTATGTTACTTAAATATTTCCACGACTCCCTTTTTGGCGGACATTGCGGTGTCCTTAAGACCGAACGCAAGATTTCTAAGGAATTTTTTTGGCCCTTAATGCCTAGAGACGTTAGAGATTGGGTGCGCAAATGTGAGCCGTGTCAATTGGCCAAACCGGCGCGTAATTCTAAAATAGGGTTTCACTCCGCGGATGTTGCTAAGCAACCGTGGGAGAAAGTTTTTGTTGATTTCGTCGGCCCCCTTACCCGCTCTACCCAAGGGAACACCTCTATACTCGTTGCCATGGACGCCTTCTCTAAATTCGTCATACTCATCCCCCTAAGGAACATGAAGGCAAGGACGACTGTTAATGCTCTGTGCAGGCGTGTTTGGGCGATTTTAGGGACCCCAAGGGTCATAGTAAGTGATAATGGACCGTGTTTCCGTTCTAAAGCTTTCGGAGATATGTGTTTTTCGTGGGGGATAAGACACGTTACCACTAGCCCGTACAACCCATCACCGAACCATGTAGAAAGGTTTAATCGTAACCTAAACGTTGCCTTGACGATCTTTCACCACCTGGATCACACCCGCTGGGACCAGGACTTAGACGTTTTGAACATTGCTTTTAACGCCGCTTTCCATGAGTCAGTCAAAGCCACTCCTTCCTCTATCCTCCTCAATAGGGACCTGAACCACCCATTATTGTTTAACTGGGATATTGACCCGCTCCTTAATGACGCAGGTGATTGTTCTTATGAAAAGAAATGTGAGGTAGCTTTTTCTAACCTCCTGAAGTCCCAAAGGAAGGTTGCCGCCACCTATAACCGAGGGCGTATCCCTGTCCCATTTAAACTTGGGGACGTTGTTGTGTGCAAGTGTTTTCCTCTTAGCTCAGCTGCTGACAAGTCTTCGGCGAAGATGGCGTATAAGTGGAGTGGTCCCTGGTCAATTGAAAGATTTCTTACACCTGTTTCGGTATTGTTAAAAGAAGTATCCGACCCATCTTTGACGCGTAGAGCACATGTCAGCCACCTAAAGGCCGCAGGGAAATGAGTCAATTGACCCCGTGCTGTGTGTCGTCTGTTTGCTTAAGTGTACCTTTGTGATTTAATTTTGCGTTCTAAGTGCATGTTTCTAAGTATTCTATATTGTTGTATATATGATTTATATAAGGGAAGGGGTACCACCCCCTGGTATTGTTAGGATAAATTTGTAGTACTGTAGGGCCTAGGTATGACTTTGAGCAGAAACTTGTGTTGGACTGTTTATAATAAAGCGTGTGTCGGGTCCAAAGTACATGGTGCAGAACGTTCGCCCCACCGACCGGACTACCTCTAAGTGCGTGTGAAGCGGCAAACCCACCTTTCCTCATTCATGGAAAGTCGTCGCTAAACAGAGTTGTGGGTATCTCTGTGACTCGTGCTGGTAGACAATGTTAGTGCTACGAAACTGCCACAGTAACTTTCAAGGATGGCTGCGCTAACTGATAAACTTTACAATTGGATGTGGTGTTCACGTGTAAACTTTTGTTCTCAGAGACTTCACCTATTCGGCCTTCCGTCCCCCCCTTTTTCTGCCCTGCCCTTTCCTTCCCCTCCTTTGTTCCTGTACACTCATCGGCAGTCGATGATCGCCCGGCTGGGCGTGGCGATGAAGCTTCCTTGGTGGTTAAAGCGGGCCACCTTACGAGCATATGCTGTCTCCCTGTCAACCCGGGATGACGGTGTGTTGGAGTGAGCGTGTGAAGCAGAGGTCTACCCCCGGAGTCCAGTTGTTCGTCATCTCCCGAACCTGCATCTGGCCACCTAACATGGCCTCGGAGGGTACCGGAGCCGCCACCCACCCTCTAGTCAGCGGTGAAACATCGGGGAAGGCGCCTCCCCGTGTCTTCACCAAAGGCTAAGGACGTCCTTCTTCTCCGTCCAGGGGGGGACATTGTGACGTTGTCACAGACATAATGCAAACATGGACGATCTAGCTCACCTGATCTGGTCCCCTTTGACTGGGCTGGATCTCGACTTCATGAAACACGCACACTCAACTCCACTCAACATCACGCGGCTTACTGACCGCCCGTGGCTCGAGGCCCGATTAGAGCAAGACTCGGACAATTGAACATCAAGATGCGCTAACCCGTATGCGCGGACGGTTGTGTTCGAGTGAAACAAGACTCATCCACCGGCGCGTGATTTGAAATTATCACGAGAATAGTCGAGACTTCTGCCGAAGCGACGTACACCCCTCACCCTTCACCCCAGTGTGATTCCCGCCGTTTGTGAACACGTGATTGACTTTGTGCAGTATATAACGGCTGGACTGTGTAGTGATGTCACTCATTTCTCTGCACTCGATTAGGTGAGACACTTGTCTTAGATTTAGACGTAGGTCATTGTTCGACGTTTTCTAAATTATGTTTGGGTTAAATTGTTCAAAATTTAAGTTTCGACTTTAAATATAAATCATGATTACTAATAGCTATATTTCTCTGAGACTGCAGGATTTGCCTGTCAGCCATTATGGTTTATGCTCTAGCTTTTTCTTGGTACTTAACGTTGTGTCCGCCTCACGGACGGGTTGGAACTTTGGCATGGCGCCATCTTAGGGCGCTAATTATTTCTGTTTAACGTGTAACTTACTTAAAATAATTATTCAGGTTGCTAAAGGTTAAAGGTTTGTTACGATTGTAAATTTTTTTAAATTGTTATTCAACTCGGGGGGCGCGAGCCCGTGCACCCAGCACATTGGTCATTATAATAATAATAATTAGATTGAACTAATTTGATTAGGAACTATTGTAACAGGTTAGGTTTAGGTTAATCATTTTCTCTGTCGCGCCTTATAATGGCAGTCTATTATAAAACTTCATACTTATGTCAATGTAGTGTCGGCATCGCCAGGTCGTGTAGACCTATACATATTACTTGTATTTAACTTTCCTGCTAGGTTAGTCGCCTTCTGCGAGGGTCAATTTAATTATGACTACGTTGGTATTAATCGTTCTGTTTTCTCTTAACGACTTGGGGTCTTGCCCCTTTATTTATTGTTTATTTCGGCCCTTATCGGCCAGTCACTCGACTTTCCTAGAGTGTCTCGCTCTTGTATGTCTGCGAGTTGTTTGTAGAATAAAATAAACTCTCTTGTAACTAACCTACCTTTTATTTATGGTAATATGAACCTACCATATCATATGAAGGGGGGGTTACACCTTGTAGCAATGTTTACTGCCCTGTACGCTAGTTTGTTCGAAATGAGTTGTCCAAACGGTAATTAAATAAATTATTTAAATAGTTAGTCACCTTACTCTTCATTTAAACATTCACATTGATATGCTTGGGCAGCCAGGGAGAGCCTGTTTAAAACCAAGCATTTATAAAGGATTTTAACTGGTTTCACGCTTGCGTATAACCCGGACGGGTAGTAAGACGTGGGGCTAAGTATTGACTGGTTTCACGCCGTTCATCAAACATAATTTCAAACTATTCATACGTTAAATAGGACAGCATGGCATAAGAATAGAGATAATTGACTTCGTATACGTAGGTATACAAGATCAAACGATCGCATATAGTGATTATTTGTAACATTTGGTGATGTTACATCATACCACCCCCCATACTAATCTTCAAGTCATACTACCCACCCCGTATCTTCTGGCTAGAACAAATTTAAAGACTGCACTATACTCACTTTGTTCTAAATTGAAGAGTGGGACGAACGAGCCTTGGTGTAACTGCATCTGATGTGTCAAGCGTACGAGTCAAAATGATTCCAATGGAACTCAAGAATGACGCTCACAACAGTACCGGAATTATGACTTACCTGCCCCCTGCAGGCTAGACGGAATATTCCACCCAGACAGCGTGTGATGTGTGTACGTCACTGGTGCTCTGGTCAAAAAGATCTTTTGTCAACACTGGCGGACGTAATGAAGAGAGGACAGCTAATCCAAGCTTGATCGATGGTGTACGTGCTGATTGTCATCCATCGAAGTGGCCGATGGGACGTCACCGACGTATATGGACACTCCCCCCTCCCCCCCCTTTCCAACCCAAAGTGACTAGAAACACTATTTAAGCCAGGTGATTCTGAAGACGAATCGACTATTAAATTGGACGCCTTCAGGAGAAGTCATGTCCTAGAATATTGTATTAGACGCCGTCAGAATAAGTCCGGTCCTGGACTTGGACATTTTCAGGATGTTTTCGTATTTTCTACGTATTTATTTCATTGATATTATTTTAATAGACTTGAACTATAGCTTATTCAAATTTGAAATTAAAGTAACGTATTTATTAGAATAAATCTGAATAGGCAACGTAAACTATTTTCTGAAATTAATATTGTTTGTAATACTAAATTTTGTAATGAGACACCTAATTCTTTTTGCCACCAATCAGGCATTAGTGTCAGTGAGGTCACTGAATATATCAGATTGCCATATTTTTTGAACTAATCTTTGTTAGAAGTATTTAATTTGAATTGTCTGAATTTATCTGTTAATGTAAACTCGTCTTTTGACGATGTTTTCTTATTTTGAATTGTTTGGTAAAGTAACGTAAAATTTTGCTGAATGATTGATTTTGACTTTGAATATTTTCCAAATTATTTAATTGAATCTAACTGTGGTTTATCTCGATTTCTTTTGTATGTTATATAATTTTTATCAACAAGTATGGATCTTGTTAACGTCCGTAGTTGTGTCAACATTTAATAGTCCAGCGGGAGTTTGACCTACGGTCTGTAAGCCAAACTCTTGTGTTCCCGAAATATCCGTACGATATTAAATTTAACTTCCCTTTTTTCTTTTCTTTTTTGTCTGTATTCAATGTAGCGTAGCAGACAACATTTGTACCAATTTCAAAGATGACCATTAGGCTCTTTTCTTTTGTAATCAATAAATATCTGACTAGACATTTATAAAGTAATTTGCTCAAACTTTAGGTTGTTTGGTCAATATTCGCTGTTGTGAAACTGGCATTGTGTTGTTAGATCGAGTGGTTGTCTCTTACAGACTGACCTAGTTGACTTAACAACATGTTTCATGTTAAGAAACATTCACATGATAGTACTGTGTATTTGCTTAATATGATTTTCAACACAACCTCTGATGGATTTTTGAGGCCATGTAAAGTATTGTTTAAAATGTTATTATTTTAAATAAAATATTCATATTGTTACCAAATTGTTTCTAATGTCTTTCTTCTTTATAACTTGTATAGCTTACCCTCACTTTCCCTTTAGTCTAGTGTGACCGTAGCTAAGAGGTAGTAGAGTGGGTGGTAACATTTCGCCACAGCATGGGTTTTAGCCACAAAACAAACACCCCCTCTGATGGCTTATTAATGAAAGGCTTCATGTTTATGTCATAGATAAATCCCCAGCCGTATGTTTGGATATCTGAGTAGTGCATAATAAGCTAAACAGTGTGTAGTAATGGACCATCCTGAATAAAACCTATGTGATCTCATGCAGAGGTCTCGAAGTGACATTTTTTAAAAGCGTCGGCCAAACTTCACGTCAATGTTGAGGCAGAGGTTAGAGTAATTCCATAACATCTTCAGATCATCATTGTCCACACCTCACAGGTAGGATTGTAATCATACTCCATGATATTACCCTGTGTAAGAGCATTTTATGATTCAGAAGAGCGAGGGCAAAAGGGCGAACATGGAAAATATGATGCTGTGGAAACGAAGTTTAAATTTGAAGAATACTCTCATGATAATAAGGGTGAATATGTTAAAAAAAATTGCTAAACGAGTACCTTAAGTACAAAATAATATTTTTCACTATAACATTTTTTTAAATAAATGAATTTCCACACTAATAATTGAATTTAAATTTGTAAAATATGTTAGATACTGTCTATTTTCATCTTAAATAATCACCCTCTAATTATCAGTACTTAAAATACCCTTTAATCATTTGTTTCAAGTATTTTTTGGAAATTAAAAAAAATATAAGAAAAATAAGGTGAATCAAACAATCTTATCAAAATTCATGACTGTAGTCCACTAATACTGATTTAAATGAAGTCAACGATATCATCAGCTAAATACTCTAACTCTGTGAAATCCCCTCTTATCGCTGGCCCCTAAACCGATTTTAATGGTATTGGGACAGAATGTAGTAGGTAAATTTGGTAACATTGTTGTGTTTTATAAAGTTCCGTGATACTTTGGTGGAAGATCAACTGAGCAGAGGTTGAATAACTCTTTATTGTATCTGGCACTTTTTCCTTTTTGTAGCTGGACTTTTTCTGGAGCAAAATTGTCTTAGAAAGGGTAGATTTCACAACCCTTCTTGAAGTCCTTTGAAAATGCAATGATCTTGTCATACTAGAAGTGTAATTCCAGTACCTATATTTTTGTTACCTTATCGAGAAATACATTAAAGTCTTTAATCATCTTCCTAGAAACAAAAACTACTCCAAAGAGTTGTTTTTTATATTTTCTATGATATGTATGTTGGAAATACCCCACAGTACATGACTTTAAGCTGTATGTTTCCAAGGTCACTCTCACACCTCATCATTGTATACATTAAAAAAATACTACTACTTTATAATTGGCCTTTATGAATGAGACGAAAGTACTCTAAAACAACCTGGCCTGGGCAATTATCGCTAAAATCAATGCGAGACTTGATGTTTTCAGCCACAAAATGTGCAAGGCAATTACTAATGAATCTTGTTATTTCACAAGATCCACATTTGCTGACAGCTTCATTCAATATATATATATATAGTACTTTAATTCTTTGACGTTTTGAACACCAAATGTGTATGTCCACATTTTACTCTTGTAGTTTTGAACATTATGTTTCAGTCTAGGAGGTGATTAAGCTTGTTGTAGGTCTACAACAATCACGGCAATACTATCAAATATATTTCCTTCATGGATCTTTGTCATGGCTTGGGTGGTTTGCTGTTTCTTCAAACGAAGCTTCAGTTTTCGCTCCAATCGTAGAAGTCTTGTTAAATCAGGACCGGTTTACCTGAGCTCATAAATTTCCGTTTTCAGCTTTGAATAAACATTTCGGTAACCTAAATGGAGACTCAAAACCAATATTGTACTCATTTACAAATACTCAATTGTAGTAGTCCACCTTGACTGTTCCTTTGTCAGAATACTTTTCCTCCAGCCATTCTTCATAGGCATGACACACACCTTTGCTCAATTAACCTGAAGGTGCAAACTTTTTGAAGGGGATTTTTGCCCTGCTGTAATGAATGGAAATATAGAAAGAGACTCGATTTGTTGCTTGCCTAATACATTACTCTCTTCAGTTAGTTTGCTTCCCGGATATATCTTTTCCTTACAGTCAGTTTCAACAGTCTCAATATAAAACCATTGACGTAAAATTAGGTAGATTTTGTCATTGACAATGACAAGATATACAATAATTCAAAGTTCCCTATTTGGCCTATTCGCCACCGCTGTAAACTTTCAGTCATCACAGATAAGAAGCTCTTATAAATAATAACTCTGTAAGTTATAATCACCAGTATTACATAAATTGCAAAAAAACCTACGATATTAATCTCCAATTATTCAAAATATTTACAATTATATTTACAGAGCTATCCAATTGCTCAATCAAGTACAATCCTCTTTGTTTTTCTGTATATGTATGAATTACTTTCGTTTACGAACTACGATACAATTATCATTATTTATTTACCTCTTTCTTTAGGTATTTTCAGTATTTACACTTTCTTTTGTGTATCTTTCTTACAGCGCACTAACAAAACTATTCAAAATCAGGTTAAAACAAAAACGACCTTGACACGGCAAAATACTAACTGAAAATGAGTATGACAAGACAATGAAGCTTCTCATAGTGCATGTGCTACAGCCTACAATTATGATTCATAGCCGAGGAGGAAGAGTGAATCTAGAACTAATAAGCCGTTCCAGAGCAATAAAAATGACAAAGGAGGATGCATATTTGCCCTTGCTCTCCCGGTCAGTTCTCCAGTATACTTACCAATTTTGTTGTGATAGTGTGTGATTAAACGCAACTTTTTTATACTAATTGTGAATTTTAGTCCAAAAGATTTACCATACTAATCTCGGGGTATAGCACTAAAAACAAGTAAATTTTCACCTTTGCCCTTTCTCCCCTGGGCTCCCGTTTATTTATCTTTTCAGTGTAGTTAAGTTTCGTTCAATCTTGAAAGAATCTATATAGTCATAGAAGGAAATAACTTTTTTGCTAACAAATTTGAATAGTATTTGGTTTTCAAAATATTTATGAGTAATCTTAAGTTGGTCTGGTTAAAAGTAAGATACATATTTATAAAAAATAAATCGGCATAGAAAGCTAAAACTATCAATAATTTGCACTTCTATCTCGCGTTTTTAAGATAGATATGTTTCATAATCAACTTAAATCGGCCCACAATTCCCCCAATGACTGTTACTCTGCCATGTTATACTACAGTGGCCTTACCGATGAAAGGCCCTGTCTCGCATCGTTCAGACAAATTATCTAAGAGCAGACTATTGTCGTAGCCTATGCTGTAAATTATGACTACAATTAAATGTTTGGAGTTCACACCTACAGAGCAGCTACCTCGATACTGTCCCGCACTGTGGGAAGAAATCTGCACAAACGTCCTCTTCCTACTCAGGAATCAAGGGATACATTGGTATGACCTTACTGTATGTTTATTTATGCCATCCGTTTAGCACTATCTACGTGTGCTCCAACGAATTTATCAGTACAATAATTGCAAGTAAAAAGGTTTATATTCTGACATATTGTCATCATATTTATATTTAACATAATTTCCAGCTGAGTATGCAACATGTATAGGAAAAGTTAACATTCGGATCCAATGAACCCAGTTTTCACCCATTTACGGTATTGTTTGAAAAATGGAACTTATTTTCATATCCCAAAAAATGTTATTTATACAGCTTCAAACTTTGAACATGTGTATTTATTATTCAAAAGTTTATTCTGTAATGAATCCAAATAACCATTTATTACAGAAAATGTATGTCTTTGACGCAATTTTGAATTTAAGAAATATTACTAAACAAGATAAGTTCTTGTTAACATAGAAATGGTAAATATCACTCCAGTGGGTATCGAATCATTGACTATGTACATAAATATGTTTAACTTGAACTTAATAACTGACATTAAAGCAACTATAATTGGGTTTTTTCCCATCAGTAGAGTTTTCCGCTATGTCAATATAAATTTCACTCCCTTCATTTTTGACGCTATATAGATTCGAAGAGATATCATTCTACAACTCAAAGCGATGAATGTAACGCATCTTGGAAGGAGTTAACATTTCTTCCTAATTTGGGTAAGAGGATTATTAGCTAGCCTGTTTACCTGCAACCAAGTTCGAATATAAATGGCACTAAGTTCGAATATAATGCCATCAAGATGTAGGATAGACATTAGTTATCATCGACACGTACATTGACTATTGTTTTCAATTTAGTTATATTGTAAGCCCATCCTAAGCCTTTATCTCTATGATAATCGATCTGAGCTAGCAGCAGAAATATAACTGTAGCGAGCGAGACCACGCTCAAGCCAGCCCCGAACAATCACCAGGCTTGGGCCACTCCACATAGCAAGGGGGTGGGGGACATTCCAACGGGCTGAGTGTAGGGCTAAACCAGACAAGACAAGAGACAGTCGAGCAACGGGGCTGAGAGTGTCAACACTAGAGTGCGTGTTTTCACATTGTAATGCACGTGTACGACAAACTCAAGACATGTGTATTTAGTAGACGTATTAGTAATTACTAATTCTTTGTAATGTTTTAGTTTAGAAATGTAGCATTTATTACCATAAAGCTACAGCTGTTAATAAATAATAGTGAAACTGGACACTAGTAGAATCAAAACAAGCAAACTCACCGTCACTCCATTCTGCAGCTTAGTCTCACGAATATACTCCCGGCACAAAAAAATAACAATAACAACATGCCACAATGGGTTGGAGTGATCAACTAAACGAGTGAAAGTCATGCAAGACCAAACCTTGCATTTTAGTAGAGCATACTGGGAAAAATAGTGGAACACTTGCGCAAGAAGGTGGCGTGGTGCGAACATCCTATCTCGAGAATATTCTACTAGCTCCCACGGCTTTCTACCACCGTCTATCATCCCCTCCCTCTCTGCGTTGTTCTGTGTTGTTCCTTTGTTTGTTTACCCCTCTTCCCCTCTCTGAGCTTGGATAATTTTTGTATATAATGGTGTAGTGCATATGGACGAACTACTCTTGTAGGATCTGGGACTCGTGTTAGGATCTGGTCCTCGGACACGCATAGGTGTCCGAGATGTCTTTTATGTGGTATATAATTCTTTTTCGACAATTATACTTTGAAATTCCATTTGGCGTCTAAATTTAAAACTTTTTCAACTAGTAGAAATATCACGCAATACCTTAATCCGTTTTGGATTGGTCCTGTTAAGAATGTTTATCTTATATTTAGTTTTGTTTAACGTGAAGCCCTGTCTGGGTTCGCTGAGTATTAAATATGTCAATTTGTACTAAACGCAGTTTTGGAATAGTTAGTTTGTATAGCCTGTCTGACATGAGAACTCTTAGTGTTTTGGTCAGAATAAATGTTGGTAACATTTAGTCACTTTAGTGGCTTTAATGCTTTATCTAGTCTGGAGAGATAATGTTAGTGACTTATGAGTAACTTGTAGCCCGTCTGGCTTGGATACTTTACAAGTATGTTAGTAACTTATAGCCCGTCTGGCTTGGATACTTTACAAGTATGTTAGTAACTTGTAGCCCATCTGGCTTGGATACTTTACAAGTATGTTAGTAAATTGTAGCCAATCTGGCTTGGATACTTTACAAGTATGTTAGTAACTTATAGCCCGTCTGGCTTGGATACTTTACAAGTATGTTAGTAAATTGTAGCCCGTCTGGCTTGAATACTTTACAAGTATGTTAGTATCTTGTAGCCCATCTGGCTCGGGTACTTTACAAGTATGTTAGTAAATTGTAGCCCGTCTGGCTTGGATACTTTACAAGTATGTTAGTAACTTATAGTCCGTCTGGCTTGGATACTTTACAAGTATGTTAGTAACACATAGCCCACCTGGCTTGGATACTTTACAAGTATGTTAGTAACTCATAGCCCGCCTGGCTTGGATACTTTACAAGTATGTTAGTAACTCATAGCCCGCCTGGCTTGGATACTTTACAAGTATGTTAGTAACTTATAGTCCGTCTGGCATGGATACTTTACAAGTATGTTAGTAACTTATAGTCCGTCTGGCTTGGATACTTTACAAGTATGTTAGTAACTCATAGCCCACCTGGCTTGGATACTTTACAAGTATGTTAGTAACTCATAGCCCGCCTGGCTTGGATACTTTACAAGTATGTTAGTAACTCATAGCCCGCCTGGCTTGGATACTTTACAAGTATGTTAGTAACTTATAGTCCGTCTGGCATGGATACTTTACAAGTATGTTAGTAACTTATAGTCCGTCTGGCTTGGATACTTTACAAGTATGTTAGTAACTCATAGCCCGCCTGGCTTGGATACTTTACAAGTATGTTAGTAACTCATAGCCCGCTGGCTTGGATACTTTACAAGTATGTTAGTAACCTGTAGCCCACCTGGCTTGGATACTTTACAAGTATGTTAGTAACCTGTAGCCCATCTGGCTTGGATACTTTACAAGTATGTTAGTAACTCATAGCCCGTCTGGCTTGGATACTTTACAAGTATGTTAGTAACTTGTAGCCCATCTGGCTTGGATACTTTACAAGTCTGTTAGTAACTTGTTAGCAACTTATCGCCTGTTTTGGCTTGAGATTTTTTGTTATTGCCATTAAGGAAGAAATATTAGTAACTAACCTATTTGGTAACATTCTTCATTACTTGTTAGGGGTAAATCTATATTACTTGTCAATTATATTGTTTGCTAACCGATTTTGGGTTATCGAAATTACCAGCGACTATTGTTTTTGTTGCAACTTACATATATTTTTATTAATGTTAAATGTTTGATCTACATTTATTTAATATCAATAAATTAATGTTAATTTCTGAAATATTTCTTTACTTCAAATATTCATGTTATGACCCTCTCTCTGGTAACCAAGTTAAGTATAATAGTCACATTGCAGGAATTGTTGGGGAGTGAGTTAAAGGAAACATAAATGAATGGGCCTGGGTACGACCTATTTACTTGGTAATTATCCTTTCGGCTCCTCTGCAATTGTTGTATGCCTTTTATTATTCTTAATGTTGTTGTGCACCAGCCTTACTTTGTTGGGAACTAAGGGCGGTGTTACAGAAATAAGAGTGGTAAATTAGAACCGTAACATAACGTTGTACCCGAATATATCACCATGATTGAACTGTCAAATACTATTGTAACGTAGGGCGCGCGTTACCTGAGAGGGATATTGGGGTATGTTTTAGGTTAAATGTGAATTAAAATACTCGCAGATCACTCAAGGTTTGATTATTAAGAACACCCTTCAACATTCACAAAACTAAATATACAACCAAGAAATTCAACAAATTTAAGTATTTAAAGTAATAGTCTGTAAATTAATAAACAAATGAAATTACAATAATTATAAAGACGCTGAATCAATTATAACTAAGCAGTTCACTGAGTTAAGTAATATAAGTAATTGTTTGTAAAATCTATACACAAATGAAAACAAATTAAAAAGAATTGCGCTGGAGTAATTATAACTAAACAGTTCACTGACTCGAGTAATATAAGTAATTTTTGTAAATCAATCAACAAGTGAAAACACATAGAATAGAATTGCATCAAATCAAGTAAACAGTTTGTTAATAAAAAAATACTGAATAAATAATCAAATATCCAAATATCAGTTTCCCAAAACGCCCACCCACGACACAATCCACTTTCATTGTTAAAGACACTCATGGCACCCCACCACAGGTACTGCGCCGTACACACCACACCGGTACGCGTCACATTAACACTAGACTCACTGGTCCACTCCCGGTCTCACTGGTTGAGAACAAAGAACTGAGCACCCCTGTTATTGTTGAGCGTGTATATATAGGGGTGGTGCCAGCTAAGGGTCTGGAATCCTCCACTTCTAGAATACTAGGCCAGAATTAAAAGGACGCAGACCCTTCCAGACGTGTCTCCCCCTCCCCCCGCCGCTCTAATCCCCCAGCCAAGTGAGAAGACCACTGCATACTTGCTAGACAAGGAGGGAGACTGAGAGAACAAGGAGCGCAGCTGTGTTTATATATGTTATAATATCTCTGTTTAGTTCCTTGCATCAAGAAGTTATATATAATATACATGTATGTATCACTTCTTGATACAAGTAACTGAAAGTATATATTGTAACAACGATTAATTTATAAGAGACAATAGTATAATAATAACGTAATAATATATTAATTATCATCGAAGTTAGGACAGTGAAATTAAATATAAGGAATTCCAAATATGGTCATATATACTCACCCCTGATCAGATACCGCTCCATATAACAACATAACCCCCAGCAAAGTAAGAGTACGTCCGAGCCTCACCGATAAGCCCTGCTGACTAAAGGAACTGCCGGGATACGAGTGGTTCTATGACCTGCCACAGACACGGCGTAGAAGATAGTGCCACGATCTATATTATTCGTTGCCAGCCTGGCCACACTGCATTTCCGTCCTCCCTTTCTCTCAATGTATTTCTTCCCTCCCTCCCTCCCTCCCCCCTTCCTTCTTGATTTCATTATATGATGTTTCTAGCTGAGCTGCGGATTGAATATAAGCTGGTAATTTTCCCCTTGTTATTTACTCTTGATTGGACTCTCACCGAGGACACTTCGTTTCTTGACATAATGTAAGCTTTCCAAAATTCTCTTTAGGCCTATCTTTTCTAAATTTTGTACTTCAGTTTAATTATTTTCCATTTATATTTTAAAAAATTGTGTGTGTACTTATGTACGCGCGTGAGAAGTTATACTTCTTTGGCATCATTAAAAAATAAAAAATAATTTAACAATATTTAGTATTAATTATGTTAAATAATAATATTTTAATTTATATCAATAAATAATACATACGGATAGTTAACCTCAATTATATTGGAGCACTTGAAAAAGTCTATAAGCACAATTTTTTTCACTAATATTTACGAATAGTAAATAATATTAATCAAAATATTCAATTTAAATCACTACTGGGCCTGGATTCACCAAAGGGAGCAAATAGTTGCGCCAGCGCAAGTTTGAAATATGTTCCAAATCCCTATTCACTAAAAGGAGCAGGCGCAATTTGAGAGCAAAGTTGCGCCTTTTATTTGCCACCACTCAAGAGTAGGCGCAACTATTAAATCATGATTGTCACTTCAATCAATTTAAATGGCGGCATATTATTGTATTGGCTTAAAATACAATTAGTTACATAACTGTACTCCAATTAATAATGAATTAATTAAAATAACAAAACGTATGTCAAGCACAAAATTTGTTTCAATTTAGACAGTGGTAACAAAACAATTACGTACCTTTTATTGTTGGATTTTTACATTCAAACAACGCAATGGCATTTCTTGCAGTATTACAAAACAAAACTACGAACTGTGTAATCTTCGTCTAGATCCAAAGAGGTTTGTATTCCTCCAAGTCCAAAGACATCTCGTCACTAAATATGGCAGTTAGTATAACTTTAAAATAAGTTTTAAAGTTTCTATAAACATTAATGTTTTATTAATGGAACTTAAACTTTAAACTAATAATATAAATAAATACAAAAAAATATATTTTAATTTATATCAATAAATAATACATACGGATAGTTAACCTCAATTATATTGTAGCACTTGAAAAAGTCTATAAGCACAATTTTTTTCATTAATATTCACGAATAGTAAATAATATTAATCAAAATATTCAATTTAAATCACTACTGAATATAATTTATTAGCACATATATAATTCGCACTTGTATGAAACTAAAACACGTGTTGTGAATGTAGAAACTAGAAACATGTGGATAAATATATATATATGAAAACAGTGATCAGAGGCGACGAGCGTACCAACATGCGCGACTAACAGAGGTTTTATTTCTATTTTGTTGGTAGCTTTTTTTTTCGAGACTTAATGAGCGGTTTAACTTCAACCTGTTACTTTTGTGTTACAGTGATGCGCGCGCATCTTAAAATTTCACTCTCATCATTTTTTCATAACGCGCCTAAAGTAGTATAACTTCTAAAATTTGTCGTGGATTACTTTAAATTAATATCAGTTTGTTTCTTGGACCTTTCGAATCTTTTTTGAAATTACTCAGATATTTCCCTTCTTGATTATAGATTATGATGAAAATTATGCTTTAACTTTGACTTATTGTAAGTTCCTTCAGTTCCTCGAATAATTAAGCGTTAAGACTTTGATATGAGTATTCTGTCTATCTTTGAAAATTTTTTTGATTTTGCACTTTTGGAAACTACCGATTACATATTCATGAACATAATTTTGAAAGTTTATTGCCTATGGGTATTATATATATATATTTTATCCTTTATTTATGAGATATATTCTTAGAACTTTTCGAATGCGTGATGACCTATAGGCTTATATGCCGATAAAAGAACTTATCAACACTTTATATTAAAATTTTATATCTAGGGATCTTGGTTCAATGTTAACTTTTGTTTAATAGTTTAGTCTTATTTGATATATTGTTGTTTATAATTAAAGATGATAGTCTTATAGTCCCTATGTAAACATATTTTTCTCTTGTTTAATGGAATAGTAATATATATATATATATATATTATATATATATATATATATATATATATATATATATATTGATTATCTGGGTGATTGATGCCATCTTGAAAAGTTACATATCCTTGAGATCTTTCTTAAGTGTTTATTATAACCCTTTATATGCGTATATATTGCAATCGTTGTAATTTAAATATTTTTCTTTTTTAATCAAAGAGATTAAATGAAACTCTCTCTGCCTATTGGTGTAAATTAACTAAATATTATTATGTGTTACTTTTAAGGGTTATAACACTAATAATAATTCTACCTTATTTGAAGTTACAAATCTTAATGCATTATTAAAGTTAACATTCATTTTTGTTAAAAATATATATATATTGTATTGTTAATCATAATCAGTTAATTAAATTACATTCTCATCGTTCTCCTCTGATTTATCTTTTTGCTATCCCGCCCAAAAATGTTAGCAATGTTGTCACATTAATGAAAATTTACCTCTTGACAGCTAAGTCCTATTTATTTTTAAAGATATCTGGTGTGTGAAGCGATCCGGCTGGAGAAAATTAATATATATATATATATATATATATATATATATATATTAATTTTCTCCAGCCGGATCGCTTCACACACCAGATATCTTTAAAAATATATATATATAATATTGTGTATTGTTCAAATGGGTCACTCTGCAATTTTCTTGTTTATTTTATTGGTTAGTTTGTACGTCCTTCCCCTGTCCCTCAAAAACCCAGGACGGGTACAATATATATATAAAAATAAATATGTATCTATATAAATATACACAACTTCTTGCTGAACTGAACGGAGATTTATTATATATATATATATATATATCTATGTATACCACTTCTTGTTACAAGGAACTGAACGGAGATTTTATAAAACTGTTGGAAAATCATAAAGTTTGAGATAAAGTTGGGACTAAATAAAGTGGTTGCCTACATAAGGTTAACGACCAATAAGTTTATC
>JBCFYV010002349.1:0-37012 GCA_039000515.1 Timema cristinae
GGTGTTATTAAACCCTTTAAACCCGGGATTGGTATCTATCCGACATAAAATTTGTTTTTTAAAAAAATAGGTGGGTTTCCCTTTGGGAAACCCCCAAATTTAAAAATTTTTTTTTTTTTTCCAAAATCCCCGTCCCGCCAGGTGGTGTCTTTAACGCTTTCTCCAGATCGAAAAAAAAACACCCATCGATAGCAGATACGCTTACGGAAAAAAGGGGTCGTCACGAACAGCCGGGACGGACAAGGTGATCCACCTTGGATGGGGAAAGGGCCCCGAAAAAACCAAATTTTTGAATATTAGAAGCAGATTTTGCGGCATTCAAAATATCATCCCAAAGAGTTTATTAATTATTTTTTCCGATTTTTTAAACTTACACAACTATTTAAAAGCTTTTGGGTCTATGCTAGTTGGCTTAATTTATCCTTGCCACTTTTATATATATAGGGAAAAACGGGGTTTTCCCTGCCTCCATAGTGAGGGGGAACTGATGAGATTCCCAAAACTTTAATTGAAAAGGTCCAAGAAAAAATTCCTGTCTGGAGGGGGGAGATGACGAACATCTCAAAATTGAATGTCTTTTGGGAAACCGGAACTTTTGCTGCCCCCCGGGGGACAGGTTTATTTAGTTTTTTTAGGGAAAAAAGGGGGGAGTTATAATCCTCCCCTAGATCGGACCAAAATAAATAGTAAGGCGCTCGATGCTCCGCTTATGCACTGTGAATTCGTTAAAAGTCCCTCGAAAGTGCTAGAAATAGGGGCGAACATCGAGCCCAATACATTAACGACCCCCAGGGGGGGAAAAAAGTTAACCCTTTGACACGAGGGGAGGTATATTTTAGTGGAATTGTTGCTAGTACTTAATTTACGGATTTTTTCCCATACTTTGGTTGTGGGGGGGTGGGAAAAGGGGGAAGGGGGAAAAAAATAAAAATGTTCCAAGACTTTCTTTTTTTTCACGAATGAAAAAATGGGGAGCTCGAGGGGCCCTAGAATTTTGGAAAGATTCCAGATTTTCCAAAGTAGAAAGTCGTTTTAAAGAGACGCAAAGGGCCCCTTTACGGTTTAAATAGCCCAAAAAACACTCGGTTTGTTCCCCCAGGAACGGGGGCCCGGGGGGGCGGTTTCAGGGTGGGCGCCCTCACCCCCCTGATGGCCGTGAAGTAAAATTTCCCCAAACCCTTAAAATCGGGCGTCAGGGGAATTGCACTCGTTAGTTTCGGGGAGTCCGGAAAATTTTAACCCCCGGGGCAGACGTTTGATAACCCACTGGGGGGAGCCGTGGGGTACGGGAAAAATCTTGAAAATGGTGAAAGCAGAATTTGGGAAAAAGATCACTGCCCATAGGTCCCAGTGAACCTCCCAAGGAAAAATGAGCAGCGATCCCCAAGTACATAAAAGTAGGTAATTTGGGAAAAAATACAGCATTAAAGGTGGACGGGGTGTCTGTGTCCCGGGGGGCATTAACACCCAAGTTTCCCCGACAAAAATTTTCCATTCCCTCCCCCACGGGCGTTTTGTAAAATTAGTCCCACACCATGTTATGGGGCGTTAGAAACCCCCAAAATAATTTTGGGGGCGGAATTTTTAAAAAAGGGGTCCTAAGCCCCTTTTGAATACGTTCACCCGGTGGGAGGTAGATGCAGCCAAATGTCACTTTCATCGCAAGGGAGATTTTTTGGCAAACGTTTATTGGATATCAGAAAAAAATATTTATAGGGGTTTTTGATATTATATTTCTTCATGCCGGGGTTTAGCCACACCTCCGTAGCCCCCGATCAAAAAAATTGGTTTTTCGGTACATATACATATACCCCCGAAGCATAGTGTTGTCAGTACGGTGGAAGGGGGAAACTCCTGCAAACATAGGGTGGCAGGATTTCAGGGGGAAGGGAAATTTTATAGTTTTTTAAATTTTCCCCTTTCACGAGATTGAAACCCCCACAATTCCCTTGTAAATAGCGTCATTATGAATAAATTTAAATTTATTCACCCACGCAATCCATGGTCTATCTTTTTAAAAAAAAAATTGGTTTTGGACCTTTTTAAAGCTCTCTTGCTTTTTCAAGATCCCCTTGCCTCTGTTTCAAGGAGGTTTTGTTTTTCCAGAAAAAAACTTTGGGGTTTTGGGTCTGTGCGCGGGAAAGGTTTGTTACAGTCCTCGACTTTTTTTTTCATTAATTTTTTCGGCCCGGGCCCCCCCTGGTCCCTTTTTAAGGCACCCGTTGTGTTTTCGCCTAGGCAAGGGGGTTTTCCCGTTCCGTCATCCAATCCCACCTCGGGGAAAAACCCAGGAGGTTGAGGGCGGCGAACGAACAAAAAGTCGAAAAGGGAAATTTAAAAAAACCAAAGTGGAGGGTTGGTGGGGATTCCCAGGAGGGCTCGGCCTCCTCTACACAATCTGCAAAGGTTGACTTACCACGTAATCGCAGCTTCGTATGCCCAAACTCCTGGCACTGAAAACAGCACCAAGGTTTGGGAACATACGGCCGGCCTGAGCACGTAGAAGCCAGCTCGGACCTCCTTTGGTAAGGAAGGAGTGGCAAATGTCAGAATATAACTAATCGGTTTTCTTCACTACATCGTTCCTTTTGGTGGTGATCCTATATACTTCGGTGACATGTTGAGGGAGAAGCTCCTCACAGATGTCCTCAATGCTTACGTAGTCGAGGTCATAGTAAGTGACCACTCCCTTGTAAACATTGAGGAACCTGTGTGGTTCCACCTTCACCTTTAAATGATTCGAGGGGCTCAACGGTATAATAGTTATTGCCATTATTTTTGCCCACTGAAGGTCATTTTCAGTCTGGATCATTATTGTGCTATCACGCAGTTTTCTAATTGAAACCCCAGACTCAACAGCTCCACTTATCACTCTTTCGAGAACAATAGGCTGACACGCCTGAGGTTCTCATTTTATTCTACTCGAGACATTACCAGGAGCGGGGCTGGGGCCTCACTACTTCCTGGACTTTTCAATTAAAGGGCTGAACGGCCTTAACTGTTTCCACCTCTTATCAATATTACGACCATGCGATAGGCCGGGCAGTAGTTGCCATCAGAATTTGGTAATACGGTGCTAGCGGACAGTAGGGTGTCAGCTGCGACAATGGAGGTGGCCATGCCTTTTTGGGGGACAACCTGCACAATACTCGCATCGTAGACCCAGGGTGACCCAAGTTGGTTTTACCACATGTGGCCCTGTTAACCCACCCCAAATGGAAACCCCACACGACGCTAGACAGACATGACAACCTTTGCATGGGCATCGCCAGGAGAGAGGTCGTCGCAGCAAATGGGAGCAGGAAAGTACCAATTTTACGTCCGGTCCCTCATGAACGCAACCGATCTTTTCTCAAAGTAGGGTACCCAGTTATTGTCATCCCTGAGGCTCTTCAACTAAGATATTATACCAACGCACTTTATTCAGGAGCTCAATTGCAAAGGTATCCAGTAATTGTCAGAGAAGAGCCAGGTTAGTAGCAATGTCGTCAACGGAGAGGCCAAAGGCTTCCATACTGGATAAACGGCAGTGGGAAGGAAAAAAGAAATAAATAGAGTAATAGAAGGGGAAGAAGAAAGGAGAAAGGGAATCTAGAAGGAAGGAGGGGAGAGAAGGAGAGCGAACCGAAAAAGGGAAAGAAGAAAAAAGAAGGTGAAAGGAAACTATAGGATAGGTTTGCCCTACATGAGGTACTCATTGCACAGAATCTCCCCTTTTAGCACATCTTACTACAGGAAAGGGGTTACTGCGGACTATTCTAAGCCCCTTAGGGAAAGGAGGGGGTTCCCTGATAATGAACAGATAAGTATTTTGCTTTATTTGGTGTAATTTTGTTTAAATCCAATGTGGCCATTTAAAGGAATTGTATTACATAATTTATGTGAAAAATTACGGGGAAGATGATAATTGTCAAGTTATAACACAAAGTTTTTATCTTGTAAAGTTTATCTTTTGGGCCCCATTTATATAACGGGATAGCGATTGCTTGCCTCCATAGTGATGGGAACTGATGAGATTCCCAGACAATATTGAGAGGTCCAGCAGATAAAGCGTGTCCGGCAGGGGGCAGCTGCCGCAACATTTCATATGGATATCATCTGGACCGGAAAATTGTTGCCCGCCTGGGAGAGGGCATAGGTCAGTTCTCTTTGCGTAAAAGGGGAGTTATAATCCTCCCCCCGACTTGGACCAAAATCAATAGTACGGCGCTCGATGCTCCTCTTATGCACCGCTAGCTCGTTTAGAGTAGCTCGCAGTGCTAGAAATAGCGGCGAACATCGAGCCCAATACATTGGTGACCTCCATAGGGGAGGAGACAAGTGAACCATTAGACATTAGTGCGGGTATATTTTTAATGGTATTTTTGCTACTACGAAATTTTACGAATATGGTCCAAAGCTTTGGTTAGGGGAGTTGGAAATAGTAAGGGTAGAAAAAAAACTGTCTCAAAGACTCTCTTCTGTTTTCTCGAATAATACGGCGAGCTCTAGCAGTAGAATCCGGAATGATTTCCAGATTCTCCGAAGTTGGACGTCAATGAAAGGGGACGTAGGGCCCTCCGAAGGTTAGAAATAGCCAGCCGGCACTCCTCGTTCCACCAGGGAACAGGACGGTGGAGCGGGTTTGGCGAGGATTTAGGGATGGATCCCCTCGCCGCCGCGATGACCGTCGAAGTAAACTGCCAAGCCTTAACATCGACGTCAGGAGAATGGGGTTCGTCGAATACGGCGAGCTCGCGGAATTTATGCCAGTTAGCACGTTTAAAAACCCCATTGGGGGTAAGCATGCTGTACTGGGAGGATCTTAAATTTTGTGAAAGAAAGAATGGGAAAGTGATCGTCCCACATAGGTCCAGTGAACCTCCCAAAGGAAGTGAGCAGCCACCCCGGGGCTTCATAGGGTTTAGGTCGAGGGCAGAGGATACATCATTAAAGTTGGAGAGTGCCCCGGGATCCCGGTGTTCATTAACACCAGGTTTCCTGTGGACAAAAATTTAACCTCTACCATCCTCCCGCGGGTGTCTGTAAAATTAGACCCCCACACCGGTTATGCGCGTTAAAGTCCCCCAAGATATATAGAGTGCGGGAATTGTATAAAGAGGGCTCTAGAGTCCTTTTGGGAAACACGTTCACCTGGTGGGAGGTAGATAAAGCATACGGTTCCCTCAATGGGAAAAGGGAAAATCCTGACAGCAATCACTTGGAGATCAGAGACAATATTTATAATCTTATTATATATGTTGCTACTTGCAAATATAGCCACACTCCACTAGCCCGATCAAAGAGTGGCTTGACGGTACGATATACGTCGTACCAACGAAGCATCTGGTTGTCAGTTGGGGGGAAGTGAGTGTCCTGCAAACACAAAGATGGGAGATACAGGGAAGAAATTAGTAGTTTAATTTTCTCTACACGATTATAGAAACCCCTACAATTCCATTGTAGTAGCGACATTATTTATTAATATATAATTTAATTAATTATCCTCACCATCCAAAACACTATCTTTGAAAATAAAATTTATTGAGGTCTTTTTTAGGTCCTTTTGGTTTTCCCCCAATCTCTCTTGGACCTCCCGGTTCAGGAGGGGCTTTGGTTTATCCTGTAGAGACTGGGTCGGGGGATCCTTACGCGAAGGCTTTGTTAAAGCCTTCGACGGTTTTTTTTAAGTAATTTTTTCGGCGGTCCCTCACTGGCCCTTTTTCTAAAAGGGCACCAGTGGGACTCACCTTTTCGACCTCACCTGTACCACCACTCATCCCGAACTCCGATTTCCTGAGGCGGGGTTGAGCGGCTCGACAACGGTCGCACATGGTTTAGGGCCCCGAGGAGGGCTCGGGGGTGTTCCTCGAGTGGGGTCGGGCGGGTTCCTCGAGGAGGGCTAGGAGGGGTCCACGAGGAGGGCTCAGGGGGTTCCCTAGGAGGGCTCGGGGGCAAAGGTGGTGAAGGCGACTTCGGCGAAGGTGTCGCCCCTTGCACATATTTTGGCACCACCACAGATGGTGTGGCTGTCTTTGAGGGTCTCGAGCAGAGACGAGTGGCACAGATCGTGTAGGCGTATTAGCAATATTAACTGCGCAATGGCAGTTGGGGCAATTTATGTTCTGGCCTACAATTTGGCTATAAGATGTCTGAAATACTGGAGCTTGACTGGATACATATTCCTTGCGGGCCGGGGCAAAAGGGGTATCTTCTTTCACATTGGATCTCCAGGGCTTTTCTCCACCTACCATTTCGGACAGGCCTGAGACCAAGAATAATGCGGACCCTTTGCAGTTGATGCAGAACTTAGAAGACTCACACGGTGTAATCGTGGGCCTCATGTCCGCATCCGCACAGGTTGGCCTTCCACGGCATTTCAGCTTCGTATGCCCGAATTCCTGGCACTGAAAGCAGCCCCGAGGATTGGGAACGTATGGCCTGACTCTGAACACATGTAAGCCTGCTGAACCTCCTTTGGGAGGAGGGGAGTCGCAAAGGTGAGGATGTATGTATCCGTCTTTTTTGTTGTCCGTTCTTTTTGGTAATGATACGGTAGACCTCGGTGACATGCTGAGGGGAAAGCTCCTCACAGATATCCTCAATGCTTACGCAGTCGAGGTCATAACAAGTGACCACTCCCTTGCAAAACATTGAGGAACTGTGGGGCTCCCCTTCACCTGTATATTTGCCATATAATCAACGGTATTTCGGACATCGCCATAATATTTGAGGATTGTGTGTCGGTCATAGTCTGAATCATTAATGGTGCCATCACGCAGTTTCCTTATTAAAACGTCAGTTTTGCTGCTCCATTTATCACTCTTTCGAGGATAAATGGGCTGAAACGTTTCAGATTTTCACTTTCATCCACTCGAGAAAACACCAGGAAGCGGGGGCTGGGGCCTCACCACTTCCTGGCTTTTTAATCAAAACGGGCTGGACGGCCTTACCCTTTTCCGCCTCTTATCAATATTACGGCCCTGTGAGGGGCCGGGTAGTGAGGTGCCAGCAGAAATTGGCAGTACGGTGCCAGCGGTGACAAAGTTATCGCCATGCCATATTTGGGGACAACCTACAGAGTACTCGTATCGTAGACCCAGGGTGACCCACGTTGGTACTAACCACATATGACCCGTTAACTGTCCCTACCAGAGGCTTATACGACGCTAGACTTGACAACCTTCGCATAGAGTATCACCGAGAGAGAGCTCGTCGCAGCAAGTGGGTGTGGGAAAGTCCCAAAATTTTACGTCCGGGCCCTCATGAACGAAAACCGATCTTTTCCCAAATTTGGGGTACCGGTTGTCATCCTAAGGCCCTTCTACTAAGATATTGCAACCGGCGCACTTTCATTCAGGAGCTCAAACCCAGTTTTATCAATAATAAACAGATAATATCCGGGTTAGTAGCCAAGGTCGTCAACGGAAATCCCAAAGGCCTCCATGCAGGATGAACGGCAGGGGGAAGGAAAAAAAAAGGGTTTAAGGATAGATAAAGCGAAGGGGAAAGAGTGAAAAAATGGGGAAAGTGAAGGAAGAAGAATAGGGATGTGAAAGGAGAGATATAGGATAGGTTTGTCCTGCACGAGGTCCCGTCCGCACAGAAGCCTCCCCTTTTAGTCGCCTCTTACGACAAGCGGGGGTTTACTGCAGGACTATTCTATACCCCCGTCCCGCAGGGGGGGGGGGGGGTAAATAAAAGTACCTGAAACTAGCATACGATATAATTCAAATATACTACGCTCTACACAAAAATTAATAATATACATCACACCTTGAATGGTGTTTATTATAACGTATAATATCATACGATTTTAGCCAAACAAAATTAAACTATTTTTAACGTGACCTACCTGAAGGGCGGTATATTCATAAGATGTACTGGCAACTACCACAGTTGAAAACAAATACAATCAACGAACTGCAAAAAGAAATATATATATATTAATAAAATTCCCAAACTAACAAACTAGTACATGTTTGTTTGAAACGCTATATTTTTTTAATTTAATATGTTACTATATAAAAATTAAAAATTAAACTGCCAACTGATAACCTAGTACGTGTTTGTTAAAAAACCGAAATGTAGTTTAAAATTTAATTTGTTTTTAAAAATATGTATATTATCAATAAATTATTTCACTTGAAAAGAGATGGGAATGTTTTGTTATCAACATATTTTTGTCTTATTATATGTCTCGTTTAAATAATATATCACAATTTTAGAATTTGTTACAAAATTTTGGTTATGACCCCAAATATAGGTATTGAAGTTCCCAACAGATGTTTAATTTAGATCCTTGGCTTTTCTTGCCTTTCCAACACATCCCCGTTCTATATTATACTTTCCCCTTATTCTCAGAAAAACATAAAAAATTATGTTAAAACAACTCTTAGATCTACCAATCTTAAGAGTGGACACTGAACAACGTCTGCATTTCAACCCGGATGACCAACGTAAGTGACGCCAACATTTTCATTTCCCTAAAAACAAATCAAACAATATGCTTAATAATACGGTAGTCATTCAAAACCAAATAAACTACATATCACCTCTTAGAAGTTAAATGAAAATAATTCTAGGAATAACTATAATTTAACCAATTTTTTAAATTTTACACACACAATCTAAGGTGCAGCAAGTTTGGGACAACTTGTAAATCATTTTAAGACTTTTTTAAGTTAATTTTTTAAAATATAATAGATATCAAATAAACAAAGTAAATATCAAATCATAATTTAAATATATTTATTAATGAAAAAGGTTAAAAAATTTATTAATGTGGAATCAGTAAACACGTCTACGAAATTACTTTTTCAATTTAAACTAATATAGTAACTACTAAGTTTTATTTTCGGCAGGCCCCCTTGCCTACTGTCTGGGGCGTTATCAGCTGAGCGCGGCTGGACAGGTCTTCCCCTTCCACCACTCTCTCCATTCCCTACCCCCACACACCACCCCGGGCCGGGTCCTCTCACTCATACTGACACTGCAACCGCCACAAAATTTAGCAAAATATAAACTACAAACTTCTACCGTCTCTTGGTGTTGCATATTAAAACATAATTACATATTTTAATTAATTGTCTGTATTCTTTTTTTTTTCCACCTTTAGAAGCATCCAGGGGGATTAAAACAATTGCCAAATCTTTTCGAAGGCATTATTAGAACAAACTTATCGGATTATTACCCTTCAAACGCTTAAAATAATTTATAAAGCAATATTGTTGATTAGGGTAGCTACCACGATTTCCCCCCCTTAATAAAAAATATATATAAGGATGAAACATCTTTACTTTTCCTAATTAGTTTAAATAAAGAACACCTGTGCCAGTTTTCAGCCCTCTAACTTCGTGGAAGTGTGTGCATTAGTAAATGAGTCAGCCCAAGCCCTGTCAGGGCTTCGCTTTTATATATAGAGAGATTATACTGACCGACAATAAGAGGCGGGTTTTAACATACATCCCCCGTCAAAGTACGGTTTTATAAAAAAAAAGATTGTGATATAACCATTCTATAAATTGGTAATAGCTTTTCATCAATGAAAAGGAATGTGTTTTATCTAAAACGTTTATGTGAAATTATGATATGAAATATGTCATTACCCGCCCCCAGTGGCATAGTTAGTTAACTCGCTAGTTTCGCGTGGAGCCAGATTGCCGGGGACGGGTATATCGAGGTTTAAACCCGGAATAACCCGGATAAACCCTCCTCCCACCCTTAACTACATAACACCATCACTTTGTGTAATTTTTGTAGTGTGAAGTTCAGGCTACTTTAGTCCAGTGTTATCTAGTCTGTGTTATATATCTAGTCGCGTGGAACTTTCTTCAACCAACAAGGGTAAACCATGCGCACTCTACGACGGCTACTCGTATAACTTCAGGAGAAAAAAACAAGGATGGAACGATATCCTGACATTGTTCACAGGAAATATCTAAAAGATGTCGGGGAACGATGAAAAGAAAAGAAGGCAAAGTTTTGAGCACTACCGAGCATCATTGTGACGCATCAGATTAAACACGATTAGAAAATTCTTCAACAAGCAAAAAAGATACATCTATTTCCAAAATCTAAAATTTGAAGAACTAGGCGAGCCTCATAATAGAGGCTACGAAATTGTCACAGGATACCACCCAAAGGGAGGCGACAAAAAGGGGTTCTCTATCAGCAAAGGTGAAAACCCCCAAAGAAAATCATGCAGAGCCAATACGGAGAGGACATAGTTCTTGATGAAGAGTTTTTTAAGCTGAAAGTGGCAGTAGCTTTCTCTTGGTGGAAACAAATCTGTCGAAAGAATTTTAATTTCCAGTGGAGGGAAAGGAGAGAAGGATTGAAATGTCATAAAGAGTTTTTTTTATGGATGAAACTTCAAAAAGGGTGCAGTGAACATTTTGCGTGGATCTATTCAAGTTAGGCTGATTTCGGAAGCTTGTTGGATGAAACAAACATATACCCCGTAGCTTTTACTTTATTGCCAAATAAGAAAAAGAGACATGCGTCAGGCTTTTTCGATTAATTCTTGAAGTTATGCCTGACTGGAAACTGAGAACAGTCAACGTAGTTTTTTGAGGCAGCATAAATATCCGCTTTGTAAGACGTTTTAACCTCGGGAGATATAAAGGATGTCATTTTTTCATGAAAAAGTGTCTTGGAGGAGTTCCGAGACCTGGGCCTTACGCGAAAACTACAAGGGAAACGAGGAAATTCGTCTTTACATAAAGATGTGTGCAGCCGTTACGTTTCTCAAACCTGAAGATGTCTTCGATGGCGGGCTGGAGATATATTCTCACGCCCCTCAAAACGCAAAATTAACTTTAGTTCTTCAATTATTTCTTTCGAAAGATGTTTGGAAAATGAAGAAATCCCTATACGCCTTTGGAGCTGCCACAAGAGACGACACAGGACCAAAACCGGTTGAAGGGTAGAATCACCAACCAAACAGCATGTTTGGAAGACATAAACCCAGAATCAAGGAATTGATTCAGTAATTCTCAAACAGAAGCGGAACACTCAACCTGCATGTTTATGAGGTTACAGATGAAACTCGAAGGAAATAAGGGGAAAAACCGCATACAAGAAGCTGGACGAGAGAATTGAGAAAATATCAAGAAGTATGAGATAACTGGTGACTTCGGGGTGTCTTAAGACACTGTACTATCTTCTAAACCCTGGAGTAAATTAACTCAAGCTCCCAACTCATGAAGAATTTATCTTCTAGCTGATTTTAACATGGCTGAATGATAGAAATTGTGTTTATCAATGACAAAAACATATTTATATCATTTAGCCAGCCCAAATTTCTGAATAAAGTGTGACGGGAACCCTTTTTTGGATTACCCACCCCTCCTCCTCCATCTCACCGGGCCAAAACCCGCGAGGCTCAGGAATGTCCATCTAGCCAAGAGTGGTGGCTTATTTCAGGGCGGCTTTTTTTCGCGGCACCAGTAAGACGAGGTGATAAAATAAATAAATAATGTACATTTAATAATTGTATAGCTATAAACTTGGAAGCATATATTGATTTTTTTTTTTGCGTACAATTACTACACAAATGTATTTTAGTTTCATACTTTCTAGCGCTTTTGATTTTTAAAGTCAAAAAGAGAATTGTTTTAATAGTATCTGCATGCATACAAATACATGTTGGAAAGCTTACCCAGCCACCCAATCAGCAGAAAATCTATTTTCCCTGGTTGTTTTGGTCTGGCATTCCATTTCCTTCACCTCGACATGGTAGGATACATTGTAGGGTTCCATCAGTTTTATTAGGTGTGTTGCCAATCAGAAGCAGAACACGACGAAGGAATGCAAAATGACAATTGCATTAAGGCTTTTAATCCATTTGGAATATTCTATAAAAAGATATATATATTTTTTCCTTTAAAAGTGTATGTTTATAATAAATTTTAAAAATATTGTATGAATAATTTAAGGTGACGAATTACCGTAGTTAAAATACGGGTTAATCTTTGAACCGAAAAATAACCTCAAATTCAAATCACCTGTGGTTTTATCTGTATTACTAAATATTTTTTTAAACTGTTAAAATAAAATAGTTACAACGTATTTATTGTGAAATATTACTATTAATAATAATAATAATAATAATAAAAAAGTTTATAGGCCCGTCGACACAATGAGGTCATTAGGGCCTTAACCCATATGAAAATAGTAAAAATCCCCATAAAAGAGAGACATAGTAAACAATTCACCTGTCGTAATAGGCTGGTGACAATATAGGATAAAAACCGTATAAAAAAATACTAAATTTGTATATAAATGTACAAAGGATAAAAAATCAACATGAGGAAGATACCCATTTGAGACATCCATAGGAGTGCTCAAATGGGGTGTTAGTACAAAATTTAGTGATACATCAGCTAAAAAAAAAACCACAGATGTATTAAACTACATTAAAAATACACAGCAAACATATTAAAATATAACAAAACAAACATTTAAAATAATAATAATAATAAAATAAAAATAAAAAATAAAATAATAATAATAATAAAATAATAATTTAAAACGTTGAAAGAACAAACATATTGAAATATAATATTGTTAAAAAGACAAAACAAACATATTAAAGTATACTAAAAATGATATCAAAATAAGCTAAAATCAAAAAAGATCCACTTTTTAAAAGTGACTCAGATGGCATTTAAAATATTCTCCTTGCGTAAAAAAATGGAGTGAAAAATATACTCATCCACATTATCGAGTAATAAAAAGCTTAGGTCACCTCAAAAATCAAAGCCAGACAATGAAACTAATGAAAATGCAAATGATTTTCTATACAAAAGATTTAAACTGACCAGACTACTTACACTATTGAATCATCACTTATATTTCCATACAAGCGAGAAATATAGTTGCAAAGCACTCTTTACTATCTAGTAGTGGTGAGCTAAAAAAACCATGAAAAAAAAAACAAAGCAAATGTGATTTTCGTGTTTACCTCCCGAAAATTTGTTTGTATCTTGCAATACAATACTGTCCAGTAAACGAAGTATTTATAATTTCCAAGACTGAGATGGTCAATGCACTCTTCAAATTGACCTAATAAATGAACATTACCTATCGAGTATGCCATCATGAAATTTTAGCAGAAGAATCGAGCACTGAAATAAATAGGTCATATCAATATATTTTAATATATGTAATGTCTTTAAAGAAATCCCTTAGTAATAACTTTTAAGCTAACTTTTGACGTGAATACGTCTTTAAATTTTCTACCATACGGGGGCAATCCAAAAACCTAATGATAACAAAATCGGGGGATATAGTTTGGCGTTGTAGTTTCGAATCTATCCTCTACATCCAAAATTTAATTTTTACCAATGGATAGCTAAAGGATCAAAGAATGCATTACAATACGCGAGAAACAGTTGACGCATTTGCGCGTGGTGGAGGGGGAAAGCGCCACCATTTTGAGGTTATTTTGCTGGCGTATCGGGGATTTGCAATTAGTATAACTTTTGATCGGAGAAGCTACGATGTTCGTTTAATTTTAATCGTCATCTGTCGTCAAAATATATCGATTGTATATAAAACATTAGTTTAAAGTAGTGACAGTGAATATAATAAGGTTTTTAGAAAAAAAATTTATGATCAAAAATACAGTTTGGCGTTGTAGTTTCGACTCTATCCTCTAATTTCCCAAAAATTTAAATTATACCACTGGATAGCTAGAGGATCAAGAATTCATTACGATAAGCGAGAACAGTGACCATCGCGCGCGGTGGAGGGGGAAGCGCCGCCATTTTGAGGTTATTTTGCTGCGTATCGAGATTTGCAATTAGTATAACTTTTTGACTCGGAGAAGCTACGATGTTCGTTTAAGTTTTAATCGTCAGCTGTCGTATAACCCGTTACATAAACGTATTCACGTACAACACACGGCCCCTGTCCATGACACAGCCACAAACCCCACTTTTTTTTGTATACAGGGAGATGGTATTTTAAAAATATAAGAAAGATTAGAGTAACTAGGTCTATGTATTTTATTACAATCAGTTGCCCACATTAGGAAGTATAATCATATTACATTAAATTTGGTGATTTAATATATTTAACAAAACATAAGTATAAAATTAGCTATGACATAATTTATATATATTTGAAAAAAAATTATTTGTTTGAATTATAATTAAAAATAGAACAAAATTCGTAATATAAAATTGGGTTGGACATTAAAATTTCCCCCTGCATGATGGAGGTTATAAGAGTCCCCCAGTATCCCTTGTTTCGTCGTAAGAGGCGACTTAAGGCCCGTTGCCCACGAGTGAGTGCGTCTCTTTGCAGTCACGTCATGTGACGCTGTGTCTCAACATTACTATGATTCGAATGATGGATTTCACACGGGACGCGAGGTCTGGCGTCATTGTTGCGTAAACTAGCGCAGATTTCAGCAAAACGCGGCGGTGACGTTACCTATAAAGTGTTCTGTCAGTGGGTGTGAAAGACATAGAGCAGTGTATACGAACTGCGGGGGCGTCATCGTGACGGTACTCAGTGTTGAGTGTACAATCAGAAGCAGGACGAAATAGACACAGAACTTTTTTCAGTGAGGTGTGGGATAGACCTGTCATTGGAAGTCGTCCCTAGAAGAATACCACAACAGAGATAGAAAAAAAAAAGCAGCATGGACGGAGATATGCAAGAAGCTATATCCAAATATTGATGAAAAAAGGGGCCAATATGCAAAGCAGCTTAGCGTTGTTCTCTATCAATGTTCCCTAAAATTTTTAGAATTGGGAAAAAACCTTTTCTTATAGGCCTATACAGTAAAACTTGGATTGATTAACTTGGTCTGTGAGTGTGTTGTAAAACGAGCAAAAATTTCCAATCAATTTTAATGGATAAACGAGCGATGGGCTTGCAATACGAGTATACTACGGTACGCTTCGTCTGCCGAGCGTCACGTGATCACAATTGAACCTATGTTTCTTTATTTTTATCTCTTCGCTGCGGGAATGTTGGTAAACGACTCCCATGCTTGGTCTCAGTTATTGATGGGCATAATCGAATGATCTTAAATCGAATGTATGAAAGAATCATTCGAATGATTTTGAGAAATTAGTAAAGAGTCGGTAATAATCGGATATTTACTTTCTTCTAAAAGTAGTTACTATTGCTCGTTTTGCTTTGTGCTACTATTCTCTTCACCCTGCTGTCGAATTTTCCCAACACGCATTCCTTTGCGTTTGAGCTTATCACGTATTTCTCCAAATAAGTAGCTCGCATTTAATATACATACTTTTGCGTACAATTAATAATTAAATAAGGAACATACGTTTCCCTTTTTGATTAATAGAGTCGAAATAATTTACCCTTTAATATTTCCTAAACATAAAAAAAAATATATAAGCTTACAATTGCAAAATTATTTCAGTGAATAAAATTATAATACGATCTGAATATACGGCCGGGCAATGTTTTTTTTAAATACATAAAAAGTATATACTTATCTACTTAATAAATTTAAGTCAACGTTAAAAAGAATTATCTTTCAAACCATTTGTGCTATATGCGATTAGTTAGTTAGGAAGGTAAAAATTTTAAGGAAATGAAAAAAAACAATCCACGTAGTTTAAAGTAGCTAAATAATCGAATCATTTGTAATTTTCATTCGAATTTTTTTTGGCAGTTATTCGATTGTAAACTGTACAACCACTCAAATTTGTATTAAATTAACCTTAGAATCATTCGAATGCGTAAGGTCGATTATTGTGTAGCAATGGGGACTATTTATTTTAAAATGAACCAAATAGAAATTAAGACCTGTATAAGAAATAGCCTGTAAAAATTCATAATCATAAGGTCGATTTTCTCAGCACTTCTGGTAAGGGTGGGGTAAGAGAATAAATCGGCCAGCTCGCGTCAAGTCAGCTACTGTTTTTCATTCGAATTTATTTTTTTAATTCGAGATGATTTTGAAAGAATCGAATTAATCGATTATTTAGAATAATCGAATGAATCGATTCTATTTCATCTGATTCTGCCCATCACTAGTCCAGTCGGCGTGCTTCACTCGTTGGGTATAGTCAACATCCATGCAAGCGTATACCATTGCTAATTTACTATAGTATTTGACATTGTGACCACGTGTGTGTACGTTTGTGAAGCGTTTTACTTTTTGTCCAAGTGTAGTGACTGTTATTTAGTAACTGTACGCAACAAATGACTCCCATGAATTAAAAAGGTTGAAAAGGTAGGTGGTGAGAAGAAGGAGATGATTAAGGGGGAAGTTATGAAGGAAATCATCGGAAGCAAGAATGAGGTATGTGAGTGTCCGATATCGCAAGATTTTATAACAAGTCTACGTCAAAGATTTGCACGTATTAAAGAATAAAGAAGAAATAAGGGACTAGATGCAGCAAAGGGAGTCAAGAGAGTATCAAAGCAACGGAATTAGTTACTTAGTTTTTTGTCTCTCCTGTAAAATTTAACTTTAAGGACATGTGACCTTTCTCCAATAGACGATTCATTTGAGGTCGGGACAAAGCTTATTTTATCGTTTTATTCCACTTTAAAAATTATTATTCACATCACTTTCACAAAAAGGTTTAACATTTGCTCCATAACATTATCCCTTAAAAAACATAAATTGGTTTAAGATTATTTCCTCTTGCCTTTCAAGTCTCTCCTGGACCTCCCGTACCAAGAGAGGCTTTTTTTTTCTCCAAAAGGACTGGGGCGTTTGAATACTTGCGCGAAGGATTTTTTATTGCCTTCGACATTTTGTTTAAAATAGTATCAGCTTGTCCCTCGCTGGGGGTTTCCTCTGAGCACCAGTGGAAACTCACCTTTGCGGCCTTCCTGTTCCACCACCCCCCCTCCTACCTTGAAGACCCAGAAGATACGCGGGCAAACCAACAACGGCCGCACGTAATTTAGTTTACCCAAGGTGGGCTCGGGGTTGCTCCCTAAGGGGATCTCGGGGGCGTTCCCCAAAGAGGACTCCTAGGGGTACAGGTGGTGGAGGCGGCCTCTCTGGAGGTGTCACCTTTCCCTAATTATCTCGTTGACACCATAGTGTGCGTTGTATGAATATGAATATGTGTCTGGAGCAGAGACCAATGGTATGGATCGTGAAAATGTCTTTGAGATATTAACTGCACAATGGCAGTTAGGGCAATCTATATTTTGGCTAACAATTTGACTGTAAGAGGTCTGAAATACTGGAACTTGCAGTGAAGCAAAACTCTTTGCGCGCCTGGGCATAAGGGATCTGTTTAGATCCCCAGGATTTTTTCTCCACCTTCCAATTTAGAGAGGACCTAGATTAGGCAGGATGTGGACCTTTGCAGTTCACACAGAATTTTCGAGACTCACACGGAGTATCGTGGGGCCTCCTGTCCACAATCTGTACAGGTTTAGCTTACTACGGCATCGCAGCTTGGTATGCCCCAAAATTTTGGCACTGAAAACAGCGCCGAAAGGATTGGGAACATACGCCAAAAACCTAAATACGTGGACGCCAGCTCGGACCCCTTTGGGAGGGGTAGGAGTCGCAAAGGCTGGATATAACTATCAGTGTTCTTCACTAAATCGTTCCTTTTGGCGGTGATTCTATATACTTTAGTGACATGTTGAGGATCTCGACCCTCACAGATATATTCAATGCTCACGCAGTTGAGGTCAAAATAAGCGACCTTTCCCTTGAAAACATTGAGGAACCTGTACGATTTTCCACCTTCACCTTTATATTAGTCGTGTCACTCCCTCGGTATTTCAGATATTGCCAAGATGTTATTCGACTGAAGGTCAGTTGTGGTCTATATTAAAATCATCCCATAACGCAGTTTTCTTATAGCGACATCAGATCGAGCTGCACCATTTATCACTCTTTCGAGCTAAATGGTCTAAGGTGAAGACTCTCATTATTTTTCCACTCAAAACATTACTAGGAAGCGGGGCGAGGCCTCACCACTTCTTGAATTTAAAAGTTGGAATAGACGGCCTTTCCGTTTTCGCCTCTTTTCCCGAATGTGTCCATAGGAAAAGCCGAGAATTAAGATGCCAGAAACATTGGCAGTACGGTGCCAGCGGAAAATAGGTGTCAGCGTGAAAAAAGAGTTGGCCATGCCATTTTTGGGACACGTACATAATACTTTGATAGTAGACCAGGGTGTCTTTGATTTTATTAACTGCCCAATGGCAGTTGGGACAGTTTGTTTCTGACTAACAATTTGGCTGTATGAGGTCTGAAATACCGGAGCCTGACTGGACACGTATTTCTTGCGTGCCTGGGCATAAGATATATCTTTCAGATTGAATCTACAGGATTTTTCGCTCCAAACCCTTAAATTTCGGAAAGGCCAGAGACCAAGCCAAGTGCGGCCCCTTTCAGTTCACGCAGAACTTAAAGATTCATACGGGGTATCGTGAGCCTCTTTACCACAATCTGCACAGGTTGGCTTACCCCGGCATGGCAAGCTTCATATGCCCAAATTCCTGGCACTGAAAACAGCGCGAGAATTAGGAACTACGCCAGACCCTGAGCACGTAAAACCTTTCTCAGACCTCCTTCAGAAGGGTAGAAGTCGCAAAAGTGAGGATGTTTCATAAACCATATTTTTTTCTTGTCCGTTCTTTTTGGTAATAATACGGGAAACCCCATTTACATGCTGGGGGGAAAGATCCTTACAAATATCCTCAATGTTTACGCAGTTGAGGTCATAGCAAGTACCTACTCCTTGCAAACATTGAGGAACCTGTGTGGTTCACCCTTTACCGGGATATTAGCAGTATTTCTCAACGGTATTTCACTGATTTCCATTACATTAGAATACTGTGGGTCTGTCGTGGTTTGAATCATAATGGTGCAAATTCCGCAGTTTCCTTATTGATACGTCTGATTTTTTTTGTTCCATTTATCACTCTTTCGAGGATAAATGGGCGAACACGTTTGAGGTTTTCACTTCTGTCTTCTGGAGACATTACCCGGAAGTGGGGTTAGGGCCTCACCACTTTTGGGCTTTTATCATAACAGAGCTGGACAGCCTTACCAGTTTCCGCCTCTTATCGATATTACGGTCCTGCGAGGGCCCGGGCAGTGAGTTGTCAGCGAGGTTTGGCAGTACGGTCTAGCGGACAGTAAAGTGTCAGCTGTGACAATAGTTTTTTTGGGCCCTGCCATATTCGGGGGACAACCCCGCACAGTACTCGGATCGTAGACCCAGGGGTTTTTTCAAGTTGGTACTACCACATGAGGCTCTGTTAACCCTATTGTCTGGGAGCCCACACGACGCTAGGGATGATAACCTTCACATGGGGCATCGACAGGGGGAAAGGTCGTCGCAGCAAGCGGTGTAGGGAAGTGACAATTTTACGTCCGAACCCTCATGAACGCAACCGGTCTTTTCTCAAAATAGGGTACCAGGTTATTGTCCCAACTCTGAGGCCCTTCTACTAAGATATTACAACCAGCGCACTTTCATTCAAGGGCTCAAAGCAGTGGTAGCCAATAATCGTTCAAGGAAAGCTGTGTTAGCTGCCAAAGTCGTCAACGGTGGGGCGGAAGTTTCTGTGCAGGGCTAACGGCAAGGGTAGGTAAGAAAGAGGTAAGGAAAAAAAAGCGAAGGAATAAAAAGGAGAAAGAGTAGGAAGAAGAAAAGGAGGGGAAAAAAAAGATTTAGGATAGATTTGTGCTGCACGAGGCGCGTCCTGCACAGAAGCCTTCCCTTTAAGTCGCCTCTTACGACAAGCAGGGGTTATTGGGGTTTAGTCTAAACCCGTCCCACGGGGAGGAATGGTGATTAAGGTTTCATATTGTTTGCTAAAAAAGTTTTCACAGTATAGCCGAGACTGAATTTTCTTTTCAAGAAATGTAATGATTTTTTTTTGTCAAAACGAAAACCCCGTATTTTTGTAAAAAGCAGTAATCAGATGATGTTGAAGGTAAGGTCTCATTTTATACGTTTACCACAACCAACCGTCAGACAAACTAGATCCAAAATTTGTTTGTAGGCCTAAGCCTAGCTCTTCTTCTAAGTCTTTTTAAATTCATAGCCTGAGCAGGTTATGTCCTTGAGCTGTAGAGAGTGTCTCAAAAAGATGAATTTCCCTAAAAAAAATGATAGTTATTCTATGATAGTGGGAAATTGGGCTATGCAGCATTCAAGAAAGTTAGAAATGTAGGAGTTGACAAAGAAATGAGAATAAGCAAAGAGTGGTTAGAATGTGAAATTTCATGTAATGGAGAAAATCGTAAACAGCAGCTAACATCTTTGAGAAATAACATTTTGGATCACAAGACAGAGCTGTGCATAAAGTGCAGTTAATATTGATGAGAAGCGAAGAAAGAGAAATTAGAAAAAGTGTGTTTAAAATATATGATTAGAGGAAAAGAAATAACAAGTAAGGTATTCCGTACAGCCTAAAAGGTAACAAAAAAGAATCAGTAATTCAACAACTTTGAGGACGAGATACATTTGCAAGAGCTGAATGGAATTGACATAGGAGTACATAACATTAAACAAACTCATTTATTAAAATTGTTAACCCCATAGGAACACCCATGAGGAAATGTTAATAAAGCAAATAATTGACTTAAAAATAAGTTATCACTTATTATAGATAAGTCAACAACAGTGAGTCAGAAATCTATATTGATAGTTTATTTTTGAGTTCTGATTGAAGAAATAAGTCTGGAGGAGCCGCTGAACCTTTTTATTGACTTGACTGAACTGGAGAGTGTAACTGCAAATAAAATTTCTCGAGCTTGATGTCACACCTAGTCACTAGAATCCACTGAAGAATTTAAGAGTAATCATTTAATTGCAATGACTTGTGATGGAGTGGATGCCATTTTTGGATCTCGCAGTAGTCTTGCAACGCTTTTTTTAAAAAAAGGTTTCCTTCTCTTGTATTATGGCACTGTGCAAATCACAGATTAGAGTTGTCCGTCCATGATGCCATAAAATAAGTTGGTGGTATAAACCGATTTAAAAGTTTTTTGTACAAATTATATGTGACCTACCTGCATCTCCAAAAAACGAAAGATACCTTGAGGTTTGTACAGAAAGGCAGGAAACTCAAGTTTTCTAAAGTAGGACGAATTTTTTTCAAAATATGGGTTGCCTCAGCTACAACACTGTTACTGCAGTATGGGCAAAATATATGAAGCAATAGTTTTGCATTTTGAAGAAGCCAGGGAAGATAATAAAAGAGACAGAAAGGATCGGGCTATGTATGAGAGCATTATGAAGAAAATAACTTCAGTTGAGTTCAATTTAGGTCTTAGACTGATGTGAGATGCTCTACCGGAATTGGCGTAAGTCAACCTTGAACTACAAGAAAGAAATACGGATCTTTACAAAGCTCACATTACAGTCAAATATCTTGATAAAGTGTTTGAGAAGAGAAGAGAATTTTCAAGTCCAACATAAAAAAGTTTCTTGAAGCTGTTGCAAATCTGAAGTTTAGTGGTGTTGTTATACACAAGAAAGGGAGAGTGGATGATACTCGATTTCACCAAATACTTTTTTATGAGAGCTTGAAGAACTTTGCCCAAATAAAGACTTCTTTCTAGTAGTTATGTGGAAATCGCAGGTTGTGTTAAGGTTTTAAATTCTAGTTATTTTGCCAGCAGGGGAAAAGATAACATCCTTTTTGAGAAGAAGAAATCTCTTAACTGTCAAAGTATTTCAACTCGATGATAGAGAATGATTCGTAATTTCAGGGAATTTTCAAAATCATCTGACTCAACGCCTATAAAGATCCTTCACCTTAAACATACAATATACGCAATTCCAGTGTCATCAGTGAGTGTGAGAGTTTTTTTTTTCACAAATGAACATAATTGTAACACCAGAAAAGGGCTTCTCTTTTAGCGGACACCATAAAAAAAAAAATCTCATGTTGATCGGGATATTGGACCCTCTATAATCAAATTTGATCCTCAAACTATGTAAGGACATGGCTACTTCGTGGACTTCACTCTGTCATAGACACTAGAAGAGGGATGAAGAAGCAGGAGAAATAGCCAAACTGTGGAAAATATTTTAAATCTATACTTATAAAATAACCATGTCCTGATTGATTGATTGACTGACTGACTGACTGATTCATCATCGCCGAGCGCAAACTATCAAGGCTACAACCATGAAATTCGGACTGTATATTCATTTTGTTATGTAGGCACCCACTAAGAAAGGATTTAAAGAAAATTCCACCCCAAAGGGGGTCAAAATGGGGGATGATAATATGTATGAAAATATGTATGAAAGTCCGTAATTTTGAAAGTTACATTAAACAAAATTTTGTATTTCGGTTATTGACGTAAAACAATAAATACTTGTTTCAGGAATTTTGGAAATTTTATTTAATAAGGGATGAAAAAGGGGGGTGAAATTTTTCTATCGGCTTGCATTATTTTTGATCTGAGGTCAAGTTATGGTCATCAACGTAACGTAATATTTAAATTAATCTGTAAATACATATGTATAATTTTCGTTTTTGTATATAATCAACTTCCACGCGAGCAAAGCCGCGGGCAACAGCTACTAGTTTATAATAAACATTTTATCAAGTGGTAGATTATCCCTTATCTAAACTAAAAAGATCTGTGGCTGGTTATAAGAATAGCTTTTTTTTTTAACTAACACATTTCAATTAATGAAAAAAATATTATTTTTGAACAAAACTCAATTTTGCATGAAATATTATTTTCGTACAAAACTCAATCTTGCATACCCCTATACGTATCAATAAAACCAAATTTGTCCAGTAATGGGTATTTTAGGAGTTGGAAAAATCAAGGGGAGGTTGAAGAGAGACTCAGAAAAGGCAACCATTCCAGTCAAAGGACTGCTTTAAAAAATATAAAGACTAGCCTAGGTATTGGATGAATTCCCCCATCTTTTTCCAGAAAAGAAGGTCTGGGCCTAATATATATTGTTGACATATCGGATTGGATGTCACATTGTTTTAAGTATTTTTTACATTGTCTTTACCCACTTTAGTGGTCGAATGGTCAAAGGAATTTACTCAGGCAATTAAATAGACTGTAAATGACGAGGAAATCTGGGTTTGAATCCCACTTTTAATAAAATAATAGTAGTAAAAATATGTATGTAGTGTTACAGAGCCCTCTCAAGAGTGAGGCCCGTGTCCATGACCACCGTAGCCCTCGCCACCCCCTTAATCTGGCCATGCTGGCTACTTACTAATTAGCTGGGCATACCATTTTAATTATAATAACGAGCCTGGACTAAGGAAGAATATATTTAGAGGAAATGTATCCGTCAAGTATAATCCTTTAATATAGCTAATTTTTGGGCGATTTCCGAGAACATTTACTTACTAAGCTAAATGTTTCTGCTTTGTATGAAATAAACGAGAATGTTTCTAATGCAAAGTTGAAAATAAGAAAATAGACGTGTATGATCTTATTCGAACTATAAGTAGGGATGGTTGTATTTATTGTTAGTTAATCTAAATACCTGTTTTATACTCGATATAAATCGAGTTAAAATTCAAACAATGATTAAACAATATTTGATTGGAGTTTTAGTTTCAACTTTATAACCCAAAAGTTTATTTCTTCACTTTAGGGGGTCGAAGCTGTTTGTTCCTCGTGGACATTGTTTTATTTAGAACAAAGGGTACTAGATCACCTCTCAATTAAACAAACTAAAATTTTTTAATGCAGTTTTGTTAAAATTATTTAAAATACCACAAATATATCATACACAGAAGAAAAAATTATTCAAACATGTACCTAATAAATATTTAAAATGGCGGGGGGTAGTAAATAATGTTACTTGAAATTTTTCATTTTTTGAGCGAAAACAAAAAAAACTAGGACTATTCTCACCGAAAAATGTATAATTGAAAAGCAGTTTGTGACGTCAGTTATAACAAAACCCTCGTAGAACTGCGAGGAAAGCTATGGGTCGCTGAGCAGTAGAGGAAATGACTTCAAGAGAGATACAAAAAACCGGGTGGGAAACTCAAATTAAAAAATCATGGATATTCCGTTTTATAAAATACTACACTTTATTTGCTGTTTCAGAAAACCGTTCAGGTTATAAGGTATTAAATAGGGAGAGGATGAAATAATAATAGTTTACATATCACCAAAATTTTTATTTTTAATAAATGAATATAGTTTTTAAAATATGCCCTTGTTCAAATCATTGTTTAAAAACTTTTTTTAATTCTAAACATTCAGGAAATAGCCAAAGAAACAAACTTTTTGATAACTAATGATATCAAATTTTTGAAAATTAATTTGGACGTAATCCGGAAGAAAAATTATAAGAATTTTTTTAAAAAATTTGGGAAATTCAAAAATTTTTATATTTTTTTTATTGTTGTTAAAAAAAGTTGTTGAAACGAACCACTTTTATTTTTAAATAAAGAAAAATAAAAACAAAACAATATAAAATAATAGCTACTATCAGATTTAAGGATGTTTGTAGTACACGTTTTGTTAGACATTTGTTGGAGTTCCCCCTTAAGTGGGCTGAGGGCGTGGGAACTATTAGCTCTTAACCTAACTTAAGTTTAACCAACCATACCGTAGTGGCCTTTGGGAAAATACATCTCCTTTGGGAAGAATACTCATAGTATCAGCCGGAATCGAACCTGGGACCCCTAGATTCGTAGACCTGTATACTGACCACTGTACCACGGGGCCGGTTATTTTTGCTGTTAAATATCCGTCTTGTATTAAAAAAATACGTAAAGTTGTTAGAAAAATGTTAGTTATAACTTTAAACTTTTAAAAAAAAATCTTTATACTTTGAAATATTTAAAAATAGGGTTTATTATTTAAATTGCAATCATAAAATTATTTTTATAAACTACGGATATCTACTTATTTTTATTTCCCCAAGATGATCTATTTTGGTGCAGACGATCATTGTAAAGTTTTAAGTGATAACTACAAAGCAGGTTTGATGTAAAACTTAACTCTGGTGAATATAAGTTCCATCGATTTTTACCATTTTTTTGGGATTCAGAATATTTGAAAGTTCTAAGGCGTACCATAATGGTATGTTTCTACTGCATTTTCGTTTCCTTCATTAAAGTATCATTGCTATATCGCGTAAGTATTGAATCATTTAAAAACGCACCGCAATGTAACTTCATGAATATCAAAATAATCTGCGGAAATAAAACCCAAAATTTATTTAAAATCATTTTTAACAATTCGTGTGCATAAAATGACCAACTGGGTGTACTATTTTTCATGTAATGTAGTCTATAATAATACAACTCAGTATCCTGGACTTTTTAAACAAAGATATTTTGAGTATTTTTTTTAATTATTGCTCAGCTGTGTTATCTAATCTTTCTTCCATTACTTTATTATGTACTGCTCTCTTTAAAGGGTATCTAATGATATACGGTTTGGGTTTGAACAAGCGACATGCAACAACACTAGTTTCGTGATTATTATTATTATTTTTAAATTGTTTAACGGCCCATCGACACATCTATGTCATTAGGGCCTTGAAATATATTAAAAACATAATAAAATCCCCATAGGGGAAAGACATAAAACATCACCATCTTGAGACTCTCCATAGGATTGCTAAAAATGGGCTCTTGGAAATAAATTAAGTGAAAAACCTGCTAAAAAAAACACCACAAGTGTATCACTCCAAATAAAAAAAACAAAACAAAAAATATTAAAATTTTAACACGTTAAAATGACACAACATGTTAAAATTATAATACGTTAAAAAGACAAAACAACATGTTAAATTGTAATAAAACGTCAAAAAGATCTCAATATGAGATAATATCCAAAAGAGCCACTTTGTAAAAGTGACTCAAATGGCATTAAAAAGATCCGCCGGGCGTATAAAACGGAGTAAACAAATAACTCCACCGCGCTATCGCGTAATAAAAAACGTAGGTCACCTTTAAAATCAAGAGCCAGGCGGATAGGGGCTATTTTAGCGACACTCCACCAAAATTGATACACATTTCAGAGGAGCATCGCAAAGCTCACACACTGGGGGTGGGTCCCCTCTCAATAAAAACCCAGGGGTCAATGACGTGTGTCCGACGCGGAGTCTTGTCACGATGACCTCCTCTCTTCTAGACTTTCGTATTCTCTAGACGCTGTAATCTTTGTGCAAGCTCTTCAGGGGAGGTCACTATAAACATTGTCACAGTAGTCAAAGTATGGGAATATCAAGCTTTGGATGAGCATAACTTTAAGAGAAGAGAGAGAAAAAATAAAGTTTTTGAACCTTTTTAGGGTAGGGAAGAGCAGCTAGGTTTTTGACAAGTTCGGTAATTTGATTTGTCCAGGTGAGATTTTCATTCATTAGTAACCTAGATTCTTTGTTTGGGCTTTAAAATGGATAACAATGTTTTTAAGTAAAATACTGGAAAGAGTAGAGCTATTTACTTTGACAAGAGCCTTGATGCCCCAATAAGCATTATTTTGAGATTTAGTGGGGTTAAGCTGCAGTCCATTGCATAGTGACCGTGAAGAGATTGCTCTCAGGTCCATTTTAACTTTATCTATAGTTGCAGTAAGTTCGCAGTACATCCGAAAGGTATATTTGAAAATTACCTGCGTTGAAGTGATACTTACAGTATGTAAGTGGGGAAGGTAAATCATTAATGAATAAATAGAACAAAAATGGCTCAAATGCAGAGTCTTGCGGTACACCACTTAATTAACAGGGTGCGGGAGTAGAGTAAACATTATTTGAAACTACCCTTTGCATTCGGCCGAAAAGATAAGAATGTACAAGTACTGTGGATGTCCCCTCATTCCAATACGACCTTGAACAAGTTTGTAAACTTTCCCTTGTGGTACAATAACAAGTGAACATATAGACAGGGGAAGGATAATAATATAAGAGTAGAAAAAAAAAACTAAGACCATTTTCTGTAGGAAGGGATAATCATAGTACGTGTTCCCCCCCCCCCGAACCGATTCTCGAGAATTGATAATTGCTGATTAATTGTCGATTTTCGATGATAGGGAGGGTTTAAAACACAGATTTTTACAAATATATATTTATTATACACTTTTGAGTTGTTATCGCCACCTTGTTCCCCAATAACAAGTGACGACCAAGGAACCCCTCGCTCCCCCTCGTTGTAAACATCGTCAACAAATAGTCCGTGGAAGGTTAATATTAGAGTATGGACAAGCGAGATTTGAACTCAGGCCTCCAGAACGAAGAAAATGTTCCGTGACGCCTTAGAACCACGCGACCATTCAGCCAAAATTTAACAACGCAGGAGTGAGGCACGAACCTGATATCTTTCGAGGGGCTAGCACACTCCTTTCCGAGTGCAATGGTTTTGCAGATGTTCCCGCATTTGAGAAAGTGATCCCGCATTTGCGAAGTGGTTTCAAATAGCCAATTTAAAGCTTACACGGTAGTATTAACCGGTTGGGAAAACAGACACGCTATCTACGGAGGTGGGGGTTTTGAACTTCGCTTGGGTGAACCGGGGTGTTTTTTTTTCTAGGCCTTCGGTTGGGAGCGTCTAATCAAACACAGATATTATAAAATATATATTTATTCGACGTAACTAAAAAAAAAATCCGTTCATATCGAAAACGGTCTATATTTTCAAAAAGTTCCTTCATATCAAAACCGGTCTATAAGCCCCTCGGGGAGCATTGCAAAAGCCTTTCCAGACAAGGAGAAATTCAAAACCTTGACTCTAGCTGTCACAAACAACCGGGTAGGGAGGGGATATATAAGGGGGGCACCATTTGATCGTCTATTTAAAACCGGGATCAAGCTGGGCAAGTTAAAGCAGCTGGTAAATATTGTTGACGCCGTGCCGACCGTAAAATTGAGCGATCTAATTGTCGATCAAAAGTACTCGGTGGATAAATTAAAAGCGGTCGATAAAAAGTTTGGGGAACGCTAATAGCCTATCTAAATGGTGAGGTTGTGTATTTCTACCCTGTAGTTTCGGTACTCTAAAAGAGATGAAGACATTGGCGAGCTGAAAAACGAGAAACTTGTTTTTTCACCTGTGCCGGAGTAAAACCAGGTGCACCCACCGTTGTGAACTTTGAACGCGTTTAAGAGTCAAGCAATTTCACGGCCAAAAAACCCAAACCCTACCTCACCATGCTTAGAACGGGCTATAATTAATATAATGTTTTGTGGGTCATACAATTGCGGTCGTGCCTATATGACGGCAGAAAATATTCACAGTGTGGCTGTGAGCGATAGACATGTAATTTACAAAGTAGTAAATTACGACAGAGGTGTACCACATGATCGAGGCTACATAGGGGTTTTGCCCACTCTAGCTGTCACACGATAAAAAGTCTTACCTGTGCGATACTACATGCGCTGTATACAATTTCCGCAAAGGGACATTGTGGCCGTGTTTTCCCAGGCTGCCACAACCCTTGTCCGCGCTCCATACCACAGCCACCCACCCTTCACGACGCCTCAACCAGCGAACTCATCCCCGGCATACCCGCCACAGCAAGAGTCGTCTGTCTAATGGACGCCGGAGTCAGAGTCGTCTCTCTACCCGACAGCAGAGTCAGCTGCGTGCCCCCCACCAACGGAGGAAAGGGGGAGGCAAAGTCCAAAGAAAACCCGTAAATCTCGAGGATTTAACAAAACCACAAAACTTATTCCAAACGTTCAAATTTTAGGTGAAACGCCCAATGGGCTACATACTCGGTCTGGGCAGTTTCGGTAACGTCTTCCTTCCAAAGTCTGTCTATTATTTGGATTTTTAAACGATTTAAATCTAAACCACGCAGTTTTGATATATCTTGGAGGACAAAGTGTTATGTTTAAAAAGTGAAATTTAAAAAACTAGATGCGTTCGTTGTTTTTTGTTGTTGTTTGCACTCTATGAATGTTTTAAATTAATTAATTAATTGGTGATTGTCAATAAAATAAAAATAGTAAAGAAAAAATTATTTTTAAAAAAACTGGGGCATGAAGGCATAGATCATCGATACTGCTGGACGAATTGTTAATCTTGAGGGGAAACCCTCAATCCTCAAGACCCCCCTTCGTAGAAGGAAAACCCCGAAAGCCTCCTGTTCGGGCACCTCCCTACGTTAGAGAGAATCAGAACTGCGCTACCATTATTTAGCGCACACTGGAGGAACTCTTTTAAAAATTATCAATAAAACAATTTCTTTAAATTTTTTTAATGGGAGCTCCTCAAGCAGGTACACTAATGAATAAATAAAATATTTCATGATGTGAACAAAATTTCTAAATTTTCTATTTGTTAAATATATCTTCGTGGTTGTAAATAAATATCCATGTATACTTTTATTTGTGTGAATAAATAGAAGCATTTATTTTCTCTTGTATATGCCATTATAAATTACAAGGGTGTATTAATTACAGTTCCTTTTTTACTAAACCTAAAAATAAATAAATACAATTTATATCTATATATTTTTATAATTCTTCATCTCAGATTTTTTGCCTACTTTTTGGGTAGCTCCAATGCAAAACACCACCAATTTAAAAAAAGGTACTCCCCAAATGCAAGATAAACAAGACTGGGTTTAAAAAATGAACAATGTCAAAGACCGTCAGCAAATTCACCACCCAATGAAGATTTCTAGCACGTTTGATTGGGATTTAGAAACAGAGATTAACACCAATCTAAGGGTAATTTAAAGTTTATTCTAATATTAGTAAAAAAAAAATTATTATTTCTACGTTTCCTTTTAATAATAGGGATATATATTCTGTAGCTTGAACATGTACGGGAGTCGAACAGCGTTCGGAATCACTCATTCTCCACGGTCGACGCCGGAAGAACAAGCTGCGTCGGTGAAGTTTTCTGCTGGTTCGTCACACGGTAAGGGTAACGGCACAGGAATCTCTTCGCCTCGAAGAAATCAGCTATTACTTCTTTACAATATAAAGACGCACATTGCATCTCCTTCCGTAGCTATAGCTTCCCAATATTGTTTCCAATTAATATATTGATTGTACCAATCACATACAACCATACAACAGTATGTAAATTCGGGACATAATTTTACGAGTACTGCCCATAAAACAACTATAATCACATAAAGTGAGTCGAACGTACAAAGTATTCTGATCCGTGGGGGTAAAAGATCACAAAGAACACGTGCTATCTTATTTGGTCGTTCTAAATCGAGTTAACTCAAATAGCTTATCACCGTCAGAATATTCATTAAAAAAGTAACTACATCAAAAGGAAAGTTTTAAAATGATGTATGTCTAAACTCACAAAAGACAGCCGCGACGCGGTTCACTTTTAAAGTCCGAACAATCGAAGTAATTATGTCCGCGATTAAGATGATTCCGTTGAAATTCCTCACCGGGATGTGGAAAAGCCAAGTCCTCTAGCGAGTACGCCATGGTGAAACTGACAAACAAATAAATCATTTTTATTGCTCCACTAAAAAACAATGATGTACTGTATATCACATGACTTGACGTATGAATAGGGGGTTCTGACAGCAATTAGATAATGCTCTAAATTGACAATCGTTAGGGTTTAGCCCAAAATAATGTGTTCAAGTTGATTACCTAACTATTGATTAGAAAAATTATGATGAGAGCCCGTATCAACTGCGAGCAGGTTAAACAAAATTTTTAAAATAAATTATTACAGGATGCTCGAAATCCGACTAGGATACGAACCCTGATATTTTTATCATTGACAGCCCGGTCTATTACGCCTTAGACCATGTACCCCACATTTGCGAGAGTGAAAAAAGGGGGGTTTTGTGTAATCGCATTTGCTCAAGTTGAAATTAGCGTTTGTTGGCCTTGCAGGTCGAGGGATTTGAACCAGAGACCTGCTTTCTTGGGGGTATGCACAGCGTCTTACTACGCGTAAGGATCAAGTGTACCCGCGTTTGTGTGAAAAAAACCAACCCCTGTTCAACTGAGCGAGAAGTCTGTATAATTTTGCCCCCGCACTGGGGGGACGGGGTTTAGAATAGTCCCGCGAACCCCCTGCTTGTCGTAAGAGGGACTAAAAGGGGGGGGCCCTCTGTGCAGGATGTACCTCGTGCGGGAAAAAACCCTATCCTACTCTTTCCTTTTTTTTTTTTTCCTTTTTTTTCCCCTTTTTTCCTTCTCTTTTTCTTTTTCCCTTTTTCCTTCCCCCTTCTTTTTCCCTTACTTTTTCCCTTCCCTTTTTCTTCCCTTCCCTGCCTTTAAAAATCCTGCACAAAGACCTTTGGCCCCTCTGTTGACGCCTTGGCATCTAACACGGCTCCCCTTTTGGGTTAATATTGGTTTACCACTGCCTTGAGCTCCTAAAGTAAAAAGTGCGCCGGTTGAAATATCTTGGTAGAAGGGCCTTAGGGATGAAAACCCGGGGGTTCCCCTCCCTTGAAAAAAGCCCGGTTGCGTTCATGATGGTTGGACGAAAAATTAGCGCTTTCCTGCATACACTTGCTGCGGTGACCTCTCTTCCGGCGATGCTCCTTTTGGGAAGGGTTGTCAGTCTAGCGTCTTATGGAGCCTCTCGTCCCGGGAAAAGTTAACAGGGCCCCATGTGGTAGAAAAACCCAAATGGGATAAAACCCGGGTCTAGATCCGAGTAATTTTGCAGGTTGTTTCCCCCCAACTCATGATTAAATCCCTTGTCACTGCTGACACCCTTTCTGGGCCGCTGGGACCGTACTGCCCAAATTCTGCTGGGGTCTTACTGCCCCGGGCCCCCCACGGGCCGTATTTAAAGAAAGAGGCGGAAACGGGTAAGGCCGTCCAGCCCTGTTTTGATAAAAAAACCAGGAAGTGGGGAGGCCCCGCCCCGCTTCCTGGTGATGTCTCGAGTAGATGAAAGTCAAGATCTGAAAGTGTGGGGCCCATTTATCCCCGAAAGAGTGATAAAGGGCGGCAAAAACTTACGTTTTAATAAGGAAATCGTGGGTTTGGGACCATTTTGATACAGACTAAGACTGACACACAATCCTCGAAAATTATGGGGATTCCGAAATACCGTTGGTAAAACCCGGGAAAAATACAGGTGAAGGTTTAAACCCCACAGGTTCCTCAAAAGTTTGCAAGGGTCCGCATTCTGCTTGGTCTCGGACCTGTCCGAAATGGAAGGTGGAGAAAAAAGTCCTGTAGATCCAATGTGAAAAGAAGATCCCTAATGCCCAGGCCCGCAAGGTATATGTATCCATCAAGCTCCGGTATTTCAGACATCTTATAGTCAGATTGTAAGCCAGAACATAAATTGCCCCAACTGCCATTGCGCAGTTAATATTGCCAATACGCCTACACGACCTGTGCCACTCGTCTCTACTCGAGACACTAAAAGGCAACCAGCACCATCTATGGTGGTACCAAAAATAGTACAAGGGGCGACACCCCCGCCGAAGTCGCCTCCACCACCTTTACCCCCCGAGGAGGCCTCCTCGGGGAACACCCCCGAGCCCTCCTAGGGGAACCCTTCCGAACCCTCCTCGTGGACCCCCTCCGAGTCCTCCTCGGGGTCCTAAACCATCTGCGACCGTTGTCGAGCCGCTCAACCCCGCCTCAGGAACTCCGGAGGTCGGGATGAGTGGTGGTACAGGCGAGGTCGCAAAGGCGAGTCCCACTGGTGCCTTGGGGAAGGACCAGCGAGAGACCGCCGAAAAAATAACTCTAAAAAAAAGCGTCGAAGGCTTTACAAAGCCTTCGCGTAAGGATCCCCCGTCCCAGTCTCTACAGGACAAACCAAAGCCTCTGCTGAAGCGGGAGGCCCAAGAGAGATTGGGAAAAGCAAGAGGACCTAAAAAAGTCTTCAAAAAAATTTTATTTTTAAAATATAGTGTTATGGATTGTGAGGATATTTAATTAAATTATATATTAATAAATAATGTCGCTACTACAATGGAATTGTAGGGGTTTCTATGCTTGTGCAGAGGAAATTAAACTACTAATTTCTTCCTTGCATCCTCCCATCTTGTGTTTGCAGGAAACCCACTTCCGCCAACTGACAACCCGAAGCTTCGTGAGAGGATGGTACAGGATATTCTTGTCTCGGGAAACCTGGTGTTAATGAACACCGGTACCCAGAAACACTTATCCACCTTTAATGGTGTATCTTCTGCCATCGACTTAGCCCTATGTAGCCCCGGGATTGCTGCTCACTTCCTTTGGGAGGTTTACTCGGACCTATGTGGCAGCGATCACTTTCCCATTCTGCTTTCACAAATTCAAGATCCTCCCAGTATAGCAAGGTTCCCCCAATGGGTTCTTAAACGTGCTAACTGGATAAATTCCGCGAGCTCGCCGTATTCGACGAACCCCATTCTCCTGACGTCGATGTTAAGGTTGGGCAATTTACTTCGACGGTCATCGCGGCGGCGAGGGCATCCATCCCTAAATCCTCGCCAAACCCGCGCCACCGTCCTGTTCCCTGGTGGAACGAGGAGTGCCGGCTGGCTATTTCTAAACCGTCGAAGGGCCCTACGTCTCTTTCATCGACATCCTACTTCGGAGAATCTGGAGTCATTCTGGATTCTACGTGCTAGAGCTCGCCGTATCATTCGAGAAAGCAGAAGAGAGTCTTGGAGACAGTTTATTTCTACCCTTACTATTTCCACTCCCACAACCAAGGTTTGGGATCACATTCGTAAAGTACGTAGTAGCAAAAATACCATTTATAATATACCCGCACTTATGTCAAACGGTTCACTTGTCTCCTCCCCTATGGAGCTCGCCAATGTATTGGGCTCTATGTTCGCCAATATTTCTAGCACTGCGAGCTACTCTAACGAGTTCGCGGTGCATAAGCGCAGCATCGAGCGCCCTACTATTTATTTTGGCCAAAGTCGGGGGGAGGATTATAACTCCCCCTTTACTAAAGAGGAACTTACTTAATGCCCTGTCACAGGCGGGCAATACAACTTCTGGCCCGGAAGATATCCATTATGAAATGTTGCGCCAACTGTCCCCTGCTGGACGGGCGTTCCTCTTAGACCTCTACAATTGTGTTTGGGAATCTCGTCAATTCCCAACACTGTGAAGGCAAGCAACCGTTATCCCAATATATAAAAGTGGCAAGGATAAATTAGAGCCAACTAGTTATAGACCGATAGCATTAACTAGCTGTGTATGCAAAATATTAGAAAAAATAATAAATAAACGACTTATATGGTGTTTTGAATCCCGCAATCTGCTATCCAATATTCAATGTGGCTTTCGCCGTAATCGATCCACGGTTGAATCATCGCGTCTGTCTTGAGACTGCTGTTCGTGATGCCTTTCTCCATAAACAGCATCTTTTGGCTGTTTTCTTTGATTTGGAGAAGGCGTACGATACTACATGGCGTTACGGCATCTTAAAACACCTTTTTAATTTGGTGTTCCGGGGACCCTCCCTATTTTTTTAGCTAATTTTATGTCAGATAGACACTTCTGGGTAAGTTAAACAACACCTTATCCGATGATTTTATTCAAGAAAATGGGGTGTCCCTATGCAGTCCTTTGAGCTGCACGTTGTTCGCTATTGCGATAAATAGCATTGTAACAACGTGCGCTTACCTATTCGTTCATGCCTTTTTGTGGATGACTACGCAATTTATTGCAGTTCATCAAGTCTCCAAAGGGCTGAACGACAGATACAACTCGCTGTAAACAATCTATGGTTGTGGGCATCTCGTAATGGTTTTCGTTTCTCTGCGGCAAAGACGGCTGTCATCCAATTCCATAGATTACGCGGAATACAGCCAGCCCCCAATATTTTAATGAACAACGTTGTTTTACCTGTCTCCGAGACCGTAAGGTTCCTGGGACTTTTATTCGATTTTAAACTAACTTGGATCCCCCACATCAAAGACCTGAAAGCGAGGTGTGTTAAAGCTTTGAATTTACTTAAAGTTGTGAGTGGTCGCTCTTGGTGTGCTGATAGGGAAACCTTGATGCGCCTCTATAGAGCCTTGGTGAGATCAAAACTTGATTACGGCAGTTTTGTTTATGGTTCCGCTAGACCCTCTTTGTTAAAGATGCTCGATAGCGTCCACCATGCTGGCATTCGACTGGCTACTGGTGCTTTCGTACCAGTCCAGTCGTCAGCATCTGTGCCGACGCCGGTGAGCCCCCTCTTTCTTACCGGCGGTTTTATCTCCTGATATCTTACGTGTCGAAACTACATTGCATGCCAAATAATGTTGCTTACCGCCCTGCGTTTTCATCCCCCTAACCGTGTCATGTATGAAACTAAATGGCGTAGTACAAGGCCGGTTGGGATCCGGATGCTATCGGGTTTCTCGACACGTGTGGGATAGTCCTGCCAAAGGCTATCCCCACATCACCAGGTCAAGTTTCTCCCTGGAAGATACGCCCTCCGAAATGCCATTTTGATCTTGCCAAGTTCCCTAAAGCGACCACCCCAACTTTGTATATGAGAGGACCTTTAATGAGCTCCTCTCCACTCGCTTTCACGGATTTGAGCGCATCTACTCTGATGACTCAATCTGGAGCCTCCGTGGGATGTGCTTTTGTTGTGGAAGGATCCAATTTTAAATTTGGTTTACCTAAAGAAACCAGTGTTTTTACGGCTGAATTATATGCCATTTTTAAATCTTTTTATTTTGTTTTTATAGAAGTAGTCACCGTTCTGTCCTCATCTGCACGGATTCCATGAGTGCTCTGTTGGCATTGTCCACTCTCTACTCCTGGAATCCCCTCGTGCAGATGATACATGAGCAAATGTTTAAAATTGATTCATTAAGCCCCCGGGTTCGCCTTTTGCTGGATTCCTGGTCACGCTGGTCTTCCAGGAAATGAACTGGCGGACCAGCAAAGCCACCTCACTCGTTGGAGGTGCTTTATATCTACCCCAAGGTTCAGCTGAATTTTTTCCGGTCAGCACGAATCACAACTTTAAATTCTTTACCTTCTGGGGCACTCCCCATTTCTTTTTAAAAAATCTCGTTTTGAAAGGATTGTGATCATGCAAAAGCTTTTTAAAAGCTGTCCATCTAATAGGGTTTTCCACAACAGGGAAGATATTGGCCCGAATTTCCCCCTTTTTTTCATCATCGCCAAAAAATTTTTATTTGAAAAAATGAGGCGTTTTGTTGTGATGAAGGTAAAAAATTTTCCTAATCTGTAGTAAATTGCCCATAAACCCTTAAAAGTTGGCAAAAAATTTCCCTCAAAAATTCCTTTGCCCCAAAGGGGGACGTCATTTGAAAACTTTCTTTTATTATATTTCCCTAATGTTTGTAAAAAAATGCTGAGCTCGGGATGATCATTAGTAAGGAGGCTGTGGGGGATCGGAGGCTGTTCAATTGCAGGAAGATGTACCTTGCCGTTGCCAAAAATTTTGAAGGGGCTTTCTTCTTTCTTTTTTTGGTTACACCACTTGCTTGGCTTTCTATCCAAAAAAAACAACCTTGTTTTTACTGTAGTCTGTTTTACGTTTTATTTGGAATCCGGTTTAAAGATGGTAATTTTAAAGGGGAAACCCTTTGTTTATTTTAAATTTTGTCTCCTAACAGTTTATTGATTGACTTCGGGATGTTTGTTTGTGTATCTGGATACGGAAAATCTATTTGCATGGGATTTTTCCTCGTTGTTCCTTTTAAATGCTGCTTTTTTTCCTATCAAGATTTTTTCCAGTTTATTTTTTAACAGCCTTCCTATTTTTAAGTTGGATTTTTTCTTCAGGGAAACCCGTACTGACCGCATATGATAATCGATGCTTTTTCAGTGTATTATTTTCAAACTCCCTATGTATTTTTTTGTTTTAATTTATCGGTGAATCTAAAAAGACGCTTTTTTCCTTATTGGAAGGAAAAAATTTAGAACTGTTTTTCCCATCGGGGTTGAATTTTAGATCATCATTTAGGCACAACAGAAATACACTTTTTTTTAGGGGGAAACGCAGGGTAAGATAAATTAGTTTAAAAAGGGAAAATTTACTAAACGGTTCTGTCTTTTGGGAAAGAGTGGAAATTTAAAACTTGCAGGGCTGGTTAATCTGTGATTAAGGATATGGCGAAAGACAAGGGTTTGGTTTTTTTAGAAGGAAAAATATTTATTTTTAAACGGTTTTAAAATGCGATGCATCATGGGACCCGAACACTTTAAAACGTAATATG
>JBCFYV010002350.1:0-34022 GCA_039000515.1 Timema cristinae
AGCATTTTAAATTTAAAAAATAATTTCAATTATACAAATTGTATTACTTATTTTTTTTTTAAAAGAGTTAAATTATTATTATTATACAAATTTTTCGAACTTAATTTATTTGTTGTTCCTTGTTCAAAAAACTTTTGTTGAGCCCCCCAACGGGCCGGGGTTAAGATCCTTCAAAAGGGAAAAACCCCGTTCCAGATTCAATGACCCAATTCTATTCCTTCTCAATTTGTCTTGTCTCCCCCAACGGCACCAAAAGGGTTGTGGGGCCGTCAATAAAAAACCCCCTTTTTGCCATGGCATTCACCTCAATATCTATTCTTGCTCAACTCGCCTTGTTGGGGACCCCAAAATTTGGGCGCCGGGTTGGATACTTCATTGGGAAAACCCGGTTGGTGGGGTCAGATCTTTCTTTCCTGCATTCTCTCGACCTGACAGACTGGCCCCATGTTGCGACACATACCTTTAAGGAGGGGGAATAAAAGGGGGCTCAAGGCGGGGGATCCTTTATCACATTTCCCCCCCAAAACTCATCAGGGGAAATTTTAGCGCCCAAAGCCAACAATCAATGGAATAAATTTTTTCCATAATGCCCAAAATTTGCGGGGTTTTTACCCAATCAGTCCAAAACTGGCCTTTTTCCCCCAAAATAAAAAAAAAAGGCTACATTAAAAAAAAAAACCCAAAAACCCCCCCTACTAAAACCAAAACTGCCCGTCTATTTGCTAAAATTAAAAAACAAAAAATTTTTCAAATTTTTAAAAAAAAAACCCCCTTAAAAATTTTTTTGAAAAAAAACCCAGCCAAAAAAAAAACTTAAAATTTCCCAAAAACCAAAATGGGGTTGGGGGGGTTTGGGGGGTTTGGGGGGGGTTTAAAGCAATACAAAAAATTCATTATTAAAGAAAAAACGGGGGGGGCCAAACCAAAATTTAGGGCAAGGTCTTTTTTTAAGGAAATTTAAATGGGTTTTTTAACCCCTCCACACAAAGGCCCAAACATTTTTTTAAATCATAATGGAGTAAAGAATTTACGGGAAAATTTTTAATTTTAAAACCCCAAGGGGAAATTTTTCCAAATTAACAAAAAAGGGGGCCTTAAATCCAAAAATCCCAAAATTTTTATTGGGGGCCAATGTTTTTCTAGGGGCCGATTTTAAAGGCAGAAAAAAGGGTTAAATTTTTAAAAATCCACAAAAATCACCTCCCCCCCCAAACCCTTTCTTCCCTCCTACCTAAGCTGTTTCTTCTTAATTAGCTACATTTTTTTTAACTTTTGGGGAACTTTTTACTTTTTTTTCTCATTTTTTTTCTATTTTTTTAAAGTCATTTTGGAAACCCAAACTTTTTTAAATACTTAAAGGATAAAAGGTCAAGGGGAAACAATTTTTAAAAAAAAAAGCAATAAATACGGGGAGCGGTCGGGATTTATTAAATGAAAATATTTCAAATAAAAATTTTCCCTTATGTCCAGCCAATTAGTTCTGCAAACATATAGGGGGTAAAATTGGATATTTGTTTTAAATAATTTTTAAAGGGGAAAAAAGATAATAAAGTTTTTTTCCCCTAAAGGAAGGATAATAAAAAAATTCACAAATTTAATATGGCAGAAAATAACTATTCTGAGAAAAATAAAATATTTAAATTTTTTTTATTTAAAATATAAAATATATGAATAACCAAAATAGGGTTTTTTTCCCCTATTTTTAAATTTTTAACCTTTAATGAAGTCGAAAGGGATTTTAACCACAAAATTTTTAATTTTAAAAATACTTTTTTAAAACGTATAATAAAGCCTAAAAAATTAATTTTTTTTCCAAAATTTGAATAAGTTTTGAAATTTTCCTAGAAAGGAAAATAGCAAAAAAATTTTTTTAAAAATATACCTTTGGGATTAAAGGGCACGATACTGACACTTGTATTTTATAAACTATTAACTTTTTTGGGAAATTTCCCCTTTTTAAACAAAACATCTAATAACCATATTTATAAAAAATTAAATAATTTTTTTCATTTATCACTCTGAAAAAATAAATTTCACCCGCCTAAATTTCCAAACTAATCAATCAACAAGATATCAAGGGCCCAAAAAAAATTTTTATTAATAAAATATAAAAACATTTTAAAATTTTTTAATTTTTCTAACCACATCATGCCGCCTAAAATTTTTTACCCCTTGAAAAATTAAGTAAAAATTTTTGGGTTCAAAAAAAAATTTACATCAACAAATATTTCAAATCAAAACAAATTTCTTTTTCACCTTTTAAATTTAAACCAAGGGGTTACGATCTGAATTTTAACATACAAATTGGGTTTATCAAAAAATTTGTTAAAAAGGACTTTGTAAATATATATGCATTTTAATTCTCATTCTAAATTTACCATTTAAAATGAAAAAAAGTCAAAAAACTCTAAATTTAGGATTAAAGGATTCTCCCTTTTAAAACATAATAATAATATTTTTTGTTTATTTTATTTTTTAATTTTCCCCTAAAGTTAAAAATTTGAAAATCAACAATAAATAATCCTAACAAAATTCAAAGCCCTTAAAAATGTACGTTTTTACCCAAAGGTGACGTCGGGGGATTGATGCCCCTTTCCCCAGCCTGGAATCACCCAAAATTTTTTCACCCACCCCGATTCCCAAAGGTTGCCCGGGTTGGGCAATGGGGGACTGTCTAAAGCTTTTGGGGGGAAAACTACAACCCTTTTTGGGGGGTTTTATTTAGTCTGGGTCACATTTTTTTATGGTGGGATTAAAATTTTTCGGGTTGGAGTGAAGTGATTGGAAAAAGAACGGAACAATATCTAAATAGGAAAGATGGTAAGTAGAAATCAGCGGGGAAACCACTTGCCCAAAAAACTCCGCCCACAGCGTGTTTTTAAAAACCGTTATTTCCCCCCCCTTCCCCCCCGCCCCCCCCGCCCCCTGCTCCCCCCCCCCCGCCCCCCACCCTGACATATTTTTCCCCCCTCCTGCCCCTCCCCAAAACCAAAAAAACCCGAAAAATTTTGGGGTTTTTGCTGTTTAATTATTAATTTTTCTTTAATTAATTATTGTTTAATTTTTTTAATTTAAATTTAAAAGTTAATTGGTAGGATAAAAGGCTTTTGGGAGTTTTTAAATTGGTAGGATAGAGGTTTTTAATTCATCAATTGGGGCCCCGTAGTTTATTTGCTGAAGAAATAGAGCCACCCGGGGTTTCGCGCTCCACGATTTCAGTTTTTCCCCTCCCCCGGGATGAAAAAATAGTAAATGACACAAGCATCCCATAGGGGGCACGCTCCCTTTTTTAATGACCAACTCACCCTTTTCACTTTTCTGAGAAGGGGAATTTTTTCCCCCCCCAACCCCCCCCCGCAGAGGGGGGGTCGTTCATCCTGGTTTTCTCCCCCCCCCGGGTCTTACCCTTTTTGGGGTGATGTACCGAAAATAACCTCCTTTCACCTTGAGGAGTCATTTTTTTTTCCCAAAAAATAGACACCTGCAAGACAGCTGGGAAAACTCCCTTTAAAAACGACTTTTCGCTTTACACCCCTTAAAAAGGGACATTTTTTGGGCCCCAAACCCAGCTCTCTCCCCACCCCACATCCAACTTTTTTGGTACTGGGGGGGGGCCCCACCCCCCAAAGTCAGCCCTCCCCACACATCCAACTTTTGGGGGGAGAGGGGAAAAAATCATCCCAATCACAAGGGCCCCCTCCTAAAAAAATATTTGTGGGTACGGGCCAACTCAAAAATACGCGGGGGTGCTTTTCCCGGGTTAAATTTTACTGTTCTATATTTAATTTGTTTTTTAAGTCGTGTGTTTTGGATATAATCTGCGTGTCTAATTGGGATTCGAACCAGGCCCATCAAATTACTACCCCTCACCAAGGGCCCGATATTGTTACCCCTTAATGGGCAAAAACACCGCACAACTTCAAGGGACTAAATTGTTAATAAGTCTCCGCCCTCTGCAAAGCGGAACAAAGTACAAAAAAATTAAAAGGGTTTTCCCTCTGAAAATTGTACTGTATAACGAATTAAAAAAAGGGGTATTTGGGGTTAACTTTGAAACAAAATAAAAGGAATGCCCAACATGGATAAGGCTTACTAAGCAAAAAAACAAATACTAAAAATTGGGAAGATTTGGAGTTTTAAGGGGTTGCTTTTCAATTTAAAGCTAATAAGCACTGGGGCTTGTTAAACCCGTGCACCATCATTTGCATGGAAAGATATCTTACATCCCTGAAAAGTGGACTTTGGGAAAACGTGTGGTTTTAAAATTACCTAAAATACACCAAAATAGTTTCAGCAATTTATTCATAAATATGTACATATTTCCTTTGCAATTTAAACTGCCCCATTTGCTGAATGGGCCCAATCTACCGAGTCGCTAGGCTGGGTTTTTTCGATACTTTTGGGATTTTTGGAATAAACCCATAATGTTTTTGACAATTTCCATATGATATCACAGATTCACTCCCCCCCCTTTAAAATTATTATTATTAAAAATCACTTGGTCTTACTCCCCCGTTCAGGTTAAAACGCACTTACCTAATACGTAATAAAAGGGGTTGATTGTGAATAAAAAGGAGGACCTACTTTTAAACTGGGAACCGAACCCCCGGGGGAGCCTGGCATTCCACACTTTCACAATTTGGGCGATTAATACCCTTAAGAGAGTGAAAAAAGGGGTTTTGCAATCAATAAAACTTTCCCGGGACGGGGAATTAAATCCCCAACCCACCGCAGAAAAATCTAAACACCAAACCCCCTAGACCCCCGGGGCCCACCGCTTTTATTTTTAAAAACTTTTAAAGGTTTTTTTTTTTTCACACATTCACTAAAAACTTTTTAAACCACATCTTAAAGGGTCTACCTTTTCCCTTTTTGATCCACACAGTCTACCTTCATAAATTTGCTAAGTCACTCACCCTCTACATATATATTTAATATTTTTTTTAAAAAAGGGCCCTATTTTTTATCATTTACTAATCATATTCTCAAAAAATAAAGCAAAAAAATCGCAACATACACTTAAATCATTTGAGCTTTTTACCCCCCCTTTTTTCACCCCTTTAACAAAAATTTATTAAAGTCTTTTTTGTAAATAGCTTTTCCTCTTATATATTTGTGAATCAAAAATTGGCCAAAGGGAATGGATATTTTGTATCCAATTTATATAAAAGCTCAGAAAAACATTAATTAACCATAGACATATAAAAATATTGAGAGCTAAAAATTACTTTTCAATTTTTTTAAAAGCAAAGTAATAGTTTTTTTTTTTCAAACCCCAAGGCAAAGTTTAAAATTTTTGGGCCCAAAAAACCGCCCAAAGATTTATCGGGAAAAAAAAATCAAAATTTGTACATTAAAGGCCCTTAAGGGGCCAATTTTAAAAGTAAAAAAAAGGTGTCTGGGGCCTACAGTCTAAAGAAGCTCCCTAGAACAGTTTTAAACAGGTGCGCAAGACGGGCGGGGGGCCGAAAGTTTTTAAGGGGGGGAATATATTTTTTAAAATAAAATAAAAAAATTAGAACCCCTTAAATTGAAAATAAAAAAGGGAAGAAAAATTTGTCTTTAAAGGTTTTTGTAAAATTGGGCACTTGTACAGCCCCCAATATAAGACAAAAGCAAATTGCAACATTAAAACCCAAAGCAATAAAGTTTTAAAAAAATGATTTGCTTTGTTGTTTTGTCAAAAATTTTGGACAACTGAGACTATGTCTCTGAAAAATCACAAGCCCCTCACTTTTAATAAAAAAATTTCCCTACTATTTTTTTGATTTTAGAAAATCTCAATTTTGTTTGCTAGTGTGCTAATTTAATTGGGTTTCCAAAAACCTTTTTAATCTTATCTCAATGGGAAAAAAAATACCCAAAGCTTTTAAGGTGTATTTTGGGAAAGGGTTAACACCACACGAGTAAACCAAAATTACAAAATTTTGAAAAAATGACACCTGGCCCGGGAAAATAAAACCCCGGGAAAACCTCTGGTTTAAAAAAACGCCAATTTTTCTAACCCACGGAGCTATCCGGGATTCTTTTTCCGTGCTCAGGGTCTTTCCTTCATTTCATTTTTAAAGGGCATTTGGAACAAAACCATCGAGCGGCACCTCCCCCCACTTCGCGGGGTCGATGCCGACTACCGAAAAAACGGGATTTAAAAAGGGGACTTAGGGACAGATTTTTTTTTCGCATCCCCAATAGACACATTAGAAAAATTACTTTACAGGGCGGCTTTTTCCCTTTGAAGAGGGTAAAAAAATAGCCCAGAATTTTAAAATTTTTTTCCCATTTAAATTTGCCTAACCCCGATTTAGCGCCCGATCAAGAAGTTTAAAACGGCTGGACTTTTTTTTAAAATTTCAGTGAATTTTTAAAAACTTCTTGCATGTTTTAATAGGTGACTAGCCTTTGGGGGGGTACGGGCGGTTTTATTTTTTTTTGGGTGTACAGAGGGTTTTTCTTGTTTTTTTAATACATAAAGTAAAAACGCCCCAAAGCGTTTGTGCCCGGGCCCGCACCTTCCAACCCCCACAGCCCCGACCCTTTTGGCTATTTCCCGGGGAAACGGGAATGTATTGCGGGGAATAATGGACCCCTAGGAAAATTTTAGAGAAATAGAAACGCATTTTTTTTTGGGGTTTTTTTTCCCCCCCGTGATATAAAAAATATTTTAATTTTTTTTTAATTTCAGTTTTTTTTACGAGCTGTTCCCCTTTTGGGGGGATGTCCCCGCACCCCCCAAAGACTACGGTCCTTTGGGGCCGAGGGGAAACCCAAGCCGCCCCCCCCTTTTGGGGCTCCCAAACCAACGCCCCGTCACCCGCCCACTTAAACGGGATCCCTGAGCTTACGGGGATTTTGAGGAAATTGACCGGCTGATATTTTAGTCCCTTTTTAAACCCGGTCACCTATTTGTTTCCCTCCGATGTGTTTCATGTTTGTAAAATAACCCCTTAAATCAATTTCGCGGTATTTAGGTTTTCTTTCCCCCTCGTTCAAAAAAAGGGGGGCATTTCCCTCTAATTAATTTTCCCGTATTTATTATTATGTCAAAAAAAATAACCTCTTGCTTTAAACCCGATTTTTAAGGGGGGAAAGGTTTTTTTTTTCCCCGGGGGAAAACCTAAAGCATGCATTTTAAAGGGGACACTTTTTTCATGCCAAAAGGGGCTGAAAATGAGGGGTTTAAATCCTTCTTGTTCGGGCAATCCCATACAAATTTCAATGAAGATCGCCTAACCTTATTTTAAACCCCCCTCCACTTGGGACAAAAAATTAATTGCTCTTATGTTTTCACATTGCAGACCGAATAGTAAATTGTATTTTTTCACTAAACTTAAAATCGAATTTATGGGTTTTTTTTTTAAAGGTTGTAAAAATTTCCCCCTGCCTTTTTTTAATGTCTTTTTTTTTTTAACCCCCTCACATAATTTTAAAAAATTTTGGGCTTTTTTAAAAATAAAGTATCTTTTTGTTAAAGGATACAACTGACTCTAGAAAACATCAAATATAGGTTTGGGAGCTTTTTAGCTTTTCGATAGCCAAAAAAAATGAATTTTTTTTTAAAGGAAAGAAAAAACATTTTCTAAACCTCATGAAGTCAAATTGACTAATCACCCTTCAAAACGGCCCGTTTAATTCATTCCAACCTAGAGAATGTTATTAAATTTTTATTGTCGTTAACTCTGGAAAAAGGGTTCAAACTGACAAGGTTTCGTTGGGAAATAACAGGAGAAAAGGGTTTTTCTTTTTGGAAGCTAGATTGGGGTGGGCTGGGTGCTTTTTTTCCAAAGGGGTTTTCTAATTGGGTTCTCTCTCTAGTAGATTGCGCTGGGGGTTTTAGACACTAAAAGGGGTAAAAAAGGGGGGGCATAGCAAAAACCTTTTCCCCCTCCCCGGGCATTACGAGATGCCCAAAAAAGAGACATTAGCTAGAGAAAAGAATTTTTTTGTCGTACAAAAGAAAAAAAATTTAAATTTTAGCAAATCCCCCTAAACCCCCCCCCTTGGGCCCTTTTGAACCCTCTTTTTGGAAAAAGTGTTTTTTAAAAAAAATTTCGTTGCCCGTATTTTGTACAATTTCCCAAAAAAGGGTTTTTGGGTTTAAACTTTTGAAAAACGGGGTTTGATTCCCCTTTATGGTTTTTAAAATTTACAGACCGTGCATTTAATAAACACTGCCCAAGGTCCGGCTCGATTCCTTGTAATTAACCCTTTATGGGGTTTGATTAATTTCATGAAATTTAAATTAAAAGCGCGGGTGGTGTGTATAGGGCTTTTTGGGGGGCTTTAAATGGGGGGACGAAACCCCCAAAAACCCCCAAATTTTTGCAGAAAACCCTCTATTCCCCCCCCCCCCTTTGGCCTTTTTAAAACCCCCATGTTTGGAAAAGTGTTTTTTTAAAAAAATTGCGTTTCCCTGTATTTGGGACATGTTCCAATAAAGGGTTCAAAGGGGTTTAAACTTGAAATGGGGGGGGTTTGATTCCCTGTAGGGTTTTTAAATCACAGAATGTGGGATTTTTTAAAAAAAAATTTTGAAGGGGCCGGCTCAAATTTCCTTTTAGATTTAAAACCCCCCCTTTATACGTTAGATTTAAATTTCAATTTTTATTTTAAAAAACCCCGTGGTGTTTATATTCTTCTGGGGGCTGGAAAAGGAGGGACGGGCCCCCCCCCCAAAACCACCGCCAGCTATGGGGGCCCCCCAACCCAACGTAGCCCCAAACCCCCCCAGGCCCCGGGGGGGCGGGTTTTAAACCCCGGGCCCTCGTCAGGGGTTTTTCATTTCACCCTTTCTTCTACGCCAGGGAGAGGGGTTTTGAGACCCGGGGGCGAGGGAATGGGGCCCCCTCCGGCCCCCCAAAAGAAAGGGCCTTTTTCAGCCGACAACAGGGGAAATTTGTGGCCCCCCGTTTTAAACAGGTAAGGGGGTGGGATTGCAAAAAGGCGTCCCTCCCCCCGTATTTTTTTCCAAAAAGAGGATTTAAAAAATTTGGGGGTTTTTTTTAAACTGGTAGAAAAAATTACCTACATCTTGTTTCAAACCCGCAAGCGATCGTGAAAGCAAAAAGCTGGCTTGAAGAAAAAAATTAAATAATTTGCCCAAAGGGTTTTCCCGGACCCCTGGCGTTTGCGCCGAAAGGGCCCGTCCGGGTTACTTTTTAGTAGCACTTACTCAACGTTAAGCCCTGGGGGTATGTCTCATTTTGTAAAAAACCAGCTAGGGCGCTAGAGCAGGGCTTTATAAGTAAGTCCGTGTTTCAAAAGTAAAAATTTTTTTTTTTTGAAATACCCGCAAACCCCTTTATACCCTTAAAATCTCCCACTTTTAAATACCTCTCGGGGGGGTTTAAACATAAATTGATAAAAATCCTCTCGCTACACATAAAGCCGCAAAAACAAAGGGGTCTTTTCGATTCAAAATGGGGACAAAATTTTCCCTTTCCCGTGCATTGGTTGTCGCCAAAGCTATATTTACAAAAAAGAAGCCAAAGGGTTATGGACGGAACAACCCTTTTGACAAATTTAAATGGGGCCCTAAATTCCCAAAAAATCAAAACAGAAGATTTATGCTGTGATGCCCCTGTGAATCTTTTAAAGGGGTGGGCTCACAAAATAAACAATTTCAAAATACCCCTGAATAAAAAAATCACGGGGTTTTGGGAACTTGGGGAGACAGGCCCATATGGAAAGGGCCTTACCCCCCTCCGAACATTCCCTTTAAGGGCAACCCTTTATTTGAATTTTTCACGACGAAAACAAAACAATTTTGACCCTCATAACATCCCTTTGACACCCATTTAAAGGGTCACTTTTCCGCGAATGCCCCTTGCCATTTTTTCAAAAAAGCGCACAAGGGGTTTAATCCGCCCTGCAAAAAGTTCTACGCTAAAGCGGTTTTTAAACGGAAGGGCCCTTCTGTGGTTTTGAAAGAATGTGGGCGCTGGTTTTACAAAACAGACGGCTTTTATAACCAAAAAAAGTCCCCTTTTTTTTAGGGCACAGGTTTGGTATTGATGTCAAAAGGGGGTTTTCGGGGGTAAAGCGGGGGAATTTTTCCCTTTTGGGAAAAATCACTTAAATTTAAAAATGTTATAGACTTTTTTAGAGTATTCCATTCAAAAGCCTTTTGGGCATTTCTGTTTAATGAACAAGCCCCCTCCAAGCCAAAAACGGGAAAAAAGAAAAATTTATGTTTTAATTTTATGATTTTTTAATCAACAAGAAAAGCTTCTTTTAAGGTGCGGCAGGGACGTACTTGCACCAACCTAACCATGGGTCCCTTCAAAAAGTAATTTTAAAACTTTTGTTCATAAGATGCAAATACCATCTTGCACCACTGTGGGGGGGGAAAAAAAGGAATCGCATATTCAAGGGGGAAACCCCTATGGCCCCAAAATTTTTTTAATTTATAGAACCCAAAATTTAAAACTTTAAAATTTTAAAGGGTAAACCCCCCTCCTCGGCCCTAAACCCCAATCCTTTAAAATGGGAAAATTTTTTTTTAAGATACATTTTGGGGGTTAAAAAATTGGGCTCCCGAACTTATAATGAACGGGGGGAAAATCATGTTTCCCTGCGTTAGGCCCCTCCACTTTTTTTGACTCACTGAACTTTCCCCATTCGCTGTCCAAAATTTCCCAAAACTTTTCCGGTTTGGACGATCTTTGGCCCAAGGGGCATTTTCCCCCCTTTTTTCCCAAAAAAAAAAAAAAGCGGGGGGTTTAAAGGGTTCCCCTTTCCCCAAATGGGGGACTACGGCCTCGCGGAAATTCCTTAGGGGAAAAGGGAAAAACTTTTTTAGAAGGGGATGAACCCTTGGTCAAAAAAATTAAATTTTTTTGGGTTTTAACGCGATTGGGAAATGTATTGTGTAAAAATTAGAAATCCTACGGGAAACCCCGCCCGAATTTTTGAGACCTGCTCATTTGGGGAAAAGCCCAAAAGGGGGATCCTTTCCCGAGAGGCGTGTACGAAAGCTGGAGCGGCCCCTGTTGGTTTTACCGCCGAAGTCATCTTAAGGAGAATACAACGGGAATCCCTAACGGTGGCTATCGGGCGCAGAAACCCACCGTCGCACGTCGCTGACAATTTGGGGTCTGCTGGAAGGGCCCCTCACGTGGTGTCCTCTATTTTTCATTCGGGGAACGGCCTGGGAAATTGGGGTTAAAAGGGCACGTGTAACGGTGTAGTTAAAAACGGAGATAAACCCCCACCCCCCTTTCCATTCTGGGGGTGTTTTTTGGCCCGGGTTTTTCCCCTCTGTTAAACCCCCCAGGACCACCCCCGTCCAAAAATAGCTCCCCCCGAGCCCCTGGGGAAAAGCGTTATGAAGCAAACCTTGGCTTTTTTGGAAAAAATTTTAAAAATGCCGGGTACACCCGGGCTTAAAAGAGGGGGGGGTGCAGTTTAAAAGCGATGAAAGCACAGACAAAAAGGGCTTTAATTTTTACTCCGGGACGAGGGTTTTTCCCCAAAAAACCTCTCAGTCCCAGGGATCATTCTTTTCCCGGGGGGTAAAAAATTGTTTCAACTCTTCCACGAAACAGACCTTTTTTTTTTGGGAGAAGATCAAATTTCTTGGAAGTTGTTTAAATTTTAACCCAAAAAGTTTGCAATACAAAAAAAACCCTTCGGCCACCCCCCAAAATTCCCCTTGGGAAAAACCCAAAATTTTCCGCTTAATCAATTTAAGGATGCCAAAGTTTTTAATGACGCCTCCGCGAGTTTAATTTCCCGCCCGTAATTTCCTACAAAAGGGTGCAGACAAACTAATGTTCATCTTGGCAGGGAAAAGCGGGGAGGAGAAAAACCAAAAGGGCGGGGTCAGCACAACGACAAAAAAATCGCTGTTTGGGCAGGCGTCGGGGGATTGGGCGAGAACCGGGAAAACCTTGAAAAAAGGGTACACCGTTGGGAACAGGCAAAGAAGTTTTGGGGGTACAAAGATCTGTTTATACCCCAAGCTTTTTGGCGGCCTGTTTCCCCGGGGACATTGAAATTTTTTTTAAAATTAAACAAGAAACCAGCGATGGCCAAGTGGGGACCTCACAGAGAAAAGGGTTTCCCTACATTCAAAATTAAAGAGGAAGGGAAGGGGGAAAACTAATTTTTTGGCTCTGTTTGGTAAAAAAACCCGGTCTCCGCACTCTGGGGTAAAAATTTTTTTTAAAATTTACTTGGGGAAAAATTTTTGGGGAAAGACCCGATTTACCCCCCCACAAACCGTTGTTAACGACTACAGGGCGTCCACAATTTCCCGGGCGATCCGTCCCTTTACCGTGGACAGCCCCCATTGATGTAAATGAAAGAGTTATGTTCCCTTTAATTACAAGGGTGCCCGGAAAGCGTTTGGCCCTAACCCAAAAAACGATGTGGCGGGGGGCGTTCAAAAACCGGGGCTTTCTATGGCTAGGTTGCACTTTTAAAGCATTCCCGGGAAAAATTGGGGGGCCCCCGTTTTTTAAACATGAACGAAAGCGTTTTAAATTTACCGAAAAGCCCGGCGATTGGTCCAAACCGAACCGGAAACTTTTAGGTGACCCCCCCCTGATGAACTTCAGGATTACGGGGGCCGGGAACTACATTAGCGCTTTGTAACTGGGGGGTCCCCAAAAAATACGCTTTTCCGAGTTTGCTTGGCGGCAATCCTTTTCCCAAAAAAAAAACGGGTGTGCAAGGGTTCCGGGGATCACCATAAACAAGGCAACCGAACGATGGTTTTAATTTTTTTTTAAGTTTTTTAAAGCGATGGGCCCCCGAACAGGCGCGGAAAGATACATACAGAAACCGGGACAAAATTGTAAAAAAAAGGGCTTGCCCTGATTAAACCCTTTCGCGGGCTAAATTTTTAAACCCGGGCCCTTAAAACCAAACGCCGGATAACAAAAAATTTTTAAAACGTTTCCCCTTTGGGTACAATTCCCTTTTAAACGCGCTCGGGCCCCGAAAAAAAAGGGGCTAATTTTGACGGGGTGAATAATCATCTTTTTTTTTTTCACATAACAGTTCCCCTGACATACAATTTTCAAAAAATTTGAGATTTTTTTTTAAAAATTTTTTTCTGCATTTTAAAAAAAGCATTTTTTTAAAATTTTTTTTTTTTTCACCCGGGGTACTTTTTTTTAAATTTTTTTTTTTGCCATACATTCCCCCGCTAAAATGATTTTTTTCTAGCAATTATTTTTTGTATATATTTTATTTTTTAAAAAATTTTTTTTGTATATATTTTTTTATTTTAAAATTAAAAAAATTTTTTTTGTATAAAATTTAATTTTTTTTCTATTTAAGCATAAAAAACTGATTGTATAAATTTTTTTTTTTTTAAAAACTATTTAAATAAAAAAATAAAAATGTTTTATATTTTTTTTTATTTAATACCGAGGGCCCCAATTTCCCCACCATATTGTAAATATTCAAACCCCGGTTAAAAAATTTTAAAAAAACCTTTTTTTTTTGTTTAATTACTTTTTTCCCTGAAAACCCAAAAAAATAAAATTTTAAAAATTTTATGTTTTTGTTTTAAGTCTAACCACCCCCGAACCCTCTCCTTTCCTTTAAAACCTATAAATAAGCTCAGTCTCAAACATTAAAGACCAATTTAAAAAACTATTTCGCCATCAAAAACGGCCCCTTCCGCCTTGGAAAAGTCCCATTTTGTAGCCCGACTTTTCCGGGCCCCTTGGGCACAAAAAAAAATGTGCGTTTAAAATTTTAAAAAAATTTACATGAAATTAAAGCTTTAAAGGGGAAAACCGGAAACGAACAAAGGGCAAGTCCCCCCGTCAATTTTTGTAAGGGTTTTCCCCAAATGGATGGGCGTCTGAAATGACTTCCCCCACAGCTGATTTCCTGGACGGGCCTGATGCGTGAAGCCAACGAAGTGGTCCCTCGGGTCTTTTTTACCAAAGATGCCACCAACAAAATATTAGCGTCAGTACCTTACACAAAAAATTTCCATAAGGGGAAGGGCCAAAAGAATTTCCCCTTTAAACCCAATTATATCGTGCTTTTTTTAAAAAATTCCCCGGGGTAAAACTCAATTTAACACTTTCACGACAAGTCTGTCCTGAAAAACCCCGTTTTTTTCAAGAAAGGGTTAAACCCAAAGCTACAAGTACCCTCAAAGGCTATATAAATTTAGAATTTTAAACAAGGGGCACCATAATGGTTTTAGAAAAGAACCCCACAAAACGGGTTGCTGCGTGTTAAACTAAAACCCAAAAGTATAAAAACCCCCACATTTCCCCCTTACAAGATCATTCATAACCATGATTTCCCAAAATGCCGAAACAGGCCCCTCTGCTACGTGCGATTACGCATTTAACCCCCCCAAAAACGAGTTTCCCCCGATGGGAAAAAGACCGAAAAAGAAAAAATGTTTTTTTTAAATCTGTTTTTCGAGGTCCTAAAAACCCCTTTAAAAGGGGGGGTACCGCTAAAAAAAAGCCAGAAGACAAAATTAAAATTTCTCACCAAACCGGGGGTTGGGGCAAGCTGGTCAAACGAGGAGAGTGCTGGAAAAAAAAGGGGACACTACTCGTTTAAAAGGAGGGGCGTTTTTTGCCCTTAAATTTTAGCCCCTCTAAAACAGCGGGGACCTCGGGTTTCCCTTTTTCCAAGTAAATAATGGAACACACGGGAAAAAAAAAATATTTGGGGCCCGGAAACATTACACCGTTTTCCCGGGGCAACACCCCCAAAAAAACGGGTTTTTGGGAACAAATCTAGGGGTCCCCCGAGTTGGCCCAAAGGGAAAGGGAAAAAAAACCTCGGGTTTAAAAATTGAACAAAGGCCCAAATGGACTTTTAACCAACAAGTGCTACAAAACGCTATCTAAAACTTTATCAAAACCCCCCCCCATTTGAAAAACCCACCACCCCCCCTGAAGGGGTTTTTGTTTCTTCCCATCCCAACTGTACTTAATACTGTACCCGCACAGGCACGAAAAAAAACTGAAAACTTTACTAGAACAAATTTAAAATTTCCCCAAAGGGGGCATCTCTTTGGGGCTCCAACGGAGAAGTGGGTTTTCAAGATACGCCCCCTTTGTGGATCCCAAAATTTTGGATTTAGCAAAGATCGGGCAGAGCAAGAAGACACAGCGAACCCCTCAGGGGGGGAAAGTTTTTCACGGGGCTGCAAAAAATAAACGTTCCGGGAAAAAATTTTTTGTGAACCCCAAACGTTTGGCGCCATTAGAGAAAAAGAAAGCCCTACCCCAACCACACACCGTTCCCAAAGCCCAAAGGGAAAAAGAAACTAAAAGGGGGGATGGAAAAAAGGGGGCTGCCGTTCAGAGCTTAAAAAAACGCTAGCCACATCTACAACGACCCCTTTTCATCCTCAGGGGTTTCAGGGGGGGCCGCTCATAAAAGGGGGAAAAAAGTCCCGGGAAAAAATACGAAAATGCTTCGGGGCGCAGGACGCTTAACCCAAAACAAACCTGGTTTAAAAAAATTTTCCCCGCAACAAGTTTCGTGGTGTCAAACAAAAAGTCTCTGGCAAGCCGATCTCAACATAAAGAAAATCTCAGAAAATACAACGACGGTTAAATGAATTTCTTTCCCTCATCGACGTTTAGTAAAAGGGCCCAGGCGAGGGCGCTTTCCCCCAAACGGGAAACCCGTGAAACCCCCCCGGGACATTTTCCCAAACAAAGGCCTTTAAACCCCAAGTTTTCAGACGGAAAAAGGGGGCAGAGTTCACGGCAAAGTCCCAGTCCGGAAATTTCTCAAGCAAGAAGGGGTTTCATTAAATACACCACTCAAAATCCAGAACGGAAAGGGAAACAACGGGAAGGTTTTAATAAAACTCTGAAAGGGCGCATGGGGGCCAAAATTTTTACCAAAAAAACACGGGACGGTTTTGGACCCTCCTCCAAGCTCTAGTCCCACGCTTAAAAAAGGCTCCAAGCTTTTAAATATCAAAAATGGGCCCCGCCGACTTTCAAAAACCAAAGTGCTTTAATCCCAAAATAAACTGTACGGAAAAAAAGTCCAAAATCATCCTAAAATAAAAGTCGGGACAAAGGTGCGTATTAGCAAATACCCAAAAAACTGTTTGAAAAGGGGAAAGAAAGCAATTTGGGGCGAAGAGATTTTCAAAATCACAGTTTTCCTGTTGAGAAAACCGTCGTCTACCGACTCACCGAACTTTAAGGGAAGAATTGGGGGGGAAGTTTTTTTCGAACCATTTTCAACGCGTACCCTCTCCCTAAACCTTTTAAAAATTTATAAAACTACATGTCAAGGAAAGGCGCCCAAAAAAAAGTTTTTCGTTATGGAAAAGGTTTCCCCCGCCTAATTTTTTTTTTGGATTCCCCCAGTTTTCGTCAGCGGGAAAATACCATGAAGGCCAATTTTTCATCCCCTTTGCCCCAGCGACAGCTCTATGGGATATTTCCCGAAAAAATAAACCCTCACGAATTTCCCCGCAACTTCCCTTTCCCTCTTTTCACCAGGGGGTGGGAATCGCCCCTGGCTGAATTTTTAATTTTCCTTTTTTCTTTTAAACCCCGTAACCCCAGGGTCAAAAAATTGAAAGTACAACTGGGTAAAGCTAACGGCGTGGAAAAAAATAATTCCAAGGGTCCCTACCCTCTGGAAACTACAGCAAAATCCACGAATTTGGGTAAAGGGTCTAAAAAGAATAGAGGGTTTTAAAGGGGATTCTGGAAATTGTATTTAAGTACACAAACCCCCCAAAAAAAAAAGTTTAATTATATCTTTCTTCACAAAAAATCAGCTGTTTACTCTATCAACCCAAATAAATTTACAGCCGGTTTTTGACCTAAGACTAAAACGATAAAAGTACCCAAAATCTCCGTACGCCCGCCCAAAAAATTTTACTAGGCCCCGCCCTCAAAAAATACATCTACAACGGGTACGTCGAGCCTCAGCCCGTGGTGACATTGTTGGGACCGCTTTTTATATCGTTTGGGGAAACAACAAAAACTATCTCTACGGCATACATAAACCTTTGCAAAGACCCGTTTCACTACATGCCAGGGGCTTTTAAAAGGGGAAATTTTAAAAACTTGGAAATCAATAAAAGAACCGACCCTGGGGAACCTGTATAATTCGAGTTTGGAAAAATAGGCCCGGGAAAAATTTTATTTTCGACGTTGCTCAACAGAACTGTCCCTAACCCAAAAATAAAAACATCAACCAGGCGGAAAAAAGGGAAAATCTTCGATCAACCCCGGTGTTCCCTATCAAAGAGGGGTGGGGTAGGAATTTTTTTCAGTGGGCTTTTCAAAGCGTCGTACCGTTTTTTGAAAGCGGTGCAAGGCCATTGGAAAACACCTTCATACGGGGAAAAGACGGGTCTCCCCCCGAAAATGCCCAACCAAAGGGGTCCTTTTAAAAAGGCCCAAAGGGAAAGTGTCGGCGAGGGTGAACAAACCTTTGTTATCCCCTCTCACGGTACTTTAGGGAACTGGTTTTTATTTGGCCCAAGGGCCAGTTTTTTGGGACCTTGGTTTTCACATTCCGGGGTTGGGGGGAAAATGGGGGCCTTCTGGGGGGAGGGCGTGAAAGGGAAACCCCCTTTTGGGGTTTTAAAAAAGGGGGGGCAAGGAAAAGGGGGTTTAAAGAGTTGGGCCAAATGGGGCCCACCCCCGGTTTTGGAGGGAAAATTTTCTTTTCCGGGCGTGAAGGGTCCCCTGGAAAACGTTTCCCGGCCTTCCAAAACGGTGGGGTTCCCCTGGGGAAAATTTTTGGGGTTTAAACCCCACGGTTTAAAGGAGAACCCAACAAGAACCCCCAATAACTTTCCCCCAAACCACGGGCATGGAACCAATTTTTCCGGGGGGGTAACCCTGGAAAACCCGGGCAAGGGGGAAAATGGGGAAAACCGGGGGTAAGGCCCGGAAAAATTTTTTTAAACGGAATAAAAAGGTTAATTTCCCACCATAAAAATGGTTTTTTCCTGGGGGGTACCCCAAAAAATCCCGAAACCCGGGGGGGGAAAAATCCCCCACGAGGCCTTCCCCCAAGGGGGGAAACCTTCCCTATTTGGGGCCCAAAACCTAAACTGGGTTTCCCCCCAATGAAACCTCCCATTGGAAATTGGGGCGGACAACCCGGCTCTTAACAGGGAAATGGGCCACCGGCCCTTAAGGTAATGGTTAAACCCCGAAGTGGAAGGGAAATTTGCCCAAAATAAAGGCACCAATTTAAACCCAAAGGAAAAGAAATTTTAAAGATTATGAAGGTTAATATAAAGGGGGGTTTTGGGCCCCTTACCCCCTTTATTTTTTTAATTGACCCCCATTTGGGGCCGCCTTTTTCAAGCAAAAAGAAGTTTTTTAAGAAAACCCCCTTTTTTTAAGGAAACGTCAATTTAAAAAACAGGTTGGGGCTAAATAAAAGGGAAACCGAACCTTTATTGGGTTGGGTTGCGACACCCCAAAAACCTTTAGGGGCAACGCAAAACGGGGGTTTTAACCCCCGGTTCCCCAAAAATGTGGATTTTTGGGGTATCTAAAAACGTGATGTGTAAACCAAAGAAAAACCTTTTGAACGGGGCCAGACTCAGAGTCAAGGTGGTTCGTTCCGAACGGTTTTATCTTATGGCGTCCTGAACTTCCCCACTTAAAGGTTCACATCGTTGAAGCTGGCCTTCTAGTGAGGGGTCAAAGAAAGCACTTTCTATACTGTTGGCACACCCAAAGCATAAACTCAGTCCCGCCAAGTATCCCATCACCCCTTGTGGAAGTAAAACACTCACTATTCCTACGGGCGTGCAAGGGAAATCACGGGACAAACGTATTCCCCGGGCCATTACCCAAAGGGTGCATCGTGGATTTGTTCAAACGCACGTTCAACGGAGACGCCACCAAGAACCCTTCAACTTTAAAACCCTACGCATAAACCATTCTCGCTGTACGTGACGGGAACAAGTACCGTCGAAACCTTTAACAGCCCGATTTTTTCAAACGGACACTATTCATGTCCTACCACACGCTTTTTTTCCTGGAACGGTATCCCATTTAATGAACGAGGGAGTGACATCACACGAGAACCTTCCCCAAGATACCATCTCATGGCTTTCGATCTCACACCTAATCTGTCCGCCCACATGACATCACATTGAATTTGACGAGACACGTTCTCTGAGCATTGAAGTGAGCTTCACCCGACTCCTCACCAGAACCGTCAACTGTATCGTGTACGGGGAGTTTGCCAACATCATCACCATTGACAAGGACAGAAATGTCGTGACCGATTATGGAAGTTAATATAAACGCTTCCCCCCTACACCCCTTCATTAGCTATGGAGTCTTGTGGATTTCCAAGCTTCATCGACGACAACAAAGAGTTTATGTCAAGGAACTGAGTGTTTTATCTGTATCGGCACATTAATTCAACATTGGGTGTTAAAACCCCATACGCTATCGAAAGAACTTCCAACGATGCCAAAAAAAGCCGACTATATAAGTCACCAATCTGCATGGTATCACCTGGATAATGGGGATGTGATTACAGCCTACTCGAATCCTCATCTCAGTGCCCACACGTGCAGAAACCGTCTACGTCAAGGGGTCAGAAAAGAAAAAGTTTCTAGTCAATTACACGTCTACACCCATCGTAGATCTGTACGACAGAGGTTTTCACACTGAAAACACTTAAATTGGGCGCACCAGTGCATGGCACATAGTTCTGTATGGAATTTCTGCTCTTCCCTCTATCGTCTGGGACTTCAAAACTGTTTAAATTTAAGATGGACACCCACACCAAAAGACGTGCGCTGAAAACAAGTCCGTGGTTCCGTTCTGACGGTCGGGTGTTTTTTCCCCGCTGATCAACTACCCGCAAGAATAGCTCACCTGCCGCTCTAGTCATCAACACCGATCCACACACCAAACCTGGGACGCATTGGTCGCCATCTTATCGACAAGAACGCGTGGGAGAATACTTTGACAGTTATGGTTTTCCACCGCGTATAAAGACATATCTGGCATTTATACGCAAAAACACTTTTTCGCACGTCCCAATAGTAAGCTACAACTTAAAAGCACGCATCAGACGTTTGCGGCCATTATGTCTCATGTACCTTCTCTATCGGCCCAAACATTCCGCTGAAAATTTTCCCAACCCTATTCTCACCCACCAATCATACAGCCAACGACGCTAAGGTGGTGAGATATTACAATATATTTTTCAAGACTGTAGGGGCATGTCGCCCTTCAAGAGGCCGTGCCCAGGGGGCGTGCGCCTATAAAAGGGCGTCCTGGCGGTGTGCAGGCCATAACCACCGAACATCATGGAAGGTCAAGACGTTTGCGGTACCAAAGCAAAGCCTGCGAAACCACTCGCCGTCACCAGTATTTTCAACACATTGTTCCCGCTGGATGGAGTCGACCCCAAGCGAGTCATCGTCGGCATGAGTGTCAAGAACAACTTTACGCCCTATGTCCAGCTAGAAAAATGTGGAGGGAACTGCGCCGTGTTTAACCGTACAGAATGGCAAGAACTGAGCACCTACAAGTCGGTCATATCAAAGTTTTTCACCAACACGCAACCTCCTCAGAAGATTAGTCTGACCAATCGCGAAATCTCTCTGATACGCATGTGCGGTGACCGTATGGTCGTCATCAACGAGAAACAAGACGCCGGAATCAAACGGGTCGCCTATCTAGCACCTAGCTGGGCGCGTCTTTGTGAGGTGTGGGACCTCATCGACGTCGCCGTCGACCGACGGGACATGTGGTCGACACCCGTCGCCCGCTATTGCAACAATTTGATCGACACACTCATCGTGGACGTATGCGACACGCTAACAGAATCGACGGATGTCATCGACCTAGAACAATCTATGGTGGAAACGCACATCAAAAACCTGGATCTTATCAGTGCTACCTACTATACACGTCAAGTCATCGGTTTGGACTCTTACATGTTGGATTATGAACTAAAAACAATTTTACTAACGCATCTAAGAGACACTGTAGAAAAACGTATGAACGAATATATGCGTCATTCCTGTAAAAATGTATAATTGTGATGTTTAATAAATAAATATATATTTGTAACATCTGTGTTTTATTTACGAATCCCAACTTGTCTTGTCTGCCCGACATACTGATGCCCCGGGTCAATATCTATTCTTGTCTCAACATGTCTTGTCTGCCCACCAACCTGGCGCCATGGAAAACCCACTGCTGGGGGTCAATGACCTCAATATCTATTCTTGTCTCAACTTGTCTTGTCTGCCTGACAACCTGGCGCCAGGGAAAACCCGCTGCCCGGGTCAATATCTATTCTTGTCCCAACTTGTCTTGTCTGCCCGCCAGCCTGGCGCCAGGGTTGCGACATAACACGCAATGATTACGTCATTGGAAAACCCAAGGTTATCGAGGTCACTTGTCACCCCGGCAGTCTGGCGTCAGGGTGGCGAAGGAGGAGGGGGGTCTCAGGAACCAATTACCACACTCTACCACCAACCACCATAGCGCAAGGTTCACGCTGCTTGTTCCGGGACAGGGAGGGATAACCAATGTTCATTTTAGGCCTGGCAGCCGTAGCGAAAGCTTCGTGCCGAGCCCTCCTGCCGCAACGTCAAGGACTGTATGCCCATAAATAAACTACAACGCCCTAAAACTCCCTACCAATTAATTAATTAATTAACAACCAACATGTCCGGCGTATGCTAGCAATAAATAAAAAACTACAACACCTCTATCCTACCAATTAACAATAATTAATTAACGATAATTTATAATTATTCAGCAAGAACCAACATGTCCAGGGTTTGTTGGCTCTAGGGGAGGGGCAGGAGGAGAGGATAGTATGTCAGGGGTGGGGGGCGGGGTGGGGGGCGGGAGCAGGGGGCGGAATAACGGTAAAAAAGTACAGCTGTGACGTAGTGGGCCAAGTGGTCCTGCTAGATTACTGTAAATTTTATATGAATATTATATCCCGTTTTCAACTATTTGTTATTATTTTATAATAGCCATAAACTTGTAGCTCGGCACGACGCTACAAATGGTTGTCACTCAAATCTAAATACAGTTTACTAAGCTTTTAACCTAAATAGCTAACTAAGAAAGCCCAACAAAATGTGACAATTATGACCATTCCTCAAGTGCTTAATTCTAATAGACCATTGACACTTTTATTACTACCTTAGAAAATAAATGAATTCTACCATGGAAATAAACCATGCTAAAATGAAAAATAAAAGAGTTTCCAAATAAAATTAAGTTAAGTTAAGAAAAGTGTAGAATTTAATTATAAAAAGTATAAAAAACTTTTATGAAACAATAAGAAGCTTTAATTACTACCTCAATGGTATTAGAAACTTGAAGGTACGTTGCTGCACTTACAAGAGTACGCCATCCATACCTATCTCTAGCCAATTCTCTCCATTCCAACCAATTACAACCTATCTCTTCCAGGTGCATTCAAGTGTATGTATTATCTAAAAGTCTCTTCCTACTAAAAATCAATTAGACAAGATTGTTTCGTTCCTTTAATGCAATTCATAATGGCTCACAGGTAACGATGGTCAGGACATGTATCGTGAATGGAAGAATCTAGAACCTTGTCCAGGGTATGGACAGACAATCCCATTGGGAAGACCTAGACGTATATGTGAGAACAACATTCTAAATGACCTTCAATAGATAGGGTGTAATGAGTTGGAATGGATAGAACTAAATCTAGATAGTTTATAGTCCCAATAAGTAAGTAATATTATTTTTACTACAAATAAGGTACTATAAACTGGGCGGGGTCGAGTTCCTTTACCATACAAGCTTTAATCCTCTACTATAAAATGGTTCCTTAAGCCCATAATTGAGCTACTCCACTGGAATGAGGTGATAGGAGGGTCTAGTTCCTCCAATAACACTCAAGGAGGTGAATATAAGTATTCCACGTGCAATAGCCTAGTACAATTAATATAACTTTATATCCTTCCATAATTTGAATTTAATTATGTTTCCTACCCAACCTAACTTAACCTAACCCAAATGCACTCTTACTCAACATACTTATTTCCAAATGTAATAATGACTGTACTCACTTATAGGCGATACAGGCTATAGCCAAGGACAGGGCCAGGAACAGGAAGAATGAGAGAGAGCCATACATAACGATGTAGTACACCTCTGGAACAGTGAACACCATCACCCTGTAGTTTAGAGAGACCAACATTTTACTCTCTTAAATAGTGACATAATACTATTCTAGAGTATTTAATATTAGGGGGTGGATACACAATGGTCAAGGGGTAGAGGGGTAAGAAAAGATAGGGGGTAGATACACAATCGTCAAGGGGTAGAGGGGTAAGAGAAGATAGGGGGTACCACAACATCTTTCTTCGCTGAGGGAAGTGCAGGGCAGCTTTCTCTCAGTTAATTTTTTCTCTCACCTTCCCCCATATAAATTTTTAGTTCATCTCGTCTCTACATATTTTATTTCTCTTTCTCTCTATCACCAAAAAGATTTTTCGTACATCTCCTCTCTTCATATTTTCTCCCTCTTTATCTCCTTTTCCCAAACAGATTTCTCGATAGACGTGAAGAATATTGTGTTTTCTCTTGAGAGGATCGGGCGTAAAACATGGTAACTAACATTTTACACTTTCAGAGTTATTTGCTTTTAAAAGTTTCCAAAAATATGGTTGATTAACTTATAGTAGTAATAACATAAAGATATATTAAACTCTCATTTGTTTTTGCCAAATTTTATATGATTTTTTTTTTGCTTGCATTCCAAGGTGTTTAAGAAAACTATATATTTTTTTCACTCACCATTGCTTATATCAATTACGATCAAAGTCAATGCATTTGTTTTAATACAACTTGGATTTTTTTTACACTTTTTAATGTTCAAGAATACACAATAGGTTTATTGTAATTCCCTCTTCTCCTGTTTTATAATTTTTCTATAATTATATGAGATAAAGTCACAAATTACAATGTATTTTGGACGCTTGGAAAAATTAATATAAACACAACATTTTTACTGTGGAAATTCTCACTCAATTAATAAACACATACACACAGCCCTAATGATAACCCACCCCTTAATTTTCAGCTTTTAATAAGAAAATTAAAATAGCTATATTTTATTAACTCTCTGCATTAATGATACTCTTTTACAAATTTTTATATTATATGTATCAGTAAAAACAAACCTATTTCAACAATGGATATTAAAATGGTAAGATGGTAATAGTAGTGGATGAAATGAGAGTTCCAGGCCACTTTCTCCCATAAGGTAAACATTGATCCACCACCTTGAATGAGGTGGATCACTTTCTCCCGGAAGTGGAACACTTTCTGCCGGAGGGGCAACCCCCGAGTCAAAACACTCTACTTCTACGATGATCACACGGTGTAAGACATCCTAGTCCGGGTATCAGTTTAGATAACGTATTGCCATAGCTTCACAGTCCTGTTTTCAAAGACTATCACCAGATGTCAGTCACACTAACATATTATCAAAATATCAACGAGATATCAATCCCAGCCCTCTGATCAAATAAGTAGTTGTTATTGAGTCTTACTATTTCATTCGGATTATACGTTAAATAATCTATACTTAATATTCTATGTTGAAAATAGTTTATATTATTCCTTCTCATTCTTGACAGGACTCTACCCCTTGACAACCTACGTACATTGGCATGCAATGGTAGCTGTTTAGAGTCAGCCTTATATCTTAGCATAGTGATGCAAAAAATCTCGAGTTTGAGCAGGTTGTTCAGTTCTGTTAAAATTTTCTTTGAGGCGAGGACTTTTCTGTGAATAAAACAGTGTGTATATTTGCATTCAGGTGTCAACGCCCTAATCTGAGCACTCCCTATGGAATGTCTACCTATAATTAATGCAGCACCATCAGTACATCCATGAGAAATTTTACAATTATTTATGTACAAACTTCACATCCGTAATTTATTCCTCGTTTCCTCGTTCCTGTTCATTTAATTTTTATCGCATTAGATTTTAATGAATGCCCATTAGCTTTTAATGTGTACCCTAAGGTTTTGGGTGGGGAATCGTGCAGCCTTGGGCATCGAACACTCCTCCTGCAACGTGTCAGCAATTCTGTTTAGTCTAGGCAGTGAGGGGCTCACACTAAAATGTGTGGGACATTGCCCACCCCATGGGTCAGGGACCATAATTAAACAGCCCGTGTTGGGCGCTTGCCCCTTGGAATACACAGACTGAGAGCATTGAAGCACATAAAGTTGTCAATTCGGAACCTGATTCCTAATTGTGTGAAGAAACTATCGAGACCACAATCTTGGTACGTGACATTAACTGGGCAGTAGGGCACACAGATATTTGAATCGACCCCCCTCCAAGTTCTAAGATAACATTTAATGTGATTTCTCCAAGGTCCATGATCATTCATTACTCGTTGATTATACTAAACATGTTCAATCAGGAAAATACTGGCTAGCTCACAAATTATCACGCAACATATACATCCTGAATACACGGATCTTTGTAGTAATGTCACCATAATACCCCCTGGTAGAGTTGGCACCAAAAAATGTAGCCTCAACCACCAGTACAGTTGGCACCAAAAAAGTAACCTCAATGCCCAACCTCCACCACCATAGCTAAATGAGCTACACCCACCCTTTCTGACTAAACGTCTATATATTAATTATGATAGTGCGGTAATTATGATTAAAAATGTTTCAGCATTTTACCTGTGTAGGGATATACCATTATTCAATCATTTTAACGTATCATGTTTGAAAGAGTGACAGGGCTATTATAGTGAGCCAAGGGTCTTGAGCTGAGCTACTCCTGACAAGACACAACGATAATCAAGACTCAATTGATCAAGTAACGGTACATTACATATAATTAACTAAGGAAGCTAAATTAAAACTTATTAATAGCCAATAGTGTGAGAGAAAATATGTAGGATACATCAAGATGAGATTTTATATAAAAACCCTCGCAATTTGAAAACTATTTATTATACTTCTGACCTTCAATCGGCAAGAATATAAAAATGAGCTTCAATCGCATGACAACAAGAGGTCTGCCTGACGGAGTAAATGAAGATATGGCATTGTGAAGAACATTATTTATGTTATCAAGTGTTAAACATTTTATAACTACTGACCCCTAACGTTTAAATTATGAATTTAACTGTGACCTTCATTTATTTTTGGTCGATGTTACTAAACTTTATAGACAATTTTTAAATAATGATGATTCATATTTATTTAATAATTTAGTTTATTTAATATAAAATAATAACATTGACTATCTTTCATCTGAACCGTATAGCCGTAGTAAATAATGAAGAATATATTAACAGCGACTTTATTTAATAATTTAGTTGTATACCCATTTTCAAATAATAATCATGAGTTACATTAACATTGGAAGTTTTATTGATTGACTACCTTAATGTAATACTTTTGTTATGTATCTTTCGACCAAAATATCTTCCCACATTGTGTTTTATTAGGATTTACTGTTGTTAAGGTTACTAAACTATATAGACGATTTTTAAATAATGAGTCATATTAACAGTAACTTTATTGTATTTATTTAATAATTTATCCAATTAAATAAAAATATGTACGGTGACATACTTTCATTTAAACTGTATATCCATTTTAAATAATGATAGATTACATTAACAGTGACTTTATTTAATACCCATTTATACTCATTTTTCAAATAATAATCAGGAGTAATATTAACATTGGACGCTTTATTGACCGACTGTATGTAATACAACTATCATGTATCGTTCGATCTCAATATCTTTAACACTTTGTGTTTTATTAAGATTTACCCAAGACTGACCCGAAGGGGAAAACGGGAGTTTCCATCAAAACTATGTTGGATAGCTTTATGGAGGACTAAGTTTGTTTGGCCAAAATAGCTGCATCATATTGAAAGTTTTGTAATTAAACTGTTTGTTCAGTTACACAGAACATATTTTTTTAACCCTCCTAGAACCGGGACCTCCCAAATATTTGGTTTTCAGTGGTGGAGGGGAGAAATTAATTTAAAGGTAATTTACAAATAGGTTTCTTTTAGGGTTGTATACAAATAATCCTGAGACTAGACAATTTATAAAGGGTGGGTGGGTTGAAGAGTGTAACAAGTTTAAATTCCCCCAAGATATTTGGTCAAACTACAAACATGTAAACAATGGATAATATATTTTAGAACATTGAGAATTCGGCGTAGTAGCACCTACCACCCGTCCTACAAAATATCAGTACGACATGGCCATTCCTCAGGGAGTGGAAAATGTTTGTACATGTAGCCACTACAATGACGACATCTATTTGAATTTAGAATAGATTGACAGTGTTCTATGTAAGTAATATTATGACATGCACACTAAGCATGAAACCTCTAAATTACAACAGTGTAACTAACGTGACTAGATTATTCTCTTAATCTATGTGTCTTAGGTTAGTTTTACCCCTCACGCCCCGTAATTAGTGACGGGCTTCTTAAACTACTGCCATTCATGGTGACAGATATAATGGGATTTTGGTAGGAAGAACAGTATACGTCAAATCATGTGATAAACAACTTTAGGGTTGAATGCAAACAAAAGTTTGTATTTTCTAAACTACCAGAATCTTTAAATATAACATATTCATACGTCAAGTCATGTGATTTGCATATGATAACTTTATTATTTTATAGGTATTCATAATATCTATACAACTAGTATAGTAAAACGCTACCTTTGTCTACCACAATCAGCCTATAAGAGAAATCTTGTGCAAATGTGTTATTATATACGTACCTATGAAAAATTATATAATGAGTAAATTCAAAATTATTTTATACCAATAACTCAAAAAATTAAAAATAATTTATAATCAGTTTAATGCATTCTAAAAGTCATTCTTTCTGAAAATATATCTAACGATCGGGACTATTTTATAGGTTCGATACTTAATTTATTACTTATTTATAGTAATTTGTCACGTGAAACCTAGTTCATGCAGTCTGAATTTCAACTCTTTTGTTTATGTTTCACTGGAGCTGGGAAACACCAATAAATATTACCCAAACCGACCCGTTTAAGCCGTGATGCTTCCAGATGGCACCCCGCCTCCAGGGCCTCCATCACCTCTAAGAGCCGGAGATGAAGGAACATGGATGACCAAAGCCATCCACGTCCCAGCGATGGATTTGGCAGCATCCGGTCTCTCATCAGCACTCCTACCCAGAATTAGTCGCCCGGTAAACCAGGTTAGTGGAGGTTTATCTCAAGTTATCTCTCTTCGAATATTTGAGGAGATAATTAAACAATTAAAGTGGTTTTTTTTATGTCGTGCGTGAATTGATCATACAATTAGTAATCGTGAAACTCAAACCTGGCTCGAGGAGCAAATACATGCTTTGCTAGGTCGTCTCCAGGATTACGGAGCTATCACGGAGGATTACGTAGGTCCGCTATTAGTTAGAACAGACTCCTTGTCAAAACCTGTATTTGTGTCATTTAGAAGAGCAGTTCAGCTTGACGTGGAGGCTGTGCTCTCTAATGTAGAGCGAGTGTTACAAAGCAATGCTTCGTTCCTCCCTTCGTCCCTCTTGTGTGTCAAATTACAACCCTTTAAGGAGCCGTGAAGGAGGGACAGTCATAAATGTGATAAACTCTCTCCCGCTAGCACATATAACCGTAATAGTAAAGGAATCATAACGATTCAAAATTGTAGCGACATGCCTTGCCCGTGCATAGTTTGTTGCCAAAGCTGTATGTGATTTTAAAAGAGAACCTGGATGCATGGCTTGAACACATTTAGACAGATCAAAATGGGTCGCCAAGTTAAAAAATCAAAGCAAATGAGCTATGCCGTGATGCCCATGTGAATCTTTTTAAAGGTAGTGGACTATTTGAAATGAAATAATTTCAAACTTACCTCTCAGAGTATAAAATCACGGTATTCTGGGAACGTCGGGGGAGGTAAGTCCTGTATGAGAGGCCTAGCCCTCCCGAATCATCCTTTAAGGGGTACTTGGATTTGTACTTAGACGATGAAAAGGAAAACCATTTTGATGTCATAACATCCTTGACAGCAACATTTAAGTGCGGTATTTTTTGCCGTGAGTGTCGTGCAATTTGGTCATAAGAACGTGCACAAATGTGAATCCGAGTGCAAAAAGTGAGACGCTAAAGTGGTTTGCAGTGGAGGTCAAACTATAGCCTGTAAATAATGTGGGCGTTGGTTCATAAACCAAACTTTCTTTGAAGACCATAAGCGTCCTAGTGTTTACAGAGGTCACATGTCGATATGTGATGTGAAAAGGGTTTCTTAGGTCTGTGGGTAATATTTCAGTTTGGAAAGAGCATAATTTTTACACAGATAATATGAGTCTTTTTGTGAAGTATCTGATACACATAGTCTTTTTGGTCATTTCTGGTATTTGAAGCAGGCCCCATTAAAGCCGTCACTGGAAAAGAGCAATTTCTTCTTCATGTTCTATGTTTTTGAATGCAGACAAGAAATACTTCTTTAAGGTGCGGCCAGCACGTACTTGCACGAACCTAACATTTGTGTCATGAAGACGTGTTGCAAGACCTGCCTTCATATTGATGGAAATGGCCATAATCGTACCGAATGTGGGGGCGATAGGGCTCGCATATTCAAGGATGATGCCACAATGGCCCAATTTTTCAGATTATTTGAGCAAATTAAAGCAACAATATTTAAGGTCATCACCCTCATAACCCAAAATGTCAATGGCTATGATGTAAATTTTATTTTACAAATATGATGGAAGTAAAATAATGGTCTCTAGAGCTCATAATGAACGGTGGAAAAATCATGTTCATGCGTTATAGCCCGCTCCACTTCATTTATCTTGTAACATCGTTACAACACGTGGACGCTAAAAGGTGGTTTGACTCACCATCCTGACCCGTCTCTGCAAGACCACGACTCTACCACACTCGTGGCACTGTCTAATATTGGACTTATTTGAAGCCTGAGGTTCATTCCCCGACATGATTATTGAGACTCACCCTCCCCTCTAAAAAATAAGAACGATATAAGTGAGATTAATGTGCTCTGCCAGCCGTGTTCAGAAAGCCCATAGAACTGTTCCCCCTCGTGCGTTTGAAGGCACGTGGAATATTAGAGCAAGTTTTATAAGCATGCTGCCCCTTACCCCTTACACATTCTTTATTCCCGCACCTTTAAAGTACATGACCTATTCTGTGGATGGTAGGGATCTATGTTGTAAACACATTTTATATACTGATTACAAGGTGAGCGACGTTGTCGTAGGCTAGTTAACGTCAGAATATTCAAAATTCCCTTTGGGTTTAATATGTTTCTATTATAATATTCAAAACTATCTTTTTGGACTTGTAATATTTAAATTTTTTGATAATTACGTGAAAGTGAAAATAACTTAGTAAATTTGCTCCTAAAGCTATAAAAAATTAATATATTTTGGACGGTGTGTTCAAACAGTGTTTCTGATTTTAATATTATGATCTTTTGAGGGGTATTTGCTTCCTTTATTCTAACTTAAAGCCTTTGCTTATCCAATTAACGAATGGGATTTATATTTATTGGACAACACGATTTTGGGACAGTGGCTAAACAGATAGCGTCGTCCTTCATCCCAGCCTACTTTTAAACATTAGAGGAATTATAATCATTTATTATTAATTAGGAGATCGTTTATTGTTGTTGGATATGTTAAAAGTATATTGTATGCTAGTCACAGTTGGGGCAGCGAGTCAGCAAGCTAAAACTCTTGGTTTGGCTCTAATATTTAAATATTTGTACAGCCGTTTGGAGGCGTGAGTTCCAAAATAGGAACTTTTGCGGACAATTCATTTCATCCAATTTAGTTTCGATGGTGTATGTTAAATGGTACAACATTTTTATTGTTTGGACTAATTGGGATTGCCGAAAAGGGGAACTAAATAATGATTTCATGTTTACTTGATTAATTATTGATACCTGGGCATTTTATTTGCCTGTTGATTGCTATTATAATGGGGCTAATGGGAATTTGGTATGAAGGTCAATTTAATTATTGATTAAGTAATGTATTTTGGGTCACTATTTATGGACGTGAGGAGGTGTCCTACAATTATCAATTATTGGCTTTTAGGAGCTATAATATTTTATAATGCCGTTTTAGCACTGACAATTTTCTAGGGTTCTGAAATCCTGTGTGTGACCATTTTATGAATGTTCATTTCTAAAATATGCATTTATCTTGGGCGCCTAACTCTTTATATAGCCTCACTGTCTAATTGAGCTGTATTTGTTTATTACCTGAAACTATAACTATCTTGTTACCATCCCTGACCATTATTTACATGTGATGATTAAGGGAGAGTGTTACAGACTCGCTAAACTTTCTCCCGAACTCATTGTCCAAGATGCCCAAAACATTCGGTTTGGACGAGTCCTTGGTCAAGGGAAATTTCCCCTATTTTTTCAATATAAAATAAAAAAAAGCAGGGTATATGGGTCCTTTGCCTCTAAAGGAGGACTACGGCATCGGTGAGATGTCAGTTGAGGGAAAGGAGAACTTTGATAAGTGGTATGATGCACTGGTCAAAGAAAATTCTGTCTTTGATTTTAAACGTTATTTGGAACTGCACTGCGAGAAAGATGTAGAGATCCTACGGAAGGCCTGCCTAAAGTCTAGAAACATGCTCATGGAAAAAGCAAAGGTGGATCCTTTCAGAGAGGCGTGTGCGATCGCTGTAGTTCCCATGTTGGTTTACCGATGAATTCACCTTAAGGAGAATACCATTGGTATAATCCCTAATGGTGGATACCAGTGTACGAACCAACAGTCATACGTCACTGTACAATGGCTCTGCTGGGAGGCCCATCAACGAGATGTCTCTATCCTTCATGCGACCAACGGCCGTAAAGTATGTGTTTTAGGACGATGTGTAGACGGTGTTGTTAAAGCTGGAGATGGTCTTCCAATTCTGGGGCTGTTATTGACACGAGTACCCTCTCTGTTATCCTGACAGGTCCATACCCTATCAAAAACAGCTACCACGAGACCATGGAGACGTGCTATAAAGCGACCATGGCATGGGTAGAAAAATTTAAGAATGCTGGCCTCAAGGTCGTATAGTTGTGGGAGTGTACGTTTAATGCGATGAAACGCACAGACAAGGACTTTAAACAATTTGTACTCCAGTACGAGGTGTACAGCAAAGAGCCCTTCAGTCCCAGGGACTCTTTCTTTGGAAGGTGTACAAATTTTATCAAACTGTTTCACGAAGCATACCTTTCTTGTGGAAAGACGATCAAGTACTTGAATGCGTGTTAATTGTATCCTTACGTTTGTAAGTACATAAAATATTATATCGGACTCTCCAAAATTCACTTAGAACAAAACTTTCCATCCATAGATCTAGTAAAAGGCAGAGCCAAAGTTACCGTGACGCCTCCGCAGGATTTATTCATTCCCGTATTGCCTACACGGATGCACGACAAGCTAATGTTCATTTTGTGCAGGAAATATGGGGAAGAGACCAGCCAATACCCATGCACAATGAAAATAATTATCATTGGTTGACGGGCGTCTGGGTAACTGACAAAACCCTGAAATCCATTGAGAAAGGATACACCGTTGAAGTCGTAAATTAAGTGTGGGATCACGATGTATCTGTTTACTATCGTCAAACACGTTCTGGTGGATTGTTTCACGTGTATATTGATACTTTTTTTTTTAAATTAAACAAGAAGCCAGTGGATGGCCAGAGTGGTGTACTTAATAGGATGATAACATAGCTTATATTCAAAATTATGAATAAAGGAAATGAGTAAAACATGATTTCGATTCTGTTTGTAAGAACCCTGGTCTCCGTACACTGGCTAAACTCTTTTTTAAATTCACCATCAGACAAGTTTGGCAAGGACCCGATTTAACATACGTAGCCATTGCCAACGACTATAGGGCATCCACAAGTACCAGATGGATCCATACATCACCATGGATAGCGTCATTGATGTTAATGATGAGGCTATGTTCCCCAATACAAGGATGCGCGTAACGTGTGGGCCCTAATCCTAAAACGAGTGTCACGGTGGCATGCTACACGTCTGCTTATGCTAGGTTTCACTTCCTTGAAAAATTGGGGGACCACACTTTGTATCATGATACAGATAGCGTTCTAATCACGGAATGCCCTTGCGATTGGATTCCACCGACTGGTGACAATTTGGGTGACCTCACTGATGAACTTCAGGATACGGTCCGGGAAGATATATTAGCGCTTTTGTATCTGGTGGCCCCAAACGCATACAGCGTTTGTGTTGGTGTTGATTCTGCCAAAACCAAAATGGTGTTTAAAGTTCGTTAGATCACCATATGTCACGGTAACCGGAACGACGTTAATTTTGACGTTTTATAAGTGATGGTCACCGATCAGGCTGCGGAAAGGTATATACAGATAAAGTACAAAATTGTAAATAAAGGTCTTGCGACTGTATGTACCGTTTTGTAGACTAAATTCTACCGGTCCATGTACCTCAAACGATGGATAACCAATGATTATAATGCGTTGCTGATTGGTTATCAGTACCCTTGTAAACACTCTCGCCACAACTAAAAGGTGATCATTTGGACGGACTTATTTTTTTTCTTTCATTCTAGACAGTTCAAATGACTTACCATTGTTTAAAGATCCAGTATTTTTTTTCATATTTATTTCAACATGAAAACATACATATTTTGTATTGATATATTTTATGCACCTGGGATACTTTTTAATAGTTTTTATCCACCAAAACAATTCTTCACATACCTTATTATTTCTACTCAAATATAATAATTAGTTGTTTGTGTATATATTTATTTTAATTTTAGTCAAATGTGCTTATTTTTTACTTGCTCATATGTTCAATTGAAACCATATTTATGTGTATATACATATTTATAATTGTATCTAGATATTTTTTCCGAAATATTTAGTACCGAAGCAACTCTACCACTATGACCTCGAGAAATTGGATATTGTTTCCTAAACATGTATAATACACTTCAAGGTCTGAAATATGTTTGTAAATAAATATT
>JBCFYV010002351.1:0-38210 GCA_039000515.1 Timema cristinae
ACCCCGCCCTAACTAGTTTTCGCTTTTTTTTTATTTTTTTTATGGTTGGGGGGAGATTTTGCACACCCACAGGATCTAGGGAAAAAAATTTTTAGAATTTGAAAATTTAAATAAAGCTCTGTCATTGCCGATCCATCGCACTCGACCTTGGGATTCCACCACCCCCAACACATCTTACCCACGTCACAACTCTCGACCACAAAACAAAACCACCGCACAGCACCGATCCAACCTATAATAATTCAAAATAAAATCATGACAAAACGTTTTGGCATGGGTGCTGTGCGGTCGTTTTGTGTTGTGAGTTGTACTGAAAAAAAAGTGTTTGGGGAGGGGTGAACCCAAAGGTGGGCACGTTGGATTCCAAGACAGAGTTTTTCAACCATTGTCAAAATTCTAAACCAGGGCCATAATTCTAATTGAGTCGGCAAGACACCACCCAAAACAAAAAAAAAAATAAAAAAAGCAAATCATGTAGGGGGGGTTGGGGAAAAACCCAAGGGGAAGGTTTGGCTAAAGTTCCAAAGTAACAAAACAAAGGGAGAGCCAAATTGGGTCAATTTTTCTCTACAAACAGCATAAAATTGGGGGTTTTCAATTCTTTAATCCAGGCCCTAAAAAATTTAACTTTTTTCAAATAACAACTAAACTTTCAGAATCTGCACCCAAAAAAATGGGGAAAGTCTATTTCCTAAGTATAAGATGTAGAAGCATCCCCGGGCGGGGAAAAACCCAAATTGTTGTTGAATTGTTTTATTAAGAGGTAATATTTTATGGCAGATGGGGAAATTTACACAACTTTTGAAGGTTTCATTGACGAGGGGGTCGTAATAAAACTAGGATAGGAGTTATTCATAACATTCCCTAATTTTTCGGGGGAATTTATTAAAAGAGTTAGAAGAAAGGAATCTTAAATATTGCAAGTACGACTTTTAAAATGCGAAACCCCTGAACACCGGAGATTTGATCCCTGGAACGTGCAAAACTTGTGCAAGAGCTACCATTTATGGTCATTTTTTTCTCTAGGGGGGAGGCAGCCCTTATGTTTACCCGTTACGCAATGTCACAACTGTTTAGGGTTTTGCACATCTTCGCCCAACGGTAGGGGGGGGAACAGGGCGAAAGGTGGGGGGGGGTCACTCATGAAAAGTCTCAAGGAACCCAAAAATGTGTTCAGGGGGGGGGGGCTCATTGGGACCGACCAAAGGTCCTGAGGGGAACGACAGCGTCAAATCAATCTACAAGGGCTCGTCGAAATTTTTGTCGTACCGGAGGGGGTCAGCTGTGGACGCATCTCTGCCTAAAAGTCACGCTAGCAATCAGGGGCCCAAAATTTATCATGAACCCCAAACCCAAAAATTTCCCATTAGCCTATAATAAAACACCTACTGGGCGATTTTAAAATCCCCCAAACACTGCGGGGAAATTGGGCGTGGATTCTTCGGGGAACTCTACGGGGGAACTTTAGACGAAAATCTAGAAGGGGGGGGAAAATGGTTTCTAAAGTTGTTTTCCCCTATAACCGGGGCTTCCTCAGGTGGGGAGTTAGATTTTGAAATTTTAATGAAACAATAACGGGGAAAACCAAAGTTTTTAAAGGGGATGGCACGTTTTAATACCCCCCATAATCTAGTCTGCTGGGTTTAAAACCATACTTCCAAAGTAATCTGTCTGGTTAATTAAATTACATATTTTATTATTATTTGTTTTTTATGGTTAGTGTTATTTAAATATTACAATGGAACCTAAAGCTTAGAATAAAAACGGACAGGAGAAATTTAAAATTTTTTTCTCGTGATTCCCATATACGTTAAGTAAAAGGGCTCGGGTACCAAAAATTTTTTGTTATAAATAATAAAATTTTTTTAGGTCTGATACCCCCGAGCGGGAGGTGTCGGCTGTTAATTATCGGTTTAAATCGTTAAAATAACACGGGAAATTTTCATATCCTTGGATTTGTGGGAAAAAATATTTTCCCGCGGCGGGACATTTCATTTTTCTTTTTAAAACCCGACCCGGGAAAATTTCGAAACAAAAACATGGAGCTTTTGGGTCGGAGTTTACCCCCCCTTTATTATCGGCGGACATGAATGCCACCATTTTGGGGGGGCTCCCCCCACAGAGATCGTTGTTAAAGACCCAGAAAACTTTAGGGGTTGGTCCCGCTTGTATATTAAATACGGGGAAGTTTACACGACTTAACGACCTCCAATCCTAACATCCCCCCAATTTACTTTTGCATCCCTAATTTTGCCCCATACTTAATGGGATATATTGGGTGACTTCAGGGGTATGTCACTTTCCCCAATTTTTTTGAAATAAAATCTCAGCCCCATTAATTAAAAATGTTTTTCCTGTGGGGAGTTCACCAACTACAAAAAAGCAAATTTGGGGAAATTATATCGACAAAAGTGGGAAAAAAATCCAAAAGTTAGCGGGGACCCGATTCTTTTACAGACACAACTTTGTTTTAAAGTTTACAGAGCTCAGCGATGGGCTACCAAACCCCAAAATGGGGGCAAAGTATTTTAAAAGTTGCCCTTTGGACAAGTCATTTCTAAACGGGTACTCAAGGGTTTTTCATATATAATTTAAAAAAAAATTTAACCCATCAACTATGAAAATACGTCTACGCAGCAGTTCGCGCGAACTTTTCTACGTCGAAGCGTGAGGCCCTTGGGAATTATATTTCATCTCCTCCCCCCAGTATCTCTGACACAGGTTTTTGGATAAAACAAATGGTTCAAGGGGATTGTTAAAACTTTGGGGTCCCCTGTTGACTTAAGGCGGGCAAGTCTTCGCGTGTAGGGGTTTTTCCGGGTTCATTTTGTATTCCCCCTTGGAGTTCCCCAACGTAGGGGGTTCTGACTCGATAAAGTTTTATGGGAGTGAATTTTAAGGGGACGTTTAACAGTCAACCACGGGGTTTGGCCCGACAATGTGCCTATGGATATTACAAAATTTTCGTCTGTTTCTCGAGAGCGCTTAAGGTTTTTCCCCCTGGAGGAGGGGGGAATACCCAAAGGGATGGAAAAACTCCTTTCTGATCCCGATTCTAAAAACCGGGGAAAAGCGCGGAGTTAATCTCTATAGACCTATTTCACCTCGTCTGTTTTGGTAAAAACATGGGGCACTTATTTAAAGCCGTTTTTGAAATTTTGGAAAAGAAGAACTCCTTAACCTATGCAATTTTGGGTTTTTAAAGGACGGGCCCGCGAATAGCCTCTCTATTTATTTCACATCCAAAATTTCTCTATCACAAAACTCATTTATACACTTTTTTTCCCGATATACAGGGGGCGTACGATAATTCGGCTTCGGTGTTTTTTTATAACTTTTCGCCTGGGGGCCTAGCAAAAGTGTTCGGGTAAACATTTTTCAAAAAATCGACACTGCAAGATGGACAAGTCAATCACCCCAAAAATCAACGAAGGGGGCCCCCCAGGACATTTTTTAGCCCTCTTTTTAGCAACGTATTCGAACGAATTGTCACCTTTTCCGGGGATAAAAACCTCACATATCGGATGCGTGGTAATATACGTTCGATCTTGAAATTACAAAGGGGGGATAATTAAAAACATGTTTCCCTTCTTCAAAGGTTTAGCCCCTTTCTGTCTCTAAATTTACTAAATTTGTCGGGAAATTCACCCACACAGATGCAAATAATTCAATTCATTTACGAAGGCTGTCAGTTTAGGACACCAAAGGGCGTTTTTTTTGGGATATCTAAAAATGAAGGGGGTTTGGGTCCTCAGTTTTGGAAATAATGTACATTGACAAAATTTTTAAAAAACTTAATCAGTTTTTTCGGTGCCTCGTGGGGGCCCACCCATAAAATGCTGCAAAAATCCGGGGCTTATACGATCTCGTTAGTAGGTGTTTTTTGTATCACACTGCACACTCCAACTAAAAAACTGGGGAAAGGAAAAAAATGCGGGGTTTTAAACTGTCCGGGGGGCCTGTCGTACATCTCCAACCAACGCCTCCTTACTGAATCAGGAGTTACCTTTATCTCTGGCCCGTCTGTTTGGGGACAATTTTTTTAGAAAGTTCTCAAATTCTATTATCTGCTCGCAAGCTTTTTAACCTTTCAAATTATGTTGAACAAAACAATTTGGGTAAAAAAAACAGGTCCTTCCCGTGGGGAATTTTTTTAGTTATAATGATTTCCGAAATATACCTTTTCTTTCCGTATCGTCAGTGTATCACGGGGGGGCAAGGGGCCCTCTGGGGTGTACCATGTTGTTTTTTTTACCCTGAATCAGATAAAAAGTCGCCCCCCAATCGAACAGAAGTTAAATCTAATTTATGAAACAAAGTTAAAACAGACTTATTTTACAAAGGAGCAGGGGGGGGGGGACCAGCCCCAGGGGGGGGCCCTTTTATACAGTGTATTAATTATTCAGCATATAGATACAATCCGATGCATCGATATTTTCAGCGGAATTATTTGCTATCCTACAGGCATTAAAATATATTTTATCTTACGTCCGCAACTTGTAGTGGTATTATGCGACTCCCGTAGGCTTTGGAGTCTATAAGTGGCGTCTCAAGCCCCCCGTCGCACCCTTTGATAATTCAAATACTCTGAAAAATGCGCCTCTCTACGAGCCACGAATTGGGGTACAATGGATCCTAGCACGTGGTATAATCAGAGGCGGCCCTAGCAAGGTTTTCAGTGGTGCGAGATCTCATTATGGCGCCCCCCTGTACATAGAGACAAAGATAACTTACATTTTTTACATCAATAATAACTCAGACCTCCAAAAGATTAGCATAGTATTAATAGGATTAGAAAAAATAACAGTAAAAAGAAACAATATTTGTTTGAAAAGGTTTATTTAAACTACTATGCTACAGACAACGCTTACATCACGCAAAGTCAAATTTCATCATAAATTAATTAAAATTAAAACAAATTAAGAAATGAAAAATGAACTAAAAAGCCTAGATGTCCACTTCCCTCGCTTTTGCGCTTGAATTTTTTTATTAATTCAGATAATTCAATTCCTGGGCAATACTATTTCTATAGATAAAATTGCTAGATCTGACAGTCTATCCTGACACATGGTTGAACGTAAATAATTTTAATTAGTTTTAATTTACTGAAACTTCTTTTCCTCCGTAGCGACAGTTACAGGTATGGTCACAAAATTCGAAGTGCTGTCCACACATTCGGAAATATATCCTTCCAACCATTTTGTTTAATAAGTTGGAGAACTTTATTGTTCTGCTGATTCAAGCTCTTTCAACAATGATTCAGGTATAAAGTTCCTCAACCAATTCCCAACCAGATATATCACATTTTCCCATCGTTAAACATATTTCTAAATCTGCACAGCCTTTTTCCAATTTGGACTTTTCAGGAATGGTTTGATATTGTATAAAAAGACCATGTATCATTAAATTGGATAGTTGTGTAAATCAAGTTACCAACGCATTCTCAATGTATCGATCATAGGGTAAAGACGTTCATTTTAAACAATTCTTCAGGGTCTGTTGGTGTCTCACTACGGCCTCGTATTCAAATAATCTCTTCTTTCTTCGGATCGAACTGCTTAAAAATAGGATCTGTTCCAGCTTGAAAAGCAATTTCCTAGCTGTTATCAGAGCAGACGAATGACCCCGGTACTCTTTTACAAATTCCGAGCAGTTCTTCAGCAATTGTGAAGCTTTTGGTAAATCCATAGTTTCAGACTGCATAGCCTTACTTACAATGTTTACTGAAACAATATATCATACCAAGCCACCATTGTTACTATAAACTCAAATTGCTCCATGTTCTGAATCAGTGACAGGCCTCTGATGCTGCTACTGGGTCATTCTTTTCTTCGTGAAGATCCAGAAGGGCTTCAACGAACGACAGCGAGGCTAGAAACTCTACTCTCCCAACGAGTTTCACAAACTTGTTTCAGTGATAGTCCTTCTACGTGCTTGGATATCACTTTCCCATCGCTTTGTTGATCCAAGAATAGAACAAACAGTCTTTGAAGAAATCCGAACAAAGAAACCATTTAACAGATTTTTTTTCGGCATCTACTATTCCCCAAATTAAGCTAGACACCCCAAAGGTTAAAAAATGCTCGGGGATTTGGTTAAAATTTTGCTTTACCCCTTTTTTTTTACCCCCCATTTTAGATCCTTATCAAACCTTTGCCTCGACAACGTTCAATCCAAACAAACCTTTTGCACTTCATCAAAAAGGGGCCAGAACCCACTCCCAAAAAGTCACTTACCCTTTAAGAAATTTAAAACACTCACCATTTGGACTTCACCTAAATAGTTCAACAAAACCAATGAAAGATAATTTTTCAACGTGAGACACGGGGCAATCCAGAATGAAATATTTAGATACTTTACCGTATAAAAATTGTTTTTAAAATTTCATTTCCATAAGCCAACAACTCTTTTAATACGTTTCCAAAAATGAATTATTCCCTTTATTAACAATACACGCGGGTGCCCCATCTCCGGGTTAAATTTTCCAAAGTTCAAAAACTCAGAAGTTCCCATTATTAGAGTAAAGTGTTTCAGACCCGACTTCCCTAAACAAATTTTTTCCTCTAAAAAGAATCTAGGACATCTTCGTTCGGGATAAAAACCCCCTATTTCTCGTCTTAAAAGTTTTTGAAAAGCTTGTCAATTCCCGAAGTTCTTTAATCAAATCGACGTTCATCCAACGGGCATCACATTGTTTAAAGGGAAGTTCTGATTTTTGAACGCATGAAATTCCCAGGTCAAACCTTTTTTTTTCCAAATTTTAGAAGGGGATTCTGTTGAATAACACAGCAAAAACATATATTTTATCAAAATTTAGAGTACACACCACTTCTTTTAAATTTTTCCCATTTGCATTCCCCTTTAAAAAATGCGTTTTAAAAAATGACGTCCTTTTTTTTTGGAAAATTTTGTTGTTCATTTCTTCCCTTACGGGCCCAAATAATTATTTCATCTCTGTTGCGGGGTCACGACACCATTTTGAAATACAAAATTTTAATTTTGAAATGCGGTGAGGTATTCTGGTATACCCTTTCTGAAATTTTTTGAACGCATATACATTCCAGAAATATAAATTTTTGTGTATTTGCTCTTTATCATCAGGGCTTCATCGAGAACTTCTATTAAATGTTCTTTTTTTCCGTCCTTTTGGGAAGTTCTGTTTATCATGATGATTGAAGCCCTCTAAATACAAACATTTTGCAGATTTTCCCCTTTTCAGTTCCCCTTGCTTTTTTTTTTCTTTTTAAGTTTTGTGCCAAGATAATTTTTTTGGGAGGTAGGACATGTTTTTCTGTAAAAAAAGGGAGCTTTTATACTTTGAAATATTTTCGATACCAAGGAAAACTAAATTACCTAAAACAATCACACCAAAAATTTTCACTCAAAAACCTTTACAACAACAAAACAATACAACTAATCAAAATTAAATTAAAACTTTTTAATTCGATTTAGGCATTTGCAAACACGTCAAATTTCCCGTTTGAAGTTTTTGAACGAAATTTTTAATTATAATTAATTAGCGTTTGATAGCAACTTTTTAGTTTAAATACGTTTAGCAATTTTAAAATCTCGAAAATAGTTTTTAACGCATTTAAAATTTTTACGACAACAAAATTAAATAAGCAGGATATTTTATGGAACAAAAATTTTACGCCTACATTTATTTTAAAACATAAACTGTCTTACTTTTAAAAAATCTAATAACATCAAAAAAACAGTTTTAACAATAACACTTGAGACATAAGTAATGTTTAACTTTTTAAATCTAAACAATGTTTAAAAATGTATTTGTTGACTAACGCAAAATTTTTTTTTATAAAACACTTTGCAGATACCAATAAATCAAATATAGCAAAAAGCCCCCATCAAGTTTTAAAGCATTGCACGTAAAAAAAACACAAAAAGTTCACGTGACACTTCAACCCAGAAAAGGCCCACTTTTTCACCATTGTTTTAACTGATTTTACTTTCATAAGTGGCATTTTATTTTTTTTCAGCATTATTGGGGAAGAAATAAATAAAAAAGAAGGGCAAAACGTAAAATAATTGTATATTGTCTATCATTTTTTTTGTATAATATATGGTAAAAGCTTTTTTACTAACTATCCATACCCAAAAAATTATCGAAATTTTTCCACATAGTTATTTTGTCAATAAATTAACCTACACAGACTTTTGGGGGTGCCCCATTTTGTTAGTTAGGCACTTAAACGGGGTCCGACAATGTTTCATTTGACTTTTGTTTTCGATGTTTAAATTAGAAACGCTAAATAACCTTTTATAATAAAATTATTTTTACCCAAGAAAAATCTTTATCATTTCAAGATACGGAATTTTGACATGAAGGATATGGACAAGAAAAAAAAGGTTTAGCGTTTTACCGACGGCGCAAACAAATACCCAAAGGCGCTGTAAAATTCGTTGTTTTTAAAAAATTGATTTACAAAAAACGTTCAGCAGATAAAAAACAATTTTAACTAATTAAATTGAAGAAATGTTAAATAATGTCATGTAATCCCCCTTAACTGTTTAAGTATATCAAAGCACTTAAACAAATGTCTAATTGATGTGTTTCAACATAATTTTACTAAACTTACTTTACAAAAAACATATAGGATACCACAAATTCTAATTAACATATAAGTTTCGAAAACAATAATTAACGATAACGTTTTAAAATTCACGGGGAGCTCCCACTAGACACAAACATAACACAGCACCCGTACACAGTCAACGCCAAAAATGGGAGATTGTGAGCGGGGCGCAACGCTTTCAAAAAATATGGCACTCGGTTTCCCGAACCGGTCTTTACACACAACTAATCACTGTTGTATAAAATTTTTTTTGGGGGGTAGAGTTAAGTATAATAGGTGATGGGTTCTATTTTTTTGCAACGACTAGGCCCATTTTCTCCCCCTCTTATAATGGGCCCGGTGCGGCGCACCCCCCGGGGTATAAGGTAATGGAGATAGATATTTTAGCATTTTGGAAATGTATTTTCATGTACAAAAAACCCAAACCCCTATAGCGATTTTTAAAAGAGGGTAAAACAAAAAAGTGGGGTTAAATGGACGAATGGGGGGAGACTACACCACAAAAGCAAAAGGGTCACAGGTTTTAGGGGTGCAAAATTGTTACACCTTTTTTCAGGAGAAGGGGCCCCCGTAAGTTTATTTTCATTACCGCCGGCCGGACACCCACACAAGACCGATTTTTTTGTGCATAAAACCCCCCACATTGGTTTCTGCCTTTCCCCGGAAACTTTTAAAAAAATTTTTTTAGGGTAGTCCTGTACACATTTGGCTCGGGAAAATTAATCCTAATCATATTAAAATTTTTCTTTATTTAAAGGGTTATTCCTCAACAACATTATTTTGTACAGTCTGTACATTTCTTGCTAAATATAAATAGTGGGTGTATGACGATCAAAACGTCTTAAGGGTTATTTCGATTAAAAATTCTTTGAAATGGGGCTGGTTTAAATTTGGGGTCAAAATCGGTGAGCTAAAAAAAAAAATCAAAAAGGAAATGGGGAATAATCAAAAAAATGTTCCTCTTATTGAAAAATTTTTCAGTCCCATTGAAGAAAAAAAAAAATAATTAAATGGAAAATTGGAGAAATTTTTGGTATTAAAACACAAAGTGACCGCAAAAAAAAATAATGATTAACCAAAAAAATTTAAAATTGGATATTAGATATTAAAATGTAAATAATTTAATTTTTTTTTGTAAGCTAATTAATGAAAATTTTTGGGATTGAAAAATTTTTTTAAAATCTGCGTTCAAAATGGGTTCTTTAAAAAAAATACAATTTTTAAAAACCACTTTACAAAAATATTCTCTAAAATCCCAAATTTAAAGGGTGTTACAGTTTTTTTAATTGAAATTTCCCAAAATAAACTAACTTTTTTATTTACCCGAAACTGGCTTTTAAACTTGCATTAAATAAAAAGCCAGGGGGTATTATGACCTACAAACAACCCTCCCAAGTCCTAGGGGTAGTACAGTACCTAAACAACCCTACCAAGCCCTAGGGGGGAGTATATTACCTACAACAACCCACCATATCTAGAACCGGGGATTTTTTGGAAAATTGATTGACTTTGAACTTAATCAGTACCCATCAAACGCCAAGTTTGGGTGAAATTTTTTCTCTATTTGAAATTGCGGCACGAGCACACTGGGGATGTGGGCGTTTGAAAGGGTTACAATTGACGTTATATAAAATAGTCAACACTCACCGCCGCCCCCGGGATGTTCTACGATAAAAACTCCAAACATCAAAGTCCGACCTCCGCCGGCCAACGGCAAAAGGGGTTTTAAAAGATGTTGGCAGCATTTTAAAAGGGTTTTTCGTAAAATAACCAGATTAAGAGACCGCAGTATGAAAGTGGGGGTATAAGTCAGACCTAAAATGTTCTTTTGGAAAAAAGGGAAATTTTAAAAAAATTAAAAAATCCTTTTTACTTTTAACTAAATTATAACTCAACCATTTAAAAATCAAATAGTTTTAAACTTCAAAAAAAATTTAAAGAGGAAATTTTTTGAAAAATTTACAACCTTAGTAATCCCCTGATAAAAATCGTAATTTTGGGCGGAATTTAAAAAAAGAAACCTTAAAAAACTAATGTTAGGCAATATAACTAAAAATTTTATTCCCCAAAACATTAGCTATTTTTAAAAATTTTATTTACTATATTATAAAAATTTATATATAATATATAATATAATAAAATATATATAAATAATATAAAATATATAATATCATATAATAAAAATTTTATGATAGATTGTATTTATATTATATAATTTTTATGATTAAAATTTATTTTAAAATTTATAATTTTTAATAACTTTATAGCTTTTATTTTTTAAAAAAAAATAATAAAAATAAGCCACTTGAAAATTAGAAAAAATATCTGCTTCAGTGGCCACAGGGTCTCAGGCATCACTCTCGCTATAATGGGTCGATGACGGGAAGTTTTGGTTGATTAAATCTTTTTGGGGTGTACAATGGTTTTCCACCTTCCACCAAATGCGGGTACACTTGGGGCCGGGTATGCAAGAACGATTTTGGATAGGAGAAAAAGGGGGGGGTAAACGAGTCACTATCTTGGGGAAAGGGAATCCGTTGGGGCAGAACTCTGGTTGATTCCCAAAGGTGCGATAAAATATTAACGAATACCACTTTCCCGGGGGAAATAAAATTAACTAGATCCCACCCTTCTAAAGGTCGTTTTTGCTTGTAAAGTTGATACCTGTTTAATTTTTTTCCCTCTTTTGATAAAACATCGTAATTAAAAAGAGCTTTGTTAAAAGTAAAAAGAAAATGGTATTTTTAAATTAAATAGGTATTTTCCAACTTAAATGAAAAAAAAAATTGATTTAGGACCATCGCAGCAAGAAAAAGGTGGGAACAAATTAATAAATTTTAAAATCTTCCAATAACCTCCAAAAGGGGGTTTTTTTTATCTTATTTTATTTCACTTAATACCTTTATATAAAACACGTTATTGTTGAGTAATTGGACGTCTATAAAAAAACCCACAAAAAGAAAAAATTTTTTAAACTGTTTCTTATTGAGGGTAAACAAAAAACTCAAGTAACAAAAAATTTTTGTACCACATTAATTTGCGTGGGCCCCTACGTTGAAAAGTTTTATTCCTTTCCTGAGCCTGCGTTTATTTTTGATGATAAGTCGAAAAAAAATTTTAAAATTTCCAAAAACGATAAAATTTTTTAATTATTGAACTAACCTAATTTTTACTCCTAACTTTATTATTTTGTATACGGGTATCTTGTGGGCCGATTTACACTTTGACCTACCTTTGCTATTTAACCCCTTCAATATAATATTTTTGTACAAGGTTGGGGCCTAGCCCAAAAAGTAAACATATAACTAAACTAAATGTCATCCTCTAAATAGAAAAATATTACAAACATACAAATAACATATTCCTTGAAATTTATAGAGACAACAAATTTCTAAAATCTTTCACTGATTTTTTAAACCGTATATTAATAAGCCAGCGTATAGTGGGAACTTTCATTAATAAGGCCTTTATATAATTTTAATAAACCTTTTAATTTTCTGTTTTATAACAAAACACCTCAATTGACCTAGTTGGGAAAGGTTTTAATTTTTTTGGAAACATTTTGAACTCTGGGGTTTACCTACACAAAAAATTGGGGCATTGTCAATCAAGAAGGGAAGAGGCAAAAGTTTAAGAACAGGGGAAATGATAGCACTGGGCGAGGGGGCCCACAATTCTCACAAGCCATCATTTCCCCGGGTCGAGGTGGACCCCCCCATAAATGCTGCCTGAGGCTACATTACACCGTTGCGTAATACCATTATGGGAGTATCCATACAACAGGTAGGGATTAATTTACAACATAAGGTTCATATTACAGAGAATGCCCACAAAAAAAACAATTTATAAATTTTTTTTCTTCATAATAAATTTGGGTGGAAAAGGGTAGGGCCTACTATTTATTTTTAATAAACAAATATTTATATACTACAAAAAGGGGGAAGTTTTTTTATAGTAAAAAAAAATTAAAAATTTTTTACAAAATTAATTACATGTTTTTAAAAAACATGCAACCCCTGAAAAAAAACTTTTTTTGATTTAATCAATGGACATTTATATTGGGGATGGGGTTTTAAGGCAAATAATGCACACTTTCGTAGTTTGGGGTGTCCTTTGAATTTGTTTTAGTTACCTACAAACTATTTTTCCTTTTATGAGTTTAGGGTTTTAAAATTAAAAATGTTTACAAATAAGGCAATATCAATCAAACTGCATTGTTGCCTCAATGTTTTAATGTTTAAAATTACATTTTCAAAAGCTTATTTGAAAAAAGTAATCTAAATGGTTTTAAATTTAAAAACAATTGATGATTATGTGCTTTTACACCCAATTTTATTCTAGTAAAAAGGCTTGGGAGAAAACAACCATTGAAACATTTTTTCTGTCAAATAAATGGGAAGAATTTTTAATTTATTTTGTTTTTTCTTTTATTATTGGAAATAAGCAGCGAAGGGCACATGACTTGACATCTGACTTATGAAAGCGTTTTAATAAATCTAAAATTTAAAATTTTAAACCCCCATTTAAACATTACTTGCTTTTTTGTTAACGTCTTTATTTTCAGATTTCCCAACTACAAATGCGTTTGTCCGCTGCCATTCTTACACCATCTTCAAGTTTCCCGGGCACCTTTTCAATCACCTCATCCCCCTTGGGGGCCCCAACCTTTTAAAAATTTACTATTAATTAAAATATTGACAAACATTCAAAAAAATTATCATATTTCCACTTTATTTTTAACACTATATTACTTTATATCTGCCTTCAAGTGTCAATTTATTTTTTATGAACTGAAAGTGTTTAATTTTAAAAAGTGACCTGAAGATGAACATTAGGTGTTGCTCCTAGTTAGACCAAGGGTTTGGAAACTTTGTTGATTATTTTGACATTTTTTTGTGGATTATTTCTCTTGAATAATAAATACCCTAACCTGATTATTTTTTTACCAAAAAAGCATGCCTATAAACAAAAAAACATATTCAATTTTTTTTTTAAAACTTTTGTTTACTATGTTTAAAGTTCGATTGATAACTAAAACCTTTTTAAACTTTATATAACTTTTTGCAGGAGTTTAATTAAATTTTTTATGAAAAATTTCTTTTAATATTTTTATAATTTTAACCTTGCTATTTTGCCAAATTATGAAACATAAAATTATGGCTTAAGAATTGAGCCCAGATGTTTCGGCTATAGAATTTATAAAACCCCAACATTTTCCCATTTGGGTTTAAAAAATTATTCTATTTTGGGGTTTTTTTTCAATGATGTATAAATTCAATTTCCAATATCCATTTTGTCGAGACGTTCACCCCATTAACCTAAAAATGTAAATATATCACATTTTAGTTATAAATGGGTTTGGGGAAAATTTTCACTTTTGCTTTGGGGGGGCTCTGGGTACTTTATTTCCCCTTTTTATGTTAACCACTTTTTTGTTCTAAGAGCAGGGATCTTTAAATTTACATTTTAAATTAAATTTTGCAAATTTTTATATTTTTTTTTTTCTGCCATTCTAGGTTTTTCTTTTAAAAAAAATATTGAAAAAAAGATTATAATTATTTCCATTCCTTAGCAGGGGGTTTAATTTTTCACCCAAGGGCCAAATTTAGCTCTTTTGGGACCACAAGCCGAAGATATATCCTTTTTGTCTTTTTAATAGGTCGCAAACAACACTCAAAAAATTATTTTTATATTATATTAAAAAAATTTTATTGGGAAAAGGTAAAGAAAGGGAATAGAAACATAAAAAAACGATTTTTATAGTTATTAGAGTTATATTATAAATTGTAATTTTGTCTGGAAACTTTTCCCAATTTGGCATAGATAAGTTTAAAAATTAAATTCATCAAAAATTTTATGAAATTTCAATCACTTTCAGAACTTACATTATAAATAATATTTATACCGTTTTTATCAATTTAAAAAAAATGCAAACGAATCAGCCCTGAGCTTTTTTTAAATAAAGTTATTGAACATCAGCCTTCTTCCCAAAATTTGCCTGGGAAGTATTAAAATAATGGGAAATTAATAGGAAAAGCAAATTTTTTTGGTTTTTTTACGTTTCTATTTTATTGAATTAACTTCAACAATATGCATACAACATATTCATAAATGTTTTTACAAAATATAACATATAAAACTAAACCCCATCTCGTGGTGTTTGCTAACACCACTTTTGTTTGACTAGACCACAAGGGTAGGAAGAGGTTAGGGTTTAATCTCGGCGAGTGAACTGAGGTAATTTTTTCCCAAAAGTTTTTCACTCTCCCCCCACAAAGTGTGGGGTTTACTTTCCCCTAAATTCAACCTTTTATTTCCCAAAACATTACCAGTGTAAATTTTGTATTTAGGCTACAACCCCAAAAAAAAATGTAAATGTATGCAAAAAAAAAACTCTAATACATTTTATTATTATATGGGGACTTTTGGCAACGTGCTTGTTACGTACCTTAATCTAGGGAGGAAAACACCGTTTTCAACTCCAGTAACATAAAAGAAAATAAAATAGTCAATTTCAAAATTTTTTATTGCCCTCATGGGAAGGGCCACAATCATCATGGTTTTCCAAAACCCCAAAAATTTAAAAATAAAAAATGTATTTTTTCTTCTAACGACATGTCAAGCGCTTTTATTTGTTTTGTCATGCTGGACAAGGTATCATGGCCCCCAGAAAACTGTGTAAAGTTTGTGTCTTGTATTGTACAAGTATAAACACTAAAAAAAAAATAATTCACTTTTTGGCCCCAGGTCTAAAAACAAACCACAAAAAAACTAGATGCTAAAAATGGGGAAACATGGTTTAATCCAGGGAAGTCAACGAGGGGGGTCTTTTTTAAATGTTTTTCCCCTTTTTTCCCTTTCAAAGGGGAACCTATTTTCATTTAATCCAAAAATTTCCCCATCCCAAAACAGGGGATCATATGTACATTAACCTACCAGATAGTACACATGCTAAATCGACAAATTGTTAATGAACGGATAAAATTTTCAACTAATTGTGTTGGGTTTTTTATTGTAAATTTAAAATGTAAGTTTAGAGTAATTTTCGTAACAAACTTTCCCCTTAGCATAAAGGGGTTAAAATCTACTCTTGGTAGAAAAAAATAAAAGTTCCTCTTCCCCCTTACATACATTTTCTCAAAATGACAGGGTAACCTCTATTTCCAAACCCTTCTCCATTTTATTAGATCTGAAGGCAAAATAATGGGTGTCCCATTTGGTACTGTGTTGAACAAAAGCTGTTCCTTAAAAGGAAATGAAACCACTAAAATAACATTACCATGTTTGATTCCCCCCGCCACAAGATTTTTAAAAGGGGTTCCCAAATGTAAATTTTCCCTGTGGGGAAGCCCAGATCTCAGATGGACCCCCGGGGGTCTGGGCAAGGGTGTGGGGCAGCCCTTATGAAACCCCGGGGGAAGTTCCTTGTCATAGAACATCATTCCCCAGCTCCCATTCCTTCTTGGGGGAACCCCCCCATGTTAAGTTTGGGCCAACCAAATTTTAAATTTTCTTAACACGCTCCTTATGGGCAACTTTTTACCCCATTTCTCCCCAACAAACCCAAAAAGGAAAAACAAATTACTACCAATTTAAAAAAATTATAAGAAAGAATTTCTGTATCCGACCTAAGCCCCACTTTTTTTTTTTTAAGGTAAAGGTTATTTTTTGGTTTTTAAAATATACAAAAAATCAAAATTAAATTCAAAAACCCAAAAACCCAAAACTATGTATTTACAAAACAATCAATTAGCCTATTTTCTTCATTACTAATTAAAACAATGGGGAAAAATTTGTCATTAAATAATACAAATCCAAATTAATTAAAAATATATATGTGCTAAAATTAATCTTAACTAACACATTACAAAAAAAAAACATAAAAATTTATTAATGTTTCAATCCAAAAATTTTAATTAGTTTTCTCTTAAAAAAAAGTTAATAAAAAAGTTTTTTAAGTTTAGTAATAAAAAATAATAAAACCTTAAAAAAAAGTATATTATAAATTTGGGATTAAAATTACTTGTAACATTCCGTGGCATAAAACTAAGGGGGGTCAACATTTGTTGAAATGAATCAGGGAAGTATCGTTTTGTTTCGGTTGTCAAAATTTCCACGTGGGGAAAATATCTTTCCATACAACTTTTTCTAAAATAAAAATTTTTACGAAATTTTTCGTCAGAAAAAGCCTAACAGTATCTTGGAAACCTAAATGCCTCCCTTAAAAACAAAATTTATTACCTCTTTTTCAAAATAGTCGTCGATAACGTCTAAACGTGACAACCTAGTCATTTGCGCCATATTTTCTTGACAACACAAAAAAAAATAACAGATTTTGACACTCATTTTCCAAAGCGCGCCCCGCGGGTAGCCCTGTGTATAAGGGGAAAGGGGTAAAGTAGGTGGTGGGACCAACCTTTTGAATTACTCAAGCCCGCCCGCGCGCCGTCCCAGCAAACAAATCAACCCTCCCCGCCTTTACTCCTTCCCGCTTTTCCCATCGTTTTTTCATACGGGGGTTACTCTAAAATTTATTTTTTTCATCCCCAAATCTTACCCTAAAATTATAAAAGGTTATAACCTTTAAAATGGAAGATTGGTCTAAATTTTTTTTGATTATTAAAATTTAAAACTAAAATTTTTTATATATTTCGGGCCACTCATTTTTCCAAGTACTTAATTTGTTACGAAATATTTAAAAAACCATTAAATTTTTATGAAGCATCAAAGAAAAAAACTCATAAAAAAAAAATAAAAATAAAAAAACACAAAAAAAAAAAAATAAGTTCAGACCATTTTATCATAAAATTAAGCTTTTAAGTAAACAAAGCAAAAGCCAGTACACCTTCAAAATGGCGGCCAAACTTCTTTTTCTTTCTTGTTTGTTTGGATATTAGCACCGCCATAAGACGGAACGGCTAGCGAGTACTCTTCTAGGAACGCATCGAGGTTATTCTAGTCTTCCGTGAAACAGCCAACTCCTAGCGGATGGAAGGAGTACTAATTGAGCGATAAATCTAGCGGGGCGATTTTAAATTACACATATAAGAGCCCTCTATTAGCCAAACTATAAACTAGTGATTTGTCTTGTCACCAGGAAATCTTTAAGACACAATTGAAAATGTATAACTCCAGTAATGAAAAGTGAAAATGTACCTTCTTGAACATAAAATATAAACTTGTCCAGGAATAAAAAATATAATATAATGTTACCTTTTATTTCAAGAATTATAATAACTTTTCAAATAGGGTTCAAACTTCTCTGGTGTAATAAAGTCATGATTCTCCATAGCTAGCTTAGTTAAATAGGCATTACAATTTTCAATGAATGACTAAAGTACAAGTGATAGAAAATGAAAAACAAACACTTATGAATAAAAAAAAAATTACTTTTTTAATATCAAATAAATATAGTCATACATATAAATCTTGACCTATAATCTGATGTATGAAGAAATAATTATTTACTGTAATGTTTAATGAATTAAACTGTTGAGAATTCTTTTTTAAAACATATAGTATAAGAAAAGAAAATGGAAACAAAAAATACATGGCACGAGATTTTGTCCAATTGATTGCAAACAATTACATGTAAATAAACCTATTTTGTTAAAACAATTGATATATTGAGTAAACTAATGTGACTTCAAAACTGTCTTTAATAGTAAAAAGGTAAAGGAATCCAGCAACATAAGTAACCCAACAAGAAGAATGCAGGTTACACGGAGCTGATTACAGGACGGCATTCGACTCGAACGTTTATGAAACCTTTAAGAGAAAGAAAAAAAATGTATAAAACAAACCAAGACTAAAACAAATTCTACAAATTTAGAGCCAAGTGACTCACAAATATTTACACACAAACCAAAAAAGTTATTATTGTGCTATAAACTTAGCTTAAGTTGACTTGCCATATTGCCAAAAATTGATAAATTTTTTTGTTCACTGTTTGGGCTCAATTTGTGCCCAAACATGAATGTGTGCTAAGAATGTATATAAAAAAAATTGAGTTCAAATGTGTTGTGAGAAAACTAGGGGTGTGCAAAGCTTCGAATTGGCTTCAAAACAAACCTCAGCTTCGACTTTGCTTCGCCAACAAAAATATTGACAACTAAAATACTTCATTTATTTTCAACTATAGCAATTCTGAGCTGTTTATATTATTTTTTTTTTTTTTTTTAATCTGATAAAATTTCCTGACATTTCCTTTGAATATGTGGTGGACCTCGCTAGGAATCAAGGTGGCTTTGCCACATTAAATACTCTTTCAAATTCCTAGTGTTACCGCATATGTTCTATTGCGTACTAGTTACTAAATAAAGAACAATTAACCAGACCCGAATGGCATGAGCTTGTTTCATATGGGAAACTGGCCCATTCCATTAGAGTAAGGTAGGTGTCACCTTGTGTTTTATTCTCTGGTCTGGTCACACTTGTGGTGTACTAAGTCTATAAGGCTACAGGTATAAGAATAAAATTCCCTGTGTGTTCGAACATGCTTGGGACGGTCTTATGGCCACATTACATGTGTTCTATGTGGACCTTAAGGTTTTGTTAACAAAACATTGTTAGTAGATGTGTGCAAGAGGTATTTATTTGACTGAGATCATTAAATTTATCTGAAAATGTTACGAATTGTGTACCCAGCAATATTTTTGTTAAAAAATATATACAAACTTTTACTTGAACAAAAATGTTCATAATTTGTATTAATATTATTATTATTACTAAAAATAATTTAATAATTGATTAATGGCTTAGAAATATGTGTGGAAACATTAATGTAATTAGAAATTGGACCCTCTAATCCTTAAGGAGATTCTAGGATTCCAGAAAATAATGGATTTGAAGCACAAACCTTACAAAAAATAAAAATCAATTATTCAATTGAAATTTGTTTTAAGCCTATTGGGGGTCCAGAACCAAAATAATTCTAGAAAATCTCAACAACCAGGGATCATTATTGCAGAGTATTTCTATATTGTTTTTTTAAGATATTTGTAAACTCTTAATTGTTTATTAAAAAATTATATGCACACACCTAGTCAATACCAAAAAGTCCTCAAAGAACTAATTAGCTCAATCAATTCACAAATAGAATCCATATAAAAGTTTTTAGCACACTGTTATACTACCTGTTCAGGTTATGCAATGTATGCAACTTATACACAGCACAAGGTCTTACTACCTGTTAGGACTATAGCAAATACACTAATTACCCCAATGGGTTGTGGATGAGAGAGGTGTAATTTATAGGATGTGCACCCATATTTGCATGAAGAGCATAAACGCATTTAAGGAAAACCACTTTCATTGCACATGACCGGGATCGAACCCTGATCTCCATGTCCTCTGCAGTCTAGTCTAACATGAGATTAGTGCGTTAGACCGTGTGGCCACAGAATTGGGTGAGGGCATGTAATTGTATCTGCCTGGAACGAGTTCAAAACTGCATTGAAAAGATGCAGATATTTGATGATGGGTGGGGGATGAGGAAGATTTAAATCCTGACCGATGTGTCAAGAAACAAACTAAACTAAATTAAATGAGCCAGACATTTGGACTGTAAGCATACCGATGTGGGTACAAAGGAATTGAAAAGTAAAAATAACGTACCCGGCAATCGAACTGAAACAGAAACTATATAATTAGAGATTGACTACCATTTAATATAAAAGGAACATAAACACCACATGTCAGTAAATACAGCCTTATCACCACATTTCAATAAACACAGAGTATGTGATGTTGGGTATTATACGGCCATATATGTAAATAATAATAATAATAATAATAATAATAATAAATTAATGCCTTTTTCTTATCTTCTACAACAACATTAGCTCAAGTTTTAGCCACCACCAAATTCTTGCTATCTAGGCCTAAGGTTTTTTTTTATATAACTGAAGTGCTGATAATTATTTAGGAGACCAAATACAAAGTTCAAGATTTGATAATGCACAAGAGTCATTCCCGTCAGTTCAACCAGACCATGACACACGTCTTCAGATTTTGATTGAGTAGGCCATACCAAGTTTAATCAAAATCTGAGACACCCTGGAACCTGACATACAATTGTTCACCATCTTCTGAAAACACAAGTGAAACATCTTAAATGTATAAGTAATGATGATATTTTTGAATGAATGTGTACATGTAAGACATGGCTTAGTCATTTGTAAGAAAGACTAGTCTTACTCTAAATTAAAATGATTTTTTGTACATGCTAATAATTACTCACCTCGGTGGCTGCACGGTTTAGCACAATACTTTCCCCATTCTTTTTAATGTTAATATAATCTCAGATGCATTAATTAACATACCTAGCCTCCCGTAGTTAATTTGTTAGGTACCATATCTAAGTTCCTGAATGGTTACAAACTACTGCAAGAATTTAGGCCACCTATTGTTTGTAATTATAATAAACTACTATCTTTTGAACATGTCATACGATACTTCACTAATTATTAAAACCAATATCAATATAAACAATCTATGGGCCTATAACTTGGTTCTAGCATTCTCGTAACACAGAAAGTAGATTTTTTTTGTTTATTAAACCCAACACAAATTTCAATAGGCATTAAGTTATGAAAGTCTAGATATTAAAAGGTTTTTTGTTTTTTTATATATTAGGCAATGTAGGACTAGGCATTATAGAACTCTTAGCTCAGTCCAAGTTGGCAAAACAAGTTTAAACGACCACAATATATTTTTTGCTACCTCTATTGGAAGCTTGGGGGCTAACTGCCTATTGCTTTATCAAAATTTATTGAATATTATATATTAAACTAGTTTTATTATGTACATTAGGTCTTCAGAATTTAAAAAAACATATAAAAGTTAATGGGTTTGGAGTGGGTTGAAAATTCATTTAATCAGGCCAAAGAAGAAAATGGAACTAAAGTACCTAATGTACATATATTTAATATAAGTAAAACTCACTCATTCTTAAAATTAAATTTCAATTTTTTTAAATTAATGATCACACCTAGCACGTGTTCATGATGGTATCTCGAATCTTACATACCGGCGCGGTTTTTTAGTTACAGTTCTTAAAGACTTATTTATTTAATTAATGATAATAAATCAATACACGTACGACAATCTTGAAGATTCTCTAATTTATTTCAATAAATGATAATTAAATTTAATTTAGAGAGTTTAAAAACTTGTAAAAAATAGACAGACAAGTTTAACCAACACCGGAAATTTAGAAACACTATCTTTAAAATGAATAAACATTAAATATTAATGTTAAATTTAAAAAATACCATATAAAATATAATATTTTTAATTAATCAAGTAAAAAAAATTGTTTAGTAATTTATAATACTTTTAAAATAATTTAAGCACATATTAATTGATGGGGAAATATATAGTTGTTGGCAACATGTTTTTAGTTATATTTCATGTGGCACATTCTAGCGAATGGAAGGGAAACTATTCTTTTATTTTTTATAAAACTTTAATGGGACGGAAGTGGGTATATATATATATTTTTTTTATTCATATATTTTAAATCCCTGACAGCCTAGGCCATCTTCTGGGACTATTTTGCTACAATGTAGCGGATGCTTACAGTACACATCAAGTTTAGTTATATAGGTACAATGTAAAAAAGATCATTCAAACAAATCAATGTATGTAAAGAGAAAAATATTAAGTTGTAATCATTGTATAAATCAAGGTTGGGTGTTTTTATTAAGTACACATTTTATAGACTAAATGAAGGAGACGGGCAACGTGATTGGTCTACTAATTATATTACAGAAGAAAATTAAAGTTAGTAATTATGTGATATTATTTTTCAAATGATTTTTTTAGTAAAGTAAAAATAAATGAAAAAAGAATATTATACTTATTAGTTATGTAGGCCTATATACCCTATATAGTTTGTAGGTCCAAGCTATCGTTGTGTAGTTATTTAAAACTATTTATGGACAAAGAGTAAAGCAGAATATGAAAATATAGAAAAAAAGATAAATCGTCAAGAGTTAGGCCTATTAGCCTACTTAATGACTATATGTTTCACCATAGTAAAACAGTTCAAACAAAGGAGTTTAAAGATAAAAAAAGAATGTATAAAAAGTAAGAAATAAAATAACCAAAATATACTAAAATACCTAGATAGCACTCAACAATTATTATTGTTGTTGCATTTATACAATTCTGCTCTAAGACAAGAGTTGTTTTTTAATTGCACCAACAAAACTATTCAAAGATTCACACTCTCTTATTGTTGGTGGAAGGTTGTTAAATTCTTTTAATGCTGTTTTTTAAATGAAGTTGTACCAAATTTAGTAGTTTTTACTGATGATTGACATATTTTAGTAGTTCTTGCCCGAATCTCATAGTTACATTTTTTAGATAAAGTCTCAAATTTTATGTTTGAAAGTAGTTTGTTATTCAGTACTTTATACACAAATTTAACCATATTTAAGGAAATAGTTTTTTCAAGAGATAATATATTGTATTTTTTATATATGTTTACTGAACATGTATTGCTAAAATTATCAGAGTTAAAAAGATTTCTTATAGCTCTATTTTGTATTACTTGTACTCTCTTCAATGTTTTTTTTGATGTTGATCCCCAAATTATGTTCACATATGATAAATGTGAGTGAAATAAAGAGTAATAAATTATGATTTTAGTGTTAGTTGTAAGTTTGTGTTGAGTTCTTCTAAAGGCCCCAGCAATAGGACAAATTTTCTTACATATACTATCAACATGTGGTATCCATGTGAGATGCTGATCAAGAATCAATCCTAAATATTTTATTTGTGATACTACATCTATTTTTTCTCCATTTAGGTGTATATCACTTATGTAGTTATTATTGTTCATAGTGGGTTTTGTAAAATAAATTACTTTTGTTTTTTTAACATTTAAAGATAAACAGTTATTATGAAGCCATTGAGTCAATTTTTTTAAATCCTTTTGCAAATTGGTTTCTATTTCTCTTATAGAGTTACCAGAGTACAGCAGACAAGTGTCATCAGCAAACAGCTGTATTTTGCCATAGAAACCATATTGATATATATAATAAATATATATAAGAAATAATAAAGGACCTAAAACAGAGCCCTGTGGCACACCACATACTATATCTTTGCAGCAGCTACTGATGTTTGTATTTCTATCATTGATAAAGACAAATTGTTTCCTATCAGAGAGATAATTTTTGAACCAATTTAATTCCATACCTGTTATGCCAATATTAGACAGCTTTTTTAATAATATATCATGATTTATGGTATCAAAGGCTTTTTTTATATCAATAAATAGTCCACCAGCAACTTTACCACTATCAAGAAAATTCTCTAACACATTTACTAGATCAACTACAGCACTTTCTGTATTAGAATTCTCTCTAAAACCATATTAACCTTCATAGATGAAATTAATACTATTGAGATGCTGTATAAGTTTATTTTTAACAATTTTTTCAATGATTTTAGACATTGCTGGTAGTAATGATATAGGCCTATAATTACCACAGATACGTTTGCTACCAGATTTATGAATTGGTATTACTTTAGCAATTTTCATGTTGTCAGGTACAATGCCTGTTTCTAGACTATGATTAATTATTTTGACCATTATAGGCACTATAGAAATTCTAATTAGTTTCAGCATGTGATTTGAGATATTGTCAATGCCACAACTAAATTTATTTGGTAAATTTCTAATTATTTTGTCAGTTTCAATTACATCAATTTTATCAAATTTAAACAAAATATTAGCATAATATTTTTTATTGCTGACCACATGCTCACTAGAAGAGTAACACTTTCTAAAGATTTGGCTATCTGTTATTTTTCCAACATTTACAAAATAAGTATTTAAGATATTTGCCACTTCATGTATGTCTGAAGTTATGTAATTCTCATGTGTTTCTATTTCAGTTATTCCACTGTCTCTATTGTTAGGTTTATTACAAAGAATATTGTTTATTACTTTCCAGGTTTTTCTATTGTTTGTCACACATTTAAAAAAATCGCTTTTAGCTATCATCTTTTGATTTTTTTTCCTTAAGTATGTTACTTTGTTTCTACACAAGATATATTCCTGTTTTATGGCTCCATTAGTAGGATTTTTTTTTAAGTTTCTTATACCAAGTTTCCCTTCTTTTTACTAAATTTATATACTCTGTAGTGTACCAAAGAGGCAAATTTTGTTGGTCATGATCTAAAATTATTCGTTCATAGGAACAATTCTCTCTAATGTTATTTATCATGTTATTTATCAACCCAACTGTATCATTATACATGTTGTATGTGTCAGAGTTCAAAATTATGTTACCAACATTTTTCTTGAAAACTTCTATAAACATCTTTTCATTCAAAACTACTTTTTTAATTGTTTTAAATTGTTTGCTATATTTTCAATGTATTTTGTTCTTAATGGACTATAATCTGTTACAAAACATTATGATCACTGATCGAATGGCTAAAATTATACACTCTAATTTTCTTACTAGGCTGAGAGCAATTGCTTAGAATATGATCAATTAACGTGGTGGTATTTTTTGTAATCCGGGAGGGGTTTTTGGTATTTATACAATCAAATCCATTTGATACGATAATGTCAGTGTATTTCTTTACAACAGTGTTGTCTTTGTCGAAAATATTTATATTAAAGTCTCCAAGGATCAAACTTTGTTGATTTTTTAAAGATTCTAAATATCTATCAAAAAATTTAAGAAAGCTATTGTTTTCACAATTTGGCGGCTTATAAATGACACATATAGTGACATTATTTTTAAAATGATTTGTGGGCCTAAGTAATATCCTGAGAACAGACAAATCTTCTGCTTTATTTATGGTATTGTCAATAAAAGAAAGTGTATTCTAAAGATTTGTGAATCAAGATCCCTACACCTCCCCCAGGCTTATGGTCTCGGCAATCATACAGTGAAACATATCCGTTGATATTAAAGAACTCAGCCTCACTACTGTTTATCCATGTTTCAGTCAAAACAATTATATGCATTTTTAATTTAAGTGAAATTAAAAGTGTTTCAAGATCATCAGTTTTATTTCTAAGGCTACGAATATTTAAATATAATATGCCAAAATTGAAATTATTAGACTGGTTACCATATTCAAGATTAAGTTCAGTAGCATTATTTAAAATATGCTCCACTGTTTGATTAGTATATCCTAATTTTATATTATGCAAACTCATTTAGGTATCAATATTTGTAAATACTTTAAAAAATAATAACTTTAACAATGATTTGATCACTTTGAGAGCTAGTATTTCTAAAACAAAGACGAACAAACAAGACAATTTGCAAGTCAAAATCACCCATGCTAGGCCCATTCTATCCATCTGAATAGAATATAATAACTCCAACAGTGAGATGATTGCTCTGAAAGCTAGTATTCCCAACATGAAAACAATTGAAAAATTCAACCTTGTGTCACCTTCCTCTGTGATTGGCTTACTCACTAGAATAAAAAAGTATAACTTTAACAATGAATTTATCACTCTGAAAGCTAGTATTCCTAATATGGAAACAAAAGAACAAAAAGCTTGGTAAGACACCTTCCTCCATGTTAGGCCTACTTTAACCACCTGCAATAACAATAACTTTAACAATGAACTGAATGTTCTGGAAAATAGTAGACCTAAGCCCACAAGGACAAATAAACAAAACACATTGTAAGTGACTTTTTTCCCTGCTTGTCCTACTTTAACCATTTAGAATCATTGAAACTAAAACTTTTTCTTTGTTTCACATTGTCTTCCTGTTGGTGTCCCTTTTCCTTAGAGTGGCTGGTTTGTTGACTCTTGTATTGTTCAATGTTATGATCATGATCACTTACATTTGTTGATGTTAAAATATTCTTTATATCATTGTTGGACTTGATATGATGGACTCTTCCAATCTCATTAAACCTTGCGTATATTTCCCCCTCTCTGATCCATATAAATTTGAAACCTTCCTTCCTAAGAGATGCTTTGGCTTGTCCAAAGAGAATCTTATTTTGATGAGTTAGGCATTCATTTACATATATGGGTCTCTTTATGCATGATAGTCCTAAGGATAGTGTACTGAGCTTATCGTCAAAGCTAGTTACACTTTTATTAAAATGTTTCACTCCGTTAATAAGCTCAAGTTTTTTGTGTCGTCTGACTAATTTAACGAGAATAACTGGTGGTAGTTCATTTTTCTTGTTGTTTAATAGCCTGTGAGCTATGTCAATTTCACCTTTATTTAGATCAACTTTAACAACCTTGCCCAATTTTTCCACCAATTCATAAACATTTTCTGTATTCGCACCTATTATTGGGATTCCATGTATCTCTATACTGTTTATTCGGGAATATTGTTGCAAGTCAGAAATGTCTTTATTAATCATACTAACTTGTTCTTTAACTTCTTTTGTCTCATTATCTTTCTCATCCATTCTAAATAACAGAGTCTACTTTATCACTTATCAAATCCAGTGTATTCATTTTTCTTAATATTTCTTCAATGTTCTTTTCTACATTTGAAACACTTTCTTGAGTATTCAAATTCATATTTTTCTTCCCTGCGGTATTTTTGTCAGGTTTAGTGATTGCACAGAGGTTAACTTGTTCCGGCTTAGACTGTTTGTCCAAGCCGCACAGCGTTTGAGTCTCACAGTCCATACAATACCACTTTTTCTTCTTGTTGTTACAAAGTTGCTTGAATTTTGAATTAGATATTCCTACACACGATAAATGAAACCAAGATTTACAGGTTCCATTACATTCTATCGAATTTTCACCTTCATTTATAAACAATTTGCACCCGCCACAATACGTGAGATCTTTATCGTCCGCCATCTTTCTTCTGGTCAACACCCCCTGGTTTGGTGGGTCTAAAATTATTTAAAAATTCACGTGATGAAGAAAAATAAATATGTATTTAATAAAAATAAAGAGTTATGTTTAAAATAAATACATTTTCAATAGAGTCAAAAATAGAATTAAAGTGATTTTAATTAAAATTAATGAAAAGGAGGAAAATATATTTCGACTGGTGCGAGCTCTAGATGAAGAAGTGAGGAAACATCAAAGAAAACTTTAGTATACAACACTGATCAGGATAACACGAAAGATCTGTTAAGTCTATGTTAAAATGTTTGTATGGAGTTTTCCGCATTTGTGCTGCTATCTAGACAAATATGTGAGCACTTTTGTTTTATTAAATAGCGGTCTCTATGTCTCAGTAGGTATTTTAATTGCGTAGCACTACTATTATTACTATTATTTTGATTTTATTTTTACTTTTAGTTGTTCTGCTAATCCATTTCACTTGAACAATTTTTTTTAAATATTTTTAAGACCAAATGAATTTAAATAAATATTGGTTTCTACAAAAATTATTTACATTGGGTCAATATTAAGTTTTTTTTAATAAAATCTGTTCAAGTGATAATGGTTGGCACAATATAGTTCTTTAACCATTTCTAGAAAAACTAGAATCAACACATCAAGTTTAAATTAATGTTTAAGGAAATATAATTAAAAAGCAAACTAAGTTTAAAATAATCTATATTTATTTAAAAATTTAAACTTACACATTTTTTCACAAAGTACACAATATTTTTCAAATACAAATAAGTGTACATGTCTTAATATAAAAAAAATAATCCCAATTAAAATCACCATCTATGTTTATTTATTTGGCATGAACATAATACTAACATGAAGAAAATCAATCAAGTAATATTATTATTATTAGCACCGCGTCTTACTGACTGTTCGGGTTATACGTAAGGGTGTTTGTGAGATGAAATGGAGGACCTACAGTTTAACGTGGAATCCTGACATTCCACACATTCACAAGTTGTGATTAATACAAGTCTTGTCAGACAGAGGTGAAGGAAGAGTTTGGTAATCAGATAAATCTGTGCCGGGACCAAGGATTGAACCCCAGACCCCCAACACAGAAGTCTGACACCTTACCCCTAGACCACCAGGTCACCGATAATCAAGTAATAAAACAACTGTTAACCATTTTGTTTTGTTTAATTAGCGATAGAATAGTTGTTTCCAACCAATTGCTCACTCACTTGTTTCAGGGCTGGGGAGGTGGGGGTTGAAATGTCTGTTGAGTTAAATTATTTAAAGAGGTTACAATGGCGTTAGAAAAGGTGTAAAATTCAAAGAGAAATTAACAATTATAAAACCTAATTTACTGCAGTTAAAACAAGTAGGCTATCGACAGGTGTGCAGTCTTTATTGTATGCTCGTTTGGTTCGCCGGTGATGAGGTCGGGATTCAAATACCAGTCTGGTAAACTAGCTGTAAATTTTCTTAAGCATTTCTACCCTCCCCCTCCATGCAAAAAAGGGTATATTTAAACTAAATTATACCTCCCCCACCAATGTAATAAAATGAGCAAAGCCTTGAAGGGTAGAAGACCGTTAAAAAAGACATTAAGACAAAGTTAATTTGAACACTTCTATGTTATCAAGGAATCACAAGGATATCATGGACAAAAAATGAGGTCAAACCTTAAAAACATTCGGAAACCAATAAGAATAAATGGTACGGAACCCCGCAGTATCTCTTTACAACTAAAACTCATAAAATTGTATCAATAGACTATATTCGCCAATATCTCAGAAACTGTTGGTTTTAGAAAATGTCAAATAAAAGTTTTTTATTTTTAATAGTACTACAATTTTGCAATGATAAGTTATTTAGTATCTCAAATAGTTGCAGAAATACGGAAATTAACGCTTCTGTTAAAAAGTTTTCATGGGAAAATGAAAATAGCCAGTTTTTTCCTCCTTCAGTAAATTACCCTTAATTTTAGGGGTAGATATCCAAATCCAAAAACCTCTCAGGTCAACCCTATGAAAACCCTAGATACCAAGTTTTTAGCTCGATCAGTAAAATAGTTTAGGGTCTAGTTGGAGGTACTGAAATTCAAAATAATTTTTTCAGATCCAGGGAGTTATGAAACGTCAAGATTCATCAAAATCTTGAGTTCGATTTTTTTTTTATGATCACCATATTTTCTCTACCTGTAAGATAGCGAGAAAGTAAAAAGAGAGTATCAATCCTCTAATCTTCAAATACAAGTGAGTTAGATGTCTATTTTTGAGGATTGTTTGGGATAAATTTGTTAAATACTTTTGCTTAATCCTTGGAAAGTCTTTATCAAGTAAAGATTGAGAAACTCTTAGTTCCTGAACTATTTTCAACTGTATTTGGCACAAACTTTCACAACATACTGGGCTGATCTTAATCAGTAGGTATTTAATTCTAAATCCCTTGAATGTTGAGTTAATTTTTATAGAGTCAATACATGGTTTAAACATTTTTCATGTTAAGTTTTTTTTTTAAATATATTTTTACTTGGTAAGTTAGTTTGGGACTATGTTTTTTATCACTTCGGGAATTGTTTTGTATGTAGCTCTAGTTCGACAAGGAATTTTAAAAAATTAGTAACAACAGGGTTGCCACTATTTTCTTATTACAAAATTCCTTCTTTTTTCCAGGTTTTCCAGAGACCTAATAGATATTATAAATATAATTATAGGGACATAAAATTTTGTTTTAAAGAAAGTTTTAGAAATGAAAGAGTAGTAATTAAACACATGTTTAAAAATTATTTTGAAAACAGTTGAGAAATGAATGACATACATTTTCTAAAAAGAAAAATTGATTATATTTGCTGTATGCCCTAAACGGAATGAAATAAGAAAAAAAGTGTAAATACCAAAAATACTTTTTTTTTTAGTTTAAATGTGGTGGGGCCTATCTACAATGTCTTACTTGATTTAAAAACATGTTAACCAATCTTAATTATTGTATATGTACTGTAGGCCTATAGACTAAGTAGCCCACACAAATCGTGAATAATAATTTACAATAATTAAATTAACATGTGATTTCCCTCGCTGATTCAGGTGCATTTTCTCTAATAAACTGCCACCCTCATCCCTACCATATTGTAATAGATATAAAAAAAAAGTCAACTCTCAATTTAGCGGGGTAATGGAGGGCTACAAAACCCCTTTATATCAATTTCCATGGTAAATCTGCAAACCCATTGAAAACTACCAAATACATTAAGTAACGATACAACACAATCATATATAAATGTATCATAACTATTGCTGAAAAATCAAGCATCAGTAAAATACCCTTAAACAACTTTTTACCACAAACACAATGATTAGGCTTAAGGCCCAAGATACCAATTTTGAAACAAATTGTTAAAGCATGTTTTAAAATATTTTATGTTTTTGAAAAAAATCACTCATCAGTAAACTAGCCCTCAACAATTTATGCTTTATGTACCAGCTTGTCCTGCAGAGGTGTCCAAAATTGACTCGCATCAAAATGAGATGCACAAGTGTGTGCATAAATAAACTTCTCTCTATGGGCCATCAAGAGTCGATTTTGGGAGACGTCTACCCATTTCAGATACCTGGAAAAATTAACCAATAGTCTAGTGTTTATATTTTATTTCCTCAAACTGTAAACAAACAAATAATTTCTTCTATAAGTATTGCCAATTATGAACCAAATAATAGGCCTACTGTTAACTAGAACTATTGTTTCTTTTTTTTTTAGCACCATGTCTTACTCCCCGGTTGTGTTATATGCCATTAAATTGACTCATAAAAGAATGTATTGCCTATACTTTAGATAAATATAAGTTTTAATTTTTTAGGCACAACTTTATTTCCCCTCGATAAGACGGACTTTTCATAACTCGAACAGACCCCCGACCCCTTTAGTATGAGTTATCGAGCGTTGACTGAATTTCATAATTTAATTAAAAATATGTCATTTATATCCAAGAGATTATGTTTTGTTCCTTTGGGATGGTTAATAATAATAAAAATGTTAACTGTTATAATATATTAAAATACTTTTTCCTTAATATATGTAACTTAACTATAGAGATTAATTTTACCATTTTATTTTAATATCATAGTAACCATACTATCTTGTGTGTATTTATATTAAAAAATATAAATAAAATAAAAAATCCCAGCACACTACTGTACTGGTGTACTATTTAGTGAGCCAGGATTCACAAGGTAATCATGCTTAATTAATAACTGTATCATACTCGGCAGTTAAAAAATATAATAAACATAAATAAGATTACCTCAATTTGTCCCATGTTGGAAATCGGAAAAATGTCAAGCCAGGATTTATCATGGAAGATCCGTAGCACCTGTCCCAAAGCAAGTGTGGACGACTAGCATTGTTTTTATATTAACGTAAATAAAACTACCAAGTGAGACTGAGATACGCTAATTATAAATTCCACTGTCAATACAAGTCAAAATATAAATATTCAAATACAAAAAACCAAACATATAATAAACAATTGAAAATTAACACTAATTACAAAATATTAACTAAGGAGAAAACATCCTGGAAAATAATACAAATGAATTTGAAAACGCAAAATAAGTCAAAAGGAGACCAATCTATATAACAAAAATATAGTTTAACTAAAGAACACAATGAAAAATATGTTAAGATGGAGTCAAACAATGAGTCAAATACTGGTAATGTGTTCGGTGGGTCTAAAATTATTTCAAAATTCACATGATGAAGAAAAATAAATATGTATTTAATAAAAATTAAAATTTATGTTGAAAATAAATAAATTTTCAATACAGGAAAAAATAGAAATAAAGGATTTTTAATTAAAATTAATGAAAAAGAGTCAAATATATTTCGACTGGTGCGAGCTCTAGACAAATATGTCAGCACTACATGAATAATATAGGCAAGGGGGAGAAGGGAAGAAACATCATACAAAATTTTACTATCCCAGTGTCAACCGAATGGTATAGAAGGTGTCCTATGAAATTGTTGTGTTCGCTGTTCAATCTTTAGCGTCTAATGGAACCAGACATTGGGTGTGTATGGTAATAATTTTTAGAATAGAACTTGTTCAAGATAGGGTGTAATGAGGTGGACTGAATATAACTAGTTCTAGACAGGGATGAATGGAATACTTTTGTAATTCAGGCAATTAACTTTTTTTCTAATGCCGTAGAATAAATAAGTATAATTAATGTTCTGAATATTACTCGAGTGGACCTGAACCCAAACAAATTACAGACTTAAGAGTAAATATAAATATAAAGGAATAATATAAAATACAAATAGGTACTAAATGTTAAGATCATTTCTTATAATCCATTCATTATTGATAACATTTATACATTCAGTTAAGTGTTAAATTACTGGTCTGGGGCTTGATTGTTGCGTTCATAATCTAACTATAATTGATTCTGAGCCACCAATAAGTATATTATAACTAAAAAACCAATTTCGTTTAAAAAAAGTATTTTTCAAGATTTGAGGATTAAAGGGCCCTTCCCAAAATATTATTCCCTTAATGTATTTTCATTCGTTTGCTACACGTATTATATAAAACTACCTACCTCTCATCTGTTTTAATAAGTTGTATAGTAACGCCTAACTCAGCTGAGTGTTTATTTTGTGTTGGTCAGTTGGCTTTACTGTGTACAATACTTTTTTTTATTGTTTTTGTTATAAAAGGATTTATGTTATAACCTCATTGTACAATTGAATCATTACATCCATAATCATATTACAAACTTTTCTTCAGTTAACATTACTTTGTACAGGATGCTGTACAATTTACTGCTAAATATAAATATGTAGGTGTAGTGACGATCAAAACGTCTTAACGGTTATTTCGTAGTTGAAATTCGTTGTGAAATAGGGCTAGGTTAATTGGGTCGGAATCGGAGTGAGCTAATATGAAAATCAAGAAAGTGTAATCGGAATGAAGTCAAACACAAGTGTTCCTGGCTTATTGAAGACAATATCTTCAGTGCCATTGAAGAAAGAAGAAAAAAAAAAAAAATTGAATTGGTCTTGAGATTGTTGACCATGTCTAAAAGTTAATTTTGTAAGTGATAATAAAAGATGGCGCAGTCGGTAGTGTCTGCAGTGGATTGTCTGCAATTCGAATTTGTGGATATAACTATCTCGTCCTGTATAGAAGCAGTCATCAACATGGAGTTTAATAAACCGTAGTCACTTAATCTTGCCGGAGATTTGGCGAAGAATTTCGATACATTCCAAGAAGTTCTAGAATATTTTGAGGCGACGGAGACTGGAACAAAATCTTCGGGCGTGCAAATAGCCAGGCTAAAAAACCTATTAGGACGAGATGCTGTCCGACTCTATAAAACCTTAACTACCATCAAACCTGAAGAAGAAACAGTGAATGGCATATTGTTTGTTCTTAAATCTCACTATTCCGAAGAAGAATGAAACCATCCTTGTGTTCAATTTTTTTAATAGGAAACAATGTGTTGGTGAACCGTTTGAAAACTTATACTCGGAGCTCTTGCCACTCCTTGTGAATTTGGTGACCAGGAGGATAAGTTGCTGCGTGCGCAAATAATATTGGGTGTGAACTCAGTCAATAAAACACCTTCTTAGGGAAGACACTACCCTACACAAAGTTGTAGTGAAGCTAGCAGACAAAAACTTGAAAACCATTGAAGATGGAGGGGAATCATCGCAGAGTGATATATTTAAAGTTAGTAGCAAAACAACCACCCCCCAAACTTCCCAAATGCAGAATTGGTGCCACCTTCAGAAAACAGGACAATCAAGAAGTTGGAACAATCTACAGCAGACTGAACCGTTACGTCTCGACCCCAAAGAAAATCTTAGTGTGTCCGGAAACAAGTTTAGTGAAAAGTTTATTAGAAAAGTGTGTTATCGTTTGGTTATGACCATCCAAACCGTCCTTGTCCCGCAATTAATAAGCGATGCAATCGATGCCGAGGTATGAACCATTTTTCCAGAAATTGTGTTGCCACAAATAGTTTTTCTAGTGGTCGTAGTGCTTTTGAACTAGGAGCAATGAACGCTGATAATAATGTTGCTAACCAGACTTCAAATGTTGGTGAGTGTAGTTATTTTTGTCAATTTCAAGATACTGCCCCCTCTTTCAGGTTATTCAGATATTGGTTTTCTTATGTAAATACCAATCGTCATTGTTGCATATCATTGCTAATTAACCTCAAACCTGTACTTTTCAAACTAGACACAGGGGCGGAAGTTAACATCCTTCCTTTAAGGTCTTTTGGAGATCATTGCTCCTAAAACTGAAGCTTTTGGGGGTTTTGAGATTGCACCTGTTGGTGAAATTTGTCTTCCTGTTGTCTTTGAAAACAATACACATGGATTGGTGTTTACTATTGTCAATTCAGTTAAAGCCTTTCATCTTGTGTGAATCTTAATCTCATAACAAAAAATTGTTTTGGGGTTCTCAATGCTCAAAATAAACCTGATTTTCAAAACTTCTGGGATTCAAACCAGGATGTTTTTAATTTTAATGGCCTTTGATGTTTTCCAGAGGTTCTTGATTTAAAATTAAAAAAGGTGCTATACCTAAAAGCAGCCCAGCCCGCAGAGTTCCCCTCAAAGTGTTAAGTAAACTTAAGGTGCATTTAGATGACCTTGAACAGCGTGTCATCATTGAATGTTGTGAAGCTGGTGAATGGGTAAACAATCCAGTTATTGTAGAGAAACATAAAACAGGGGCCATAAGGCTGTGCATAGATCCTAAGGATCTTAACGAAAATTTGGTCCGAGATTATGTGTTGATTCCCACTTTCGAGGAGATTAGTTCCAAAATGGGCAATAAAAAATATTTTTGTGTATTTGATCTAAAAGATGGGTTTTATCGGGTTAAATTAAGTAAATAATCGGCTAGTCTATGTACGTCTATGGATTTTATCGGTTTTTACGCGCCCCATTTGGACTAAGTATGCTTCTTGAGTACTTCCAAAATACTTTGGGAATATTGGGGGAGTATATGTATATTTTGATGTTTTATGTGGAGCAGACACAATGGAAGAGTTATGGAAAATAGTTAAACAGGTTATTCAAGCTGCTCGTGAAAACAACATAGTATTCAACCCAGAAAAAGTTCAATTCTTTTTGGATAAGGTTAAATTTTTGGGTTTGGAATTTGATAAGGATGGAATTCGTCCTGATGACACTAGGGTTCAGGCTATTCAGGACATAGAAGTACCTGCTTCAAGGAAGGATTTACAGCGTATTTTGGGAACAGTCAACTACCTAAGACCATTTGTGCCCCACCTGTCAGATATTTGCACCCCATTCCGTGAACTTCTGAAAAACGATTCAGAGTGCTCCTGGAATTCCTCCCACAGTAAACAGTTAGAGCTTTTGAAAAAGTCTATAGCACAACATGCCTTGTTGACTCCTTTTGACCCCTTCAAACCCATCAACATACATGCTGACAGTAGTCAATATGCCCTTGGTGCCACCTTAATGCAAGATGGCAAGCCCATTTTATATGCTTCACGATCGCTTACCCCCACAGAGCAAAATTATGCTCAGGTGGAAAAAGAGTTGCTTGCTGTCTCGTTTGCATTCAAAAAGGTTCCATAACTTGGTCTATGGTCACAAAGATGTGACTGCTAGCTCAGATCATCAGACACTCACTTTCATCATTGTAAAAGCCATTGGTAAAATTACCAATAATCTCCTCCGCCGCCTTAGGCTGAAACTCTTGCCCTATTCATTCACACTCAAGTATTTAGCAGTCAAATACATGCATATAGTGGATTTGTTATCCCGAAATTGTAAAATTATTCCTTCATCTGTAGATGAAAGTATTTACGACGTTGTACATGTTATAGAGACAACCTCCGATGTTCAACCATCCTTACTTGTAAAGTACAAGTAAAATACAGTTGTTGACTGTTTTGAGCAAAGTATTTAATCATTACATTAAAGGTTGGCCTAAGTCATTGTCTTCAGATTGCTCAGAGCTGAAGAAATATTTTTCCCTCAGAAAAGACATCACAGTCCTTGATGAGCTTCTATTAGTTCCATTTAAACTAAGGCGCTTCACTCTTGAGATCCTTCATGCAACTCACCTCAGATTTGAAAAAGTCAAGGATCAAGCATCTCGCAGCTTCTATTGGCCAGGAATCAACTCTGATTTGAAAAATGTTATACTTGCATGCCCAACATGGAATCTATTTCAACGGTCTAAAATAAAGGACCCGCTGCAATCTCGTCACATCCCTAATCTACCCTTTGTTAAAATTGCTGCTGATTTTGCGGATTATAATGGCGACTACCATTCGCGGTGGATTGAGGCTGAGAACGTCCCGATTAGGTCTGCTTCCACTGCTATAAGTAAGCTCAAACCAATCTTTGGACGTTTTGGGATTCCCAAACAATTCATGTCTGACTCATATGAATTCAAAGTATTTGCTCAATCATGAAATATTGAATTAGTAACCTCGCAGCATGGGTTTGGCTGAGAAAGTGGTTGGAATTGTCAAATTGATGTTATAAAAGGCGCAATATGACTGTGGAGACTTGCCACCTTTTCTTTTGGATTATAGAAACAGCCCAGTGGCAGGGCTCCCATACTCAGCTTCTTCAAAGTCACACCCTCAATTCTAGACTGCCTGTACAGGATTGCCGCTTGAAGCCAGAAATAATTAGTGATGATGCAGTGACTGCGAAAGTTGGGCAATCGTTACATTATGAGCAATCTTTTTAACCCTGAGCAGTATGTCTTTATTTGGAACAACAAACTGCGATTTTGGGAACAGGGCAGTGTGGTTAAGATATTGAAAAACAGATCATATCTGGTGTATAAAAGGAAAACTTTATAGACAAAATTCACTTCATATTAGGCCTCGGCACTGTGAAGATCATTCTAGGGTGATGATATGGGTGAGCTTGATATATAATAATCCAGAAGACATAATAGCCTCAACTTCTCAGTCTCCTAATTCAGATCATTTTTGAATACTATGCCTCTTGGAACTAGTCTGCCTAATTTTGTTAAATGGTCTGGTAGAATTGTCCACCCACCAAAACACCTTGACTTATGAATCTGTATTTAAAAAAAAAAGAGGCATGATTAATAAGTTGTATAGTAGCGACTAACTCAGCTGAGTGTTTATTGTTTTTGTTCTAACATGGATTTATGTTATAACCTCATTGTATAATTGAATCTGTCTTGAGATTGTTGACCATGTCTAAAAGTTAATAAAACATCATCCATTATTCTTATGTCGTTGTTGTTGTGAACAGCACAAAATACACGGTTAAACAAGTGTATTGGGTTGTTCCAGTTATTTGGTGAGAATGGTTCAAGCGGAGAGGCAGAGGGGTAAGGTGGAGAGGGAGGAGATGGGCCGTGAGCTAACTAGACTCACCTTGGAGAACGTGGTATGTTGACGCACTCTGGACTCGGACGAAAATAAAATAAATATATTCTGAGCATAATTTATTTATTTAACCTGGAGTTAGTGATTCTTCATGTATTCCTCGACATCTCTCTCTCTCTCTCTCTCTCTCTCTCTCTATATATATATTATATATAATATATATATATATAAATATATATATAATATATATATATATATATATATATATAATTATATATATATATATATATAATATATATATATATATATATATATATATATATAATATATATATATATATTATATATATATATATATATATATATATATATATATATATATATATATATATATATATATATATATATATATATATATATATATATATATTATATA
>JBCFYV010002352.1:0-72821 GCA_039000515.1 Timema cristinae
CACCACTAATTACCGATTAAAAACATGTGCGTCTACATAGGCTGAATGAACTAATGTCCAGAAACTGCTATGCTTCAAACTCTGTGCTACACCAGAAGCAATGCCACTACATTGTATGTCATGAGGGTGGCATAAACATGTGTTTATTGTCTAAACAACTGATAAAAAAGAGAAATAGAAGGTTATATAAGAATATTAAGTCACTACATAACACCTTTTGTCTAGGTACCGTATATCACACATCATATGGTGACCTTGTGGTATTTCATCTTTAGTTTAATTTATACCACAATATTGTGAGGTGATATGCATCGTGTCTTACTACACATTTAAGTTATAAGCATATGTACTAAATATGATAATTTTAGGGATGGCAAATATTGAATGTAATGAAAATGTACACGTATTTGTGTGGAGGAGTGGAAAACCACCCACAGTGCACCGACCAGGATTTGAAGTCTGATCTCACCGCCGTGGACTATACCCAAAGTGACGGGTGATCGAGGTTTGAATCCCTGTTGGATGTATTGAGGGTGGTTTTCCCAAAATAGTTTTCCACTCTTCCTTCAAGCAAATGCAGCTAGCTTCCTCTAAATTCAACCTTACTCATCCCTAAGGTTCACATATTAGTGGATAAGAAGTATGCAGTCCCAGATTTGAGTGCCCTTACGCCCATGGGCCCCAAAAATTTTGCACCCTTCCACTATATTACATAGAAAACTTTTTTTATTATTATTAGAAAACCATTATTTTTATAGATTTAATGCATTTGTTAATATAGATATTGATAGTTAAGTTATAAATATTTAGTATAGAAAATAATTGTGAATAACTGGAAAGTTTAGTATTGGGGGAAAATTTATAGGCTAAATGTTTACTTTTTAAATAAAATTGCAAAAATTCAGAAATAAACTATATTTAAAATTTAAAAAAAATATGTAGCTTAAATTTAAAGAACAAATATAAACCATTTAAAATATAACTATTTTAAGAAATGATGCAATAACAAATACTTATTAACTAGCCAATATTATTATTATTAGCACCACGTCTTACTACCCATTCGGGTTATACGCACTTACGCTAATGTGTAATGGTAGGGTGATTGTGAGATGAAATGAAGGACCTACAGTTTAACGTGGAATCCGAACCACGGTGGAGGCCTGGCATTCCCCACATTCACAAGATGTCTTGTCAGAAGTGAAGGAAGGGTTTGGTAATCAGATAAATCTTTGCCAGGACCGAGGATTGAACCCCGGCCGCCAGCATAGAAGTCCGACACCTTACCCCTAGACCACCAGGTCACCGAACTAGCCAATAAATAAATAGCAAGGTAGAGAATTTTGCTAAAAGATTTTTTTCCAACTGAAAATAGAGATGCATTAGCCTACAGAGGTTTTCTTCTAGCTTTTTAATTAGCAAATTAAAGAACCACATCTCAATTGTTAAGTTTTACACTAATATCATTTTCAATTGCAAGGTTACCTTGGTGATTTAATATTTCCTGAGTTTGAGATGATCGCAGATAATAATTTTTAACTATAGCAAGAGCAGAAAATAGGCCTAACCTTTCAGCTGAGCAATTTGTAGATAGAGTGCTTAAGTAAATCTTCAGACACAAACATTTGAATCAGTACTATTAAGGTTTTTTTTTCTTTTGGCATTTTGTTTAAAAGTGATAAAAAGGAGCAAGACTTTTTTTCCATCTAAACTTATGAGGAAACTCTTCAGGTGAATACATTCAGTGGCAAATTACTCTTCAATATTTGACCAATAAAGCTGCCAAAGTTTATTGGCAGATTCGTGAATTTCAATGACATATATTTCAGGAAGCAAAGACAAAAATTTGAATCTTTAAGAAAATTCATTGTGAATTTTTAATCTTTTCTCTATTTTTGTAGATAGTTTAAGAATAAACAAGTAACTATTAAGCAAGTTTGACCTACAATTTAAGTCATATTGAGAATTACAATTCTGGTTTTGTTTATAATAAGAATCTGACTTGTAAAAAAATTGTTTTATTTTCGTTCCATTTATGACACAATTTAGCTACAGCGTCTTCACCTTCTTGAAAGATACTCTGTAACTTTTTCTCACACAAACTCTAGTATACTTCAAAAGGCTTTTTTATTTATTAGGGTGACCTGGTGGTCTAGGTGTAAGATGTCGGACTTCTATGCTGGCGGCCGGGGTTCAATCCTCGGTCCCGGCACAGATTTATCTGATTACCAAACCCTTCCTTCACCTCTGACAAGACGTGTATTAATCACAACTTGTGAATGTGTGGAATGCCAGGCCTCCACCGTGGTTCGGATTCCACGTTAAACTGTAGGTCCTTCATTACATCTCACAATCACCCTACCATTACACATTAGCGTAAGTGCGTATAACCCGAACGGGTAGTAAGACGCGGTGCTAATAATAATAATAATAATAATAATATTTTTTTATTTATTTAGCGGCACATGGTTTGAAGAATGAGGAATGTTATATTTATTAGAAGTATAACCACATTTGAGTGAAGGGATTGTGGAGAACCATTTTGGGAGAGAAAAAAAACTCAGAGCACCCGACCAAAATTTGAACCTCGATCTCCCCGTCATTGGCAGTCCAATCTACTGCGAGAGTGATGCCATATACTATGCATCCATCAAAGAGTAAAAAATACATAATTTCTTCAAGGACAGTAAGAAATGAATACTGTATAGAGGCTTACTACACGATAAAAGTCCATTTCTTTAGATTGAAGCTGTACAATCATTGCATTAAATCTTTTGAGGATAGCAAATTCCAAACAACAGTCAGAGGCCATTTCAGGAGAGTTAACTTTTTGTAGTAACCTTTATGCTTTTGACATGGTTAACAACTCCCCACTACTTTCTCCATCAATTAACTTTTAAAGTTTTAAATACTAATTGCAAGCTGAGTCTGAGTCTAGGCTCTTGCATACTTCGTTTCTTGAAGACCAGCGAGAGGAATTTCAGTGCTAAGTTGCTAGAAGTAAAAACTGTGTTTAAAAATATCTGGATTCGTGTCCACAATTAAATAAAAATACTTAGATTATGTTACCTCTGATGATTTCATCAGTGATAGACATTGCCACAATCTTCATTAGAAGATAATAACTAAAAAGTTATTGCTTTTTCAGGATTTCCATACTTTAGCAATGTGTCCTGCTATAAATGGGTCATCCTTATTGCTATGAACTTTAAGCACATCATTAAATTTCCATTGTGTACTGAACCAAACACTTCATTATCACCTCGAAATGACAAAGTATAAGAAGAAAGTTTCTTCGCCAGAGAAACTACACTATGAAGCACACACCGCCAGTATTTAATCTCTTCCTCTAACTGGGTGATCAATTGTTTGTCAAATCTACACAGTTCCTTTCTTCTAATCTTAAATTTTAAAAAACATTAACCATGAGCGGTAGACTTTTAATGGTCAACTACCCGTTGGTTAACGTGCTTTCAGTAATTGAAACCACTTGTTGCAAAGTAGGATTATGATTCTCCAAACAGTTTACAAGGTGCATAAAAAATCTTAGCCCTGGCTACATGAATTAAAACTAAACAATCACTTTCCATCACGCTTACATTCAACAGCTTATGTTGAAATGAGCTTTTGAAAGGAGCCTTTGTTGATCTGGATATTTACGTTTAGACTTGTTAAAATCAACATACTCATTCTGATTAAAGCCATACTTTATCAAATAGTCTCTGGTTTTATCATTAATATTACAAAAAACAAGATCAGCAGTAATTTTAAGAATGTCTGCTTCAAATTGTTAAAAAAAAAAATTAAATAAGCTAATTATTTTCCTTTATAGGCCTTTGCACTAGTGATTGCCTCGGGAGCCCATGCCTGTGGGTTCACACCCATCCAGGGTCGACGGGTTTTTCTTGGACGATAAAAGTCCATAGCACAGCTAGTTTCCTTCTGAGAATAAGTAACGCCATTGGTCCTATGTTGATTGTGACATGTAAAAGAACCCTGGAAGGTATGGGACAATACCTTTCTTGGCCCATAATGGTGGGTCCTTTTGCTCTTGCACAGGAAAAATTCTTGTGTGTTGATATAATCATTCGTTTTATAAAGTGAAAGTTGAATACCCAAAATAAATAAAAAAATCAACAATTTCAGCATCATTACTTGAGAAAGAAGATGCAACAGGTTCTGCTTTCTTTTTAGAAAAATGAGTAGGCCTATAATTTTGGTGTCTGATAAAAAAAATCAGTTTCTTTAGTTTTTTCTCTTCTTGAAGCTTTATGTAGGCTATAAAGTCCCACTCAAACGTTTTCTTTCATCCATTTTCAAAATTATTTCTAATTAAATAGGTCTACTGCAATTAATTAAAAAACTTCAAGCTTGTAAAAGAGAAAAATATTGTTAAGTTATTTAACCTAAATATTTTAAAGGTTTTAAAAGGAACTTTTGGAGGTCAACATTGAAAGTCAAAAGTGATGGTGATTTTAAAACATAAAGAGCCGCTGAAAATCTAATGTGAAAACCAGGAGATGGAAAACAGAGAGAAGTTCAAGTACCTGGGAACTCTGCTGACAAAGGATGCCTACTGCACCAAAGCAAATTAGGTTGAGTATCGTCATGGCCAAGGAAGTTTCGACAAGAGGTTACTGCTAACAGCAAATTAGTTTGGAACTGAGGAAGAAACTGATGAAATGCTACTTTTGGAACATCACACCGTGGAGCATAAACTTGGACTCTTGGGAAGGTGGAAAAAAACTACTTTGAGAATTTTGAAATGTGATGCTGGAGAAGATCAGGTGGACAGACAGGTGATAAATGAAGAAGTCCTAAGAAGAGTGGTGAGAAGATCAGGTGGACAGACAGGGTGATAAATGAAGAAGTCCTAAGAAGATGGTGAGAAGATCAGGTGGACAGACAGGTGATAAATAAGAAGTCCTAAGAAGAGTGGGTGAGAAGAGAACCATTTTGGATGAGATTCTTCAATGCAAATACAAACTGGATCGGACACATCTTTAGGAGGAACTGTCTTCTGCACAACGTCAAAGAAGGAAAGGTTGAGGGAAAGACGAGCTTAGGAAGGAGGAGGATTCAAATACTAGATAACTTGAAGGAAAGAATAACATTAGGGAGCTCAAGGAGGAGGCAGAGGACAGGGCACATTGGTGGTCTATGTTCACGGAACAAAAGGAATGGATCTGTCTTAAAACAGAATAAATAATAATATTATAATAATGATAATGATAATAATAATAATGATGATAATGATTATTATTTTATTTTTTAGCACCGCGTCTTACTACCCCTCAGGATATACGCTTTAAGTACTAATTACGCTAATGGATTGGGAATTGTGAAGGTTGAATTAGAGGAAGTGAACCCGCATTTGCGTGGAGGGGATAATGATGATAATAATAAAAAATAATAAAAGGAACTCAACTGACTACCTACAGTATGTAAACATACAGCACAATTTCTAACCCATAAACAACAACACACCATCTGCCATCTGACCACCACATATTCACAAAGTAGGCCTAGTTAGGTAGTGTTATTTAACCCAAAGTATTTAAATAATATTAAGTTAGCATTAAATTAGGGCCTGCTAAACTAATATTTAAATACATACTAAGATAATTAAAAAAAGAAATAGAATACAATTAGATAACTAAACAATAAATAAAGAACAAAAATAGGCCTGTAGGTATTGCTGACTGCAAAAATTCCCGCATGCTCAAAATTTTTCCCTTTGGTGCATTGAAAACTTCCCTGCATCATATTTAAAATTTGGCGCGAGTTTTAAAAATTGTTATCTATGAACATTTGACGGCGTGGGCCTGCCCACGTGGTCCGTCCCTAAATTCGGGATTGAAATGCATGTATCTCAAATGGGTAGTAAGATATGAGCCCAAAAAACTATGCATGACAGCGATGCAGCCCTACCTAAATGGTGCCCTAGCCATTTTTATGGATGCTTACCCTACCACTACAGCACTGGATATACAGTGCACACAAAAATTCCTTGCCCCTCTCCTTAGGAAAAGTACATACTTGATTCTCATGTGTTCAGATACTGGTAGGCCTTATCATGAGCTACGTTTATGGGTCAATATCAAAATTAGGGACAGATTGTAAATCCAAAGATTAAAAAAATATGTATGGAAAATAATTATTTATTGCAGGATTACACAAAAAGTATTAAAAATTAAGTAATAATAACAGCAGAGCTTTGAATTTTACAATTTTCTTGTATTTTTTTTTTTTTAGTTTTACTAAAGTGGCTACCCATAATCCATAGCTTTGCTAATGCTGTTTCAGATGCACATAAATGTGTTATAATCTCAAAAGATCCAAATAAAATATGTATTTTACTAAGTATAGGCCCCTACCATTTTTTTAACAAAAATGTAAAAAATTTATACATTTTCTTAATTTATTGGAATTAGGATTTTCTAAGTGAAGAATCATACAAAATTCATGTATTAGTGATTTTTAAATTTTCCAAAATCCAAAGAAAATTAAGTTTTACATTTCTCATTTTTTATTTAAGTTTTTAATAGCTCAAATGTTAATAATATTTATTTTTTTAATAAGACTGTTAATGATAAAAAAAAAAAGTGATTTTATTGTAGTTAGTGAAGTGACACAGGCGTTAAGTGAAGTGTTGCGGGTTTTTAGCGAAGTAAATTTTTGGGAAGACAGCATTTACATTTAAAATTTCACTTTACTAACGTGAGCTACGTGACTATCATTAGTTTTGTCATCTAACTGAGGTTAGCGAGTGATAAAACAATTTTTGTCACCAAGCAACTTTAGCAAAGTATAATACCATTTTCATCACTAAGCAGCGTTAGCAAAATAATACCATTTCCATTACCAAGCAACGTTAGGGAAGTGATGTTTCGGGGACTTTTGAGTTTCATAATATAAGTATAAAACGCAAACAAACATTGAGGTTAGTTCCTACCTCCATTTACGTTCAAATGAACTGGTATTGGATTAGTTATTTCAAAAACTCTCAAATTATATTAATGTTTGCGAAGTGATTTGCAATTAACATACCCTTATATAACTTAAACTATTTACCTGAATATTCGTAATGTTGACCGAATAATATTAAATAAACTTTTTAACTAATGAAATATCATAATTTAGTAGGTATAGGACAACAACACACTACGGCTAATGGGGAAAAGTGGAGCATTCTGGAAGGTTTTAGTGCCAAATTCAAAATATGTATTATCTTTATAGAATTCAATATGAAAATATTTAGTATAATTAAGTATAAGTGAGAAAGAATTTTGTGAAATTACAAACTTTTACTATATAGTAAGTCTATATAGAATAATTAAAATATAATAATTTATTAATTAATACACATATGATTTAAGATATCAGAACATTAAAAAATAACACCTTAAAAATTTGAGTCAAGGTCACAACACATGTTAACAAGTAAAAATATAACGAAAAAAACAAATAATTTAACTTAGGCCTAATTAAACCATATAAATAATCAGTGACTAATGTTTGGTTATAATATAATTGAAAATAAATTTTATGAAAAACTGAAATATTGAAGAAATGTTGAATTATATAACAGTTTGATTCTGGTATTCACTGGAGCAACTCACACAGGCATAGTCAAATGTCCTGAGGATGGCACCGTAGATGTGCCGAAACGTGTAGAATTTTAAAGCTGTCTCTACGATGGCTAAAAAGGAGCAAGGGAATTTTTCATATAAGATAATAGAATTCATTTAACTGTTATATAATTCAACATTTCTTCAATTTTTTTCAATTTTTCTTAAAATTTCTTTTCAATTATATTACAACCAAACATTAGTCACTGATTATTTATATGGTTTAATTAAGTTAAATTATTTGTTTTTTTTTCATTATATTTTTTACTTGTTAACATGTGTGTGACCTTGACTCACATTTTTAATGTGTTATTTTAATAATATTTTGATATCTTAAAATCATATGTGTATTAAAACAATAAATTATTATATTTTAATTAATCTATAGACTTACTATATAGTAAAAGTTTTAATTTCACAAAAATTCTTTCTCACTTATACTTAATTATACTAAATATTTTCATATTGAATTCTATAAAGATAATTTAATATTGCTTCCTTATTACAATATCATCATTATTTCAAAAATCAAAATATTGTATTTGTCCAGCGTGTTACTTGGGGACAAACAATGATTAAAATGTTGAAATCAAAGAATAATTTATTAAATTTAATGGATTCTTTAAATGAAAATAACAGTATTACAGGAATATTTTACCATGGATATATATTTTTTACTTTATTTTTTATTTTTGTATAAACTTAAAACTTCGAAATTCAGAGGTGGGACAGTTAGCGAGCTGATGAAAGGGACTTTTAATAATTGTTGGTCTAATTTGTTTTTACTATATCATATTTAAATGTTTATATTTTATACACACTCTACTACTGAAAAAAAAATGTGTTTTAAAAATAACAAAATATTTATATGGCCAGGAGACATAAATTGGCCCTAGATTTGAGAATGACCCTTATAGGGAGGGCCTAATGTTCCATTCAAGATCTGACTCCTGGTTTAAAGTATACTTTTCAAATAAGAGTGTAATGTGCTAAAAAAAAAATCCCTTACTACAAAATTTTTGATTAACTTTCAACACCTTTTTTTTCTGAACTAAAGCCAGTGGCTTATGGAATGTTTCCAGGCCAAGCAAGGGTTGACAGATTTTAAGTTAATAAAGTGTTCCCTCCCCTCATTAGGACTAGGCCTATGCATTGGACCAACATACAAAACATAGTAGAAGTATGATATAGTGTGGTTTGATATATACCGAGTATTAAAATTTTAGAAGAATTTCACACAGTGAAGATGTCTCCTGAAAATTCTTGCTTTTAGAAATGAATTATCAGTAAACTAGTGATTCTGGATCACCGTTTATCAAAAAGGCTAGCATCTCTGCACATGGCAGCCTAAAGATGTGTTAATTTTGATATAAGTCTGGGATGTATGGAGGGTGTAGTAGGAGTGGTAAGAACATAAAATATCAATGCAGGCTTACCTCATCTTCAGAATCATAACTACTGGAATCAAAGTTGCTGTCACATTCACTCCAATCTTCAGAGTTGAAATTTAACATTGGGTTTAGTTGAACAAAATCCTTAATTTGATCAGTGTCTTTTTCATGGTTTTTGCAGTGAGTATCAAACATCACAAAACTATCTTCACTATCAAGTGAACATTCTGAGGAAATCCTCGAGCGCACTGCACACAAATCTAAAGAACCATCGATTGAATTTGAAGGTGCGAAAAATGTCAAGAACCCTAAACTTTTTTTTATACAACTCTCTTTAGTCAGGCCCGATATATTTTTGCAAGTTTCTGCCATAGCAAAAGTTCTATAATTGTTTGGTTCTGGAAATATGGGGCTTAATTGATTGCATAAAATTGTTTTTCTAGGTGTGCTGATTTTACAACAAAGTGATTTCATATTGTATGTCATTTGTAATTTACAAAGGCCACTTTAAATTATCACTAAAAGAACCAATTTAGATCAATGTATCTCCTTTTTTTTTATGTTTACAAACAACTTTTGACAAACCCTCTAAACTTTAAACTATTATAAAGTCAAATACTTCACATTTTACTTTGAACCACTTAATGAAAATTAAAGGTCTTCGTTTTAGTCCATGCAATTATCATACATACATAGAGTAAAAGAGGTTGACCATAACACTGAATACAATGCATTTCCCTTCATCAATAGCTTAGGCCTACCTAAAGTTTATGTGATCTAACAACAAATGTATTGTTTCATTAGCTGAATTGTTGCAACATATTTACTAAAAATTTCAAGCCAATAGATGATGATTTTAGTAATTAGCAATGTTTACATATAATAAACTGAATGATAGTAAAAAGAAATCAGTTTAGCCTATTTGATCAAGCATGACTAAATATGAAACAGGTAATAGGTAGCCTATAACAACTTAGATTAAATTGGAATAACTTATGTTTGATACTATATGGCCCCATAGATTCAAATTAATAACTAAAATGTTTTAAGCAGAAATGAATTTACAGTATTAACACAATAATTGTTTATAAGTTAGTGAGCCAAGTAACTAAACCAAATTTATTATTGTAATAGATAATATGTCCAAACAGTGTATTGATAGAATTCCTAAGAATGGATCTGAAAACGTCAGTGATAAAGTTGGCCTACACAAATTTGATAAATTCTTGAAGTCTTCTTTTAGATAAACAAGATCACAAATATCTAATTTCCACGCAAACAATCAAATTCACACGAATTTCTACTATATATCATAAAATGAATTAAATAATTAGTCGTTTTTAGCCATTCAAATAGATGTCTAGCCCAGAATAAAGAACTATAAGTTATTTTAATGAACTTTAGGGCATTTATATAAGATACACTTTGATTTAACACCACCAACTTCCTGCAAATTTTAAGTTGTTTCCCTCAAAGTTTCACATAACAATTTGTGTAAATTTACTTCATGGTCTGTATGATTGCTGAATGACTCCATTTTAATGATGAAATAAGATTTTAAAAATAATAAAGTCTTTACAATTTCATTTCTATATAAATTTACTCAGAGACTATAAAAAATATGTGAACCACCATGTTAGATAGCTTTGGAAAACCAAAGTTCTACCTAGCGGACGGATTAGTAAACAGACCTTGCGTATTCTTCAGTACTGTATTTGGAATATCTAATGTTTTACCCATCGAATCAGGGCCGACTCGTATAAAAGGTGAAACTAGACGGTTAACTAGGGCTTAAAAAAGTCTCAAGGTTCTAACAAAATGTATATATGTTAGTGTTGTTAGTGTTTAAATATGTATTTATTTTAATTAAATAAGCTAATTTTTTTTTTACCTAAAGAAATATCATTATCTAAATATTTATCTAATATTAAGAATATATTTGAATTTAACAACTAAAGTGAAACACGGGTAAAGGTGTAAAAATAATTTGGGGAATTAAGAACAAATAGAACTGGGTGTAAAGGGCCCACGTATAGCTATTAATTTGTCCAAGAAAAGCTTTCCGATGGTCATGTCCGACCCAGTGGGAAAGAAGATAGGCTAAAACTTCCATTTAAATCAACTTAGAATATAATAATAATAAATATAATAAGAAAAATAATGGAAAAAAGGTTTTGGATTTCCTATTTTAGCATTGCAGCCACACAAAATCCAGTATTTAATTTTGTTTGTTTCTTTACTTTAACAAGGGCAACCCTAGCAGACTGGGAGACTGCCAGTCCCTTTGTAGGGGCCTCACTTATCTCCCTCACTTCTGCCTTCCATTAAAAAACTCAAAATTTAAATTTTTGTTCAAAATTTTTTTGTAGCTTGCCCCTAAATCACCCCAATTTTTAAGCCGAATAGGTTTTTCAGAAATGCCTTAAAAAGGTATATACATTTTTAGAAACTAAGTTAATGCAGAAGCAGTGTTTTTATATATTTATATATGTGTGTGTGTATGTGTGTGTTGTTTTCCCCCCAAAACCCTTAAATTCGATTTTTTTTCCTAACGAACTTGATTTGTAGAAAAGTAAAAGAGCAACGGTGCCAAGTTTGAATTAAAACATTTAAATTTGCTTTTTAAAAGTTACCATAAAAACATCTGTTTCCTTCACCCCAAAAAATAAGCTGGGGGTCCCTTTAGAACTACATCGTTTGCTCGCCGTAAAAAGTACGTTTCTTTTGAACGGCTGACGAAATGCGGCCGCCGTGGGGGAAACCTGCTACACAAGTTTAGCAATGAGTCATATCCTTCCCGGTGGCGGCCGCTGCGTCTATTTGTCAACGGCTCTGGCCGCCGAGGTCCTACCCTTTTCGAAGCAGTCTAGCCACAGCCACCCGTGTGTTGGGAAAACGTTTTCCTCTAGTTTTTAAGGGTTTTTATTCAACATATGGTTTAAAAATAGTGTTGTTATTGTGTTGAAGAGAAAAGTTTTTGGGAAAAACATTAGCAAACATCCATCACTGTATATTTAGAGAGCCCCTTTATAAAAAATTAAATTTTTTTAAAGGGATAAGGGCGTAAAAAAGAAGTAGCAAGTCAATTAAGAAATCAAGTAAGGAAAGACAAAGAAAATTTATTTAAATAGTTTACTTTTAACGTGTAAAAGAGTTTTAGAAGTGTTAAAATAATTATGTGAACTTTAAAGGGAACTTTATTGAACAGAAACAGTTTGTAAAATTTTAACATTATTATGTTTTTAGTGTTTCCCAAATTAATTATATTAGATAGTTTTATTTAATTTAATTTACGTAATTATCTTTAAAAATTTATTGGGAAAGTTTGTTCTTCTAAATTTTTAATTAGTTTGCCAAACATTTTACCTTGAGACGGGTTGAATATTTCTAAATGAATCTCCCACAAAAAAACCCCCTTTAAATTAAACCCAAACTACATCTCATATCACTGCTGCAGCGGTTATTTCAGCGTCGATCATATTATGATTTTCTAGAAATATTTTTAAGTTATTTTCAGTGGTGTCACAACATCTGGGAAAATTTTGGAAAAAATAATAAAAAATTAGAATTTGATAAATTTTTTTCAACACCGGTCTTAACTCCCCTTTGGGTTATACGCTTATGTACAAATTACACCAGTGTTTTTATGGAATAGAAAGTTATAATCAAGGAAGTGCACCCCTATTTTCGAGATGGGGGTTTAAAAACTAAATTTTTTTTAAAACCATCCTCAGTACACCCAATAAACTTCGTACCTTGATCTCCCCTGCATTGGCATTCTAGTCAAAATGCGAGAGTAGCCCATTAAAACCATGTGGCCATCGAAAATGGGTTTTTTTCTTTCAGTTGTGTAAATGCCAAATTGACAGTGCCTTCTACCTGCTGGTTATGATTCTCTGGCAAATCTATAAAGATTATTTCATAACGGTATTTCCATCAACGACGAAAAAAAAATGGAGCTCTTTACATCCCCTTTAAACCCTTTACCCCCCCTCCCACCTTCCTCCATTTCAACCCTCACCACAACGCTACATTTTTTATTCTTACCTTTCCGTTAATTTATAAAAAACAAATTTTTTACCCCGCTTCCCATACAACAATATATACTTCCTGAGCAAGGTATTTTTTGCTTATGTTTTGAGCTCTGGGTAAACATAGCAAAATCCTATTAAGTTTAACTAATGTATAATTTCTCTTTATGCTTATGTAATTCGATTTATTGATTATGGGGGCGCAAGTTGGACCCTGAGTGGGAAAAATATTTGAGAATTAAATTAGCAGGGAAAACTCTTAAGTGAAGTCAGCCAACGGACTCCACGTGCGGAGTTGTTGGAGGGCCCGGAAGCAAAGTTTCAGGTAGCATCGCTTCGACCGTAGCTAAAGAGTCTGTCAGTTCGTCAGAAAGGATGGCCGGAAACACATATGCCAAAATGGGAAACAGAAGTTATAATGAAAAAAGTGAATATTATCATCTTATGCAAACAAATAAAATTTATATTTGTTTTGTGCATCGGAGACCAAGGTTGTCCGAGGCTCAAACCGATTTAGGAGTTTGAAGCTGCGTGAGATTTTTTTTGGTGACGAGGATATAATATAACCATCCCCTTCGTGTTTGTTATCAACCACGCCAACGAGTGGAACAGCAAACCAGGTATAGGGTTTATCCAAAATATATTTTACAAACCATAGCTAATCGCTCTTGGTTTCAGCCATTAATTTTAAGTCAGATCTGTAGCTTTTTCTGGGTATTGATGGCCAAGTTTATTGTTAAGTGAGAAAAGGGTAAATTTTTGTTCGGACCACCAGTGTGCTATGAATATAGCTAACTTTTATTTGAAAGCGGGTAGCCACAGTTATTCAGGGAAATTGCGTGATCCAAAATAATGAAATAAAATTAAATTAAAGGCACACATTTGAACTATCTTAGGAACGTTTATTTTCCTTGTTCCCCACCATTATTTTTTTTTAAGTTTAAGGGCGATTAGCTTGTTTGTTATTATATGTAAAAGATATGGGAATAATCTTAAAAACTAATGTTAGTTTATTTTTCAGTTTTGTGTTCATCATCATTCTAAAAAATTTTTTTGAACTGAGCTTATAAACCAGGGGTAACCACACCCTATCATCACATATATTTTCAAATTCCCCTTTCCCCCCTCTCTCTCCCCAACCTATCTAGCGTCACGCCACTTTATTCCTGAGTTGGTTAGTGGGGGGAGCTATTAGTGGTAGGGGTCCGTAAGCTCTTGGATGTGGGGGGGGTGGAGAGGCTCAACTGAGAGTGGTCCTGGGGTTCTACTCATTTAATTTTTTTGTTCTTGAGGACTCTTTAACCTATTTTTAAAGAGTTTTTTCATCAAATATAGTTTTAATAACATGAGAAAGAGAGAATAATAAAAATAAACTTTTTTGGTCAACGGGGAAAAATTTAAACTTTAATTTTATTTTACAAGGGGCCCGAACCATATTTGTGAAAAGGAAAATTAACAAAAAAGTTTTCCCGCACCCACAAGCGAATTCTCAACACCATATTTTTTGAAAATGTGGGAACTATAATAATTTGGGTTTTGGCCCCTCCTTAAAAAAATCAAAAAATTTAATTCCTTAATGAATTTAAATTTGGGGTGAATTCTCGCCCATCATATTTTTAAAATTTGAATGCTATCATAAGATATTAAAATTGTTATAAACCGAAAACCAAAAAGCTAATTTTTTAATGACAACAGGTTTTCTTAAAATACCTCCATATTAGCCATAGGAAAATCATAAAAACCAATAGAATGTTTATTTAAAAAGTTTTAAGGAAAAAACACCACAAATAAATTTGGGTTAGCTTTCCCATAGTGGGACGCAAAGCACCCCAACCATTTTTCAAGATTTTTTTTCTGTGGCATTTTGAATGATCCTGGTCTTTTCGACCACTGATTGGCTGTTGGTCAAAATAAAGAACTTGGAAATTTGTCAAAATTATTTACCTACCAACACCTTTTTATTTTTTTTGAAATAAATATAATGATTTTAACCAAACCTTATCACAGTGGTGGGAACGTAATTTTTTCTAGGGGAGAGGGCAGGTCCCAAAACAAAAAAGGTAATATAGGGACTTGACTTGCAGCCTCCCCCCCCCCCCCTCTGCAACCATAATATCATTTTTTTAAAATAATTTCCAAAAACTATTTGAAGTGATCATTTTAAATCTATGTTGAATTTACAACAAAAATAAAATCATAATATACACTAAAATTATATTATTATTATTAATTTTTCAAACCGTTCGGTGTTGCCTAAAAATTTAACAAAAATATTTGGACATTTGAATAAAGCCTCTTGCTACGACCAAATTATGAGTTTTCAATTCCTTGTCATATTTTAAGATCATATTTTCGTTTGGCGTCTCCATCTTTACTCTAACACTGAATCAAACGTCTCTTAAAAAACCGATACTCCTTAATATTTTACAGATTGGGGTAGATGCTTTCATTCCTCCCCTTAACTATTTGCTTAGGGCTCTCTAAGATTAAGGCAAGCTTTCTGTTAAATCGAAAAATTTTTTCCTATTAGCATTCCCCAAAAAAACTTTACAACTTTAAAAACTATCGTAAAGACCAGTGGAGTGCTCAACACATCTTCATTTGATAAAATGAGCTGGGTTCTATCGCCAGTGGCGGCCTGTATAGGCACTGCGGAACTGCAGCCACCCCCCATTTCATTTGATATTATCGATAACATTTATATAATGTCCTTTTTCTTTAATTTTCTCTTATTTTTGTTAATACAATATATTTCCCTTAACTTAATTTCAGTATTTCAGTTTCCATCCCCCAGTTTAGAAAAAGAACAAAAATCTTGTATGGAACTGTGCGCTTCACAGTGTCACGACGTGGTGTTTGACTGTTGGCATGATTGTCACTTCAATAATTTAAAATGGCGGCATATAATTGTAAAGGCTTGAAATACAATTAGTTTTCTGTACTTCATTTAATATAAAGAAAAAATTAAAATAAAATTCGTCTGTCCCAACACAAAATTTGTTCAATAAGATAGTGGTAGCAAAGCAATTTCATTTTATTGTTGAATTTTACATCAAAAAACCAATGGCATTTCTTGCCCTTTTTACAAAACAAACCATGAACTGCAATCTTTGTCAAATCCAAAGAGGTTTGTTATTCCTCCACGTCCAAAGACATCTCGTCAATTTAAAAAAGGCGTTAGTAAAAGCTTTAAAATAAGTTTTAAGGTTTTCTAAAATATTTTTAATGGAAAATTAAGCTTAAAATTTAAAAAAATAAATAAATACTAAATAATGCACTAAATTTTTTGTAAGCCCCTCTGAAATAGGTCTCTTCTAAATTATTGCTAGTTTATAAGCAAATGTTTTTAAAACATTGTATTTGAAAGTCTTTATTAAGAATTTAAAAAAAAGTATCCTGACTTTGAAAGTAAATTCTTCACAAGGATTGCTAAAAAGCGCAATTGATGACGTTTATGGTGACGTCACAAAATCTTACCACCAGTTTGCGCTTTGTTTAGTGAATACGGAAATTGAGAATATAATAAGGTGCATCTTTGGGAGTATCTTGGTGCAAAGTTGCGTTATTTCTAGACCTGCCCCTAGAGCAGAAAGCACTCGTTAGTGAATACAACCCTGTGTTTAGAAAAGATACACACTAATACAAAGATTGAAATCAAAAAATGGTGACCTGATGGTCTAGGGGTAAGGTGTCAGACTTCTGTGTTGGGGGTCCGGGTTCAATTCTCGTTTCCGGAAACAGATTTATCTTATTGCCAAACCCTTCCCTCACCTCAGACAAGGCGTGTATTAAATCACAACTTGTAATGTGGGGAATGCCAGGCTCCACCGTGGGGTTGGGAATCTCACTAAACTGTGGGCCTCCATTTTCATCTCACAATCACCCTACCATTACACTTTTAGCGTAAGTGCTATAAACCCAACGGGTAGTAAGATGCGGGCAAATAATAATAATAATAATAATAATACATAAATACACTGCAATACAATTTGTTTGGTGTAATTTACAAAGAAAAAGAGAATAATATATTTATAGCATTCTTATACATCATTGTTGTTATGATCCTTACCATACTCAGCAGTATTTTGAATGATTATCCTTTCCATATGCGACAATAATTGAAAAATTTTTTTCGATCATCACTTATTTGCCAGCTATAACAGCAGAGTGATGGAAGTACTAAGAGCATTAATTTTTCCCTCCTTATACAATTCTTAACCCAAACTTTTTTTTTATCGTTTTATGTGTTTTCAAATTTTTTAATTAATAAAAAACTCTGGCTACGACTTCAACCCCTGCCCTGGGGCATTTTGTTATGATAATTGAAGTAAGTGAAATTGTATTGTCTTTCTTTTAGAAATCGTGTGTAAAACCTCCTATAAATAAGAGTGAACTCTCACAGCTTTCATGAAGTTACTCAAAACGAAAAAACTATCGCCATGAGACTAGGCAAAAACTATCTAATATCAGATAATCATATGACTTTAATGCAGGAATATTTTTATATAGTTTTAGTAAATTTACCTGCATTCAGTGGCAAATGGTCTAGGGCGTCACTCTGGTGTTAGACTGGCCTGCTGATGACGGGGAGTCAGAGTTCAAATTCCGGTGGGTTTACTAAGGGTGGTTTTCCCTTAATTGTTTTCCCCACTCTCCTTCCAGCAACTGGGGTTTAGATTACTTCGAAAATTATTTACTCCCTCACCCTACCTTTTATTTTAAATTTATCATATATATCAGTGCAACTTTGAAAGATAAAAAAATTTATTTTAAAGAAAAGTAAATTTGTCACTATCAGTTACTAAGAATATACTAACATAGTAAAATGCGGTACTATGAAAAAAATTTCTAAGTTCGTTAATAACCCTTCTTCAATACATAATCCAAATTTTAGTAAACGTTGACCCTAAATTTCTGGAATCCTTTCAGCTTAAAATATATCTAAAGATTAAAGGACAACAAAAAAAAAAAAATTAGCACTGCAATTTCTGCCCAAAACCATAATTTTTTCTTTTTTCCCCTACCTTTCAGGTAGAGAAAGTATTGGATCGTAAAAAAAAATCAAATTCAAGATTTTGATTAATTTTTACGTTTCCTAAAACCCCCCGAATGCCAAAATAAAAAGGTTACGGAACTTTCCCCACGGACCCTTTTTCTCTTCCTTGTTTTAAAATGTGATATTTACTCAAAACACTAATATATGGAACCGAAATAATATACACTAGCAAACCCGAGAAAAAATTTCGTTACCCTTACGTTAAACATTTTTGACTATCGGATTAAATTTTAAAATTTCTATTTACCCGAATTAAAGTCCTCACTAGTATATTTGGACAAAAAAAAAATCGATTTTGCGTCCACGAGGGTCAATACTTTTTTATTAAATATCGACTTCCGGTTAAAAATTCGACATTTTATTTGATTGTACTTCTTTGTTGGGGACTTAACTATGCTTTGACTGAGGAAGTTATTTAGTAATTTTATGATATTAACATGATGTAATAATTTTAAAATTCCATTAGAATAAGAATATAGCCTAGAGCCGCCATTTCAATTCAGGGCCCCCGGAAATGGAAGAGATAAAAAATAACAAACTCACAACCCTTTGGCTAACTATATAACCCTTCTCCCACCCGAAATTAAACTTATCAAATGTTTTCAAGTATATAGAAACAAGAGTAACCCAAAAACCCTTGGTAACCAATTAATAATCTTTGATTTTTAATCAAATACAGTGTGCGAGAAAGGAACACAATCAAAATTCTGGGTAATTGAAACATAAAATAATAAGTCGTTTCCCGGCATTGGGGGTTTTAACGACCTGACGTCCAGAGCGAGCTGTTACTGGGGCGACCATGGCGATGAGTTTGACGAGGCTGCTGGGGTGGGCAGACACTCTCGGAGACGCAGGACAGGCCTCATACGGGTGTCAGCCAGAAAATCATGCTTGGATGGTATGTATTTCTGGGATGGTTTGCTCTAACCATCTCCCATGACAACTCAACTGAAACATTCTTTTGGGGGCCTGTAGCGTAGAATGGATGCTGAAATTTGGGTTTTGGAACCCGACCAACAATCACTCTATAGACAGTTGAGAATCTAAGCTGAATTTCACCTGGAACCGCCTTTTAGTTTTGCGATGCGTGGCAGAGCGCATTCACATTAAAAAAAGGGCACCTAGGAAAATTCGCCTTTGGGAAGATTGTGAAGCATGAATTTTTCCTGAAACCTCATCACTCTTGCTTGAGAACAATGGGCGGGTGTAGAAGTGAAAGCTTGATGCGGCTTGCGGCCCAAAAATACATCAGCTGGTGACCCCTTTTAGTAAGGTGTGGGGCCCGTGTTGCAAAATTCCCCCAAAAAAAAGAGGCACTTACTTATGCGAAGGGTTTTGGATTAGTAAAACATAAAAAAAATATTTTTCGTAAAGATTTTGTTGATATTAACGACAATCTGGCCAAACCCGTAGATTGAGAGTAGTAAACAGAATTGGGGAATATACAATTCCATTGTTAACAGAAAACTAGTAAAATGGAGCCGATGAAATCGGGGCCCCGTAGTAAAAAAACGACCTCCTGGGCCCCCCAGGCTGCAAACATGGCGCAGACCTTCATAAGTGTGCTCGCGAGGCCTTTCATGCTGATGTGGACCTAAAAGGTCTTTAAAAGAATTACCTTTCTAAAAGTAATAAGTAGAGTCTTACCCAAATTTGCAAAAACACATAGACCTTGCCACCTCTAAGGCCAGGACCTGGGAATCAGAAGCTCGTGAGAGCGTTGACTGACCGATTGCAAACACCACACCTGTTTACCCTAGCTTCCAATTCGTCATCGAGATCTGCCACCACACAAAACTGCGTGCTTTTTTTCCTTCAAGAGACTAGAGCAAGGATAAGCCCCGGGAGGAGCCCCAGAACTTCGGATGAAGCACTAAAGGGGATGTGAACCTAGACAACCACAAAAACAACAGATTCTGCAAAAATTTCCCCGGGCTCTTCTAAAAAGGGAAACAAGATTTAAACGGCCCCCACACGGGGCCAACTATTGAGACATAGGGTGAGCCCCTCAACTCAGTAGGGGACCTTACTGGTTTTTCAGCAGCCCCCTGGACCACAGGGAGATGCCCCCGGGGACACCATGGAAACTTTTAGTTTCAAACTCCCCTTTATCAAAAGGGGAAGGGTCCGACAAGAAAACCAGCATTAGGAATCATTCAAATTCGAAATGGATTTTATAACTGAAGGCTGTAACAGGATCGCCAACGTTGTAGGTGAAGAGCAGTGAGAATCCCATTTTAGCTTTAGCCCAAAAAAAATAAAACCCAACGCTCATTGTCATACATAGCTCAAAAGGCACAAAACAGGTACATAAATTTATAAACCAAAGAAATAGCCGGCCTCACGCTCAACCCGGGTAGTTTTGTTAGCATTAAAATTCTTAGATTTTGTAACGTTTTTGAGTTTCAACGTTACAAGCAAAAAGCAAATTTTGATTAAATAACACCAATCTACAACCAGAAGAGGGACTAACAAACCCCCAAAAATTTGCCCCCCTTCTCGGTCTCCGTGTGTGAAGTCCTCACACAAACATCCGCCCGGGGTACATTTTCTCGCCCCGAGAAAAGGCTACTGATAGACTGGGAGGTTGGCGTGGTGAAACGTGGGATTTCCTCACGTTTTCCCCCTGAATGGTCAGACTTTAAACACGTGAAATTTCCCGGAAAGTTCTCCCAAGGGCCTATTTGTTCTTTACCACCCAACCCCTGTTTCATTGAAAAGTTCACATGTTTTTTTTTGGGTTCCCCCCATGTTCCCCTCCTCTCAGAGAAAAATTGCTTATATCTGATGTCGTTGCCTTAAGCTGCACTCTTTGGTTTTCCCCTGTCTTGGACACACATCACGGGATGGGGTTATTCCAAAGTATAAATTCAAATTTCGGCCGTAATATCAAAATTTAAATGTTTGGAAATTTAAAGAATATTTTAAAAAAAGACCTATAAGTTAGTTCCCCAAATCTCTTTTTGGCCAGTTACATTCTAAATTTCCTTTCGACTTTCTCGGGCATTTTCTGTATATTTAAGAATGGCTAAGTACTAGATTTAAAATGGGCGTAATGCTATATATAATTTGTTTAAAAAAATTGCCAGGGGTTTTTCCCTTCCGGCTTGTTGTCCGTGATGAAACTAAAGATGGGAAACCCTTTTATTATTTTTTTTTTAAATTACCTTTAAAAAGGCGAAAAACCTGGATTAATTTGGGGAAGAATAATATAATATTAATTCTTTTGGGTAGGCATTTTAATAAAAACCCAATTTTTTTTGTAACTATAAGCGCGCACTGCGGGTTTTCCCCCCTGAGGCCTGTTAAGGGGGTGAAGCTTTCGTATGAATGTAATTGTAGATAAAGGTTTTCTATGAACAGCGCCAGATAGTTTTTTTGGGCAAAAAACCCTTTTTTTTTTATGTAATCTCTTGTAAATATCTGTTGTTACTTATATATAAAATATCACATATATAATATAATTATGTTAATCTATTTAAATAAATAATATTTTTTTAGACGCAATCTTTAATTTACATCGACAAGTTCAAAGTTTTTGGCTAACAAACAAAAGACTCCCCGTACCTTTCCCCTTTTTAGTCTTTTAGGAAGTAGTGGATTGGGGGATTGAGAAGTTCATGCGCAGAAAGATGGGAAAAGGTCCAAGTATAGGCCCCACAATAAAAATGCGGGCCTAAAGCCTTTTGCAATTAAATCATTTTCTTGTTTTTTCAGGCCCTCTTTACCTTATTGTACGTGTTTTACCTGCCCTTGTCCGTTAGGGGAAGGGGGTTAAACAAACTGCGCCACCCCTGCTCTTGCAGAAGTGAGCGTTTCAGGACTAATATTTATTTTGGAAATTTTGTGTTTTTATAAATCACATCGGCCATGGCTCCGCCACTGGGGAAAGAAAACCGGATTTCTTCCAAAATCCGAGGTGTACACCTCAAAAGGGAAAGGGAAACCCTAAAGGGGGCTGGACCGGAGAAATACTGCACCCCCCAATGCCACGGTTATCCGTGGGGGGCTCTCTGTCAAAAAGTTAAAATGGGGTCCACTTTTCCTTTTTCCCTATGACCCACCCTTATGGACCAAGCCCCCTTAGATCAGGGAAAGGAAGAAGTAGGCGAAAATTTAAGGGCTTGAAGTGGGGGAAAAAAAACCAACCCCAAATGTATAACCCGGGGAAACACTGCCCCCCTCCATTAAATTTAAGTTAAATATTCCCCAGAGATTGTTGAAAAATAAGTTCCCTTGCGACGGTCAATCTACCACGCGTTATTTCAATTTCTGTTAGCAGTGGAAAAGGGGAAAACAAATTTAACTTATTTGGGAAAACCCTGTTTTTTTAACTTTGTGTATTGGAAAAACCCTTCAGGGTTTTGGCCCATACATTTCCGGGTATCCAGTTGGGTCTACTTGAAAAAGGTTAGGGATAGACCTTAAATCCTGGGTAAATAAGAGGGAAGACAAGACTTAGAAATTTTGTGCACAGATTTCTTTACCTGATAAAGTCGTTTAAATTTTGTTTTCTGTCGATCTCCGAACGGGGGGAATTTTAAAAATCTTGAGCTCTCGAAAAAAAATGTAAGTAATTCTAGAAAATGTGTCCCCCCTGACTCGTAGCATTTTGTGTTCTCTTCAAACCGAGTACTATTTCTGGCTATAACACTCGCTTCGAGCTTTGAAGGTCTTTACAGGCCAGGGAGAATATTTAGAAGCCCCCCCGGGGAGGTGTTTTTGGAAAACGCCTTTGGGGAAGGTAAACCCTCTTCTTCTAGTTTGGCCCCGAACAATATAGGCCCCCTCCTCACAAATATAGGGCTAATTTAGATTTTAAGAGCAACCCTCCTCCCCCAGATGGGTCAAGGTTAATTTTCAAGTGCCGTCATCGGGGCACTTTCAGCGCCAGTGTCCCTTGAAACTTGTAACGCGCAGTTTTTAGTGGGGTGCCACTGCGCGTCTCAAAGAGGAAACCCCCCCCCCTTCACTTGGTAAGATTACTTTTTGGTTCTAGTCGCGTACGCTTATGCTCTGTTTTTGTGCTCTTTTATCATTTTTAAATTCTTGAAAAGATTAGGAGTCTAGTTAATTGTAATCAAGAACTGGTGAAGAAAAAAAGTTTTTGTTAGGGAATGGAATTTTTTGGGACTGTTACTCGTATGGTTCATATCCATCAAAATTCGGGTTTTTTTCAGGTAAACAAAGGTTTGGTGGGGCGTCGACCCAAATAGAAGCCCTTTTTGGGTAAGTTTTTTGTGAAAAACTGGAACGTGTAAATATGTCTCGGAAAAACTGTATTTGAATTGCCCCCAGATTAAAATTCCATTTATTGGGGAAAAACGCCGTCCATGTTTGTTTAAATTTTGGGAAAACAGGGTTTGGTCATTCAGGAGTTTTTGCGGTACCCTGACGTCATTACTACAAGGCTAGGAGAATGTAATATTTTGGGCCCCAAACATTGTTGTAAGGACAACGTCCGGTTAGATCTGTCCATATCATGCCCCCCCCCCCCAAAATGGAGGGTTTCAGACAACTCATTCAGATCTTGAGTTAAAGGGGTGATCCGCCTTCCATTTCCCCTAAACCCAGCCCCAGCTTTTTTAATCCTAAAAAGGGGGAAAGGGCACAGACTATTTGAATTATCGCAAAATAAATAAAAAATTCAATCGACCCCCACCCTATGCCGATTAAATCTGCGTTTTTAATATCTGGGGAAGCTAAGGTATTTTTGCGTTATGATCTCAACGCCAGTTTTTTTGCATGTTCTTTACAACCTTTCCAAAAAGTAAACCTTTTTTGCCCCCATGGGACATATATTTAACAAGTACTCCCTGGTTGTAGTATAAGGCAAGGCTTATCGCGTCCTCGGGCCATGTTTTTTTTTTGACCTGAAAAAAATAGTTTTTTAATTTCCTTGACGGGCATTTGTGTGATAAATGATTGTAAACCCAGACATGTCGTCCATCTTTATAGTGTGTTGCCTCGCTACGTAAGGTTGGATTAACCGTGAACCAGACAAAGTTGAGGGGCCCAAAACCCCCGATCAACTACTTGGTTATGTGATCTCTCTGGTAATTTACTTATTGACCCCGAGAGGATTTAAACCCATCGTAGAATCCCCCCTCCCAAAATTGGGAAAAGGGGCATGAATTTTTTCGGTAGTGGCGCCTATTACCCTCGTTTTTTCCCCAGTTTTCCTGACAAAGCCGCGCCCCTTTAATTCACTCAAAAAAAAAGGGGGCTACCTTCGTTTGGGGGGGAAACCCAATCTCAGCCTTTTTAAACCCTCAAGAAAAAAACCCTTTTCTCCCCAGAGGTTCCCTTTGGAAAAGCCAGATTTTTTTCAAGTCCTTTTTTGCTTTCATGGGAGACTTTTCTTTGGGCCCTGGGCAAGTTTGCCCCAAAAGATCCCCTGAAGGTGTTAGGCATTTTTTCCCTTTTGCCGGGCGGCGCCCTAAACGGATTCAGAACAAAAATTTAATAGTACTAGAGAAAAGAATGAATAGTTGTAATTTTTAGTCAAAGCGATTTGCCGACTACCTCGAACGAGAGATTCGATTTTTAAATGATAATTGGCTTCTTGCTTGGATGTGGGCGGCATCCCCCAAGAAACTTGGAAAATTTTGTGGGTGGGTTTGGGGGTTTACTCTTTTTTTAAGTTCACTACTCCTCCATTTCCCGGGGAAAAAAAAAATGTCACTGGTGAGCTTTAAATCGCGCGTTACTAAAGCCCGGGCCCCCTGAAAACCCCTGACAAATAATGAAAATTTCTTTTTTTAAAAAACCTTTCCCTGAGTCATTTTCTCTATTAATGACCCACCAACGAAAATGACCCCCGGGTGTAGAGACATTATAGAGGGTTTTCGAGAAGGAGAGAAGGTGGATCGTTTTTTTGGATTTTTTTAGGTTTTGTAGTATCTTACAAATGTTTGGGGAAAAGGGAAGAAAGAGGTTGTTTCCCATTGGGGGTGAGACAATTGTTGTTAAAGTTTTTTATAATTTCTGCTATTGGAGGGCACCCTAGGTTTTGAAGACAGTTCGAAAAATTTTCTAGGGATTTTCTTTGGCCCGGCCCTGTTAATAGTGGACGTAGCCCTGGGTTAGAGTTTTGCATTGATTGAAAAGGGCCCAAAAACCTACACAGAACTCCCGTAATTGGGCTGCATCGGCCGTGTGGCTCATTACCCTTGGGAAAAAGTCTTTGTGGATTTTTTGGCCCGACCCACCCGTCCACTTGGGAAATCCCCTGATTTTTGGTATTTAAATTGATGCTTTTTCCTAAATTTGTTTTTCTAATCCCTCTCGGGGTATGAAAGGCGGGCCACGACCTGTAAGTTTTTGTCAAAAGGATTTGGGGACTTTTTAGAGCCCCTCTTTGCCATAGTTTACGACAATGGTCAATCCCCCCCCCCCCCCCCTTAGCATGCACTATTTAGAGATATGGGTTTTTTGGATGGGGGAATTAGGCCCCACATCACAAACGACCCCAAATATCATCCCTGGCCCGAACCAAGTGTGAAAGGTTCAACAGGAAATTTATTTTTATTGCTCTAAACTGTTTTTCCACCATCAGGGTTCAGATAGGTGGGATCAGGAAGTAAGAGTTTTTAAATTTTAGCGGTTTTATTATAACTGCCTATCACGATTTCTATTATTTTCCTCCCCAGTTTTCCCTGTTTTTTTTAGGAAGAAGAGTTTTTTAATCACCCCTTGTTAGCTGTATGGGACACCCCACCCCCTTTCTTTGACGAGAAATGACTTTTGTTCCCCACGCAGATAGGTGGTCCCCCCCCTCGCGCTTAGAAAGTTTGAAAAAGGCTTCAACGTAGAGTAGCAGCAAACCTATAACAAAGGTAGGATCCCCTGTTCCTTTAAGGTCGGAAAACACCGTTCCTCTGCAAAAGAGTTTTTTTTCCTCAGCTTTCCCCTATTTTTGAAAAAGATCCCCAGCGAAAAATGGTGTGAAAAAATGGCAGTGTGGTCCCATGGCTGAAATCGATCAGTTTGTTTTCTCAACCCAGGTCAGCGGGGGCGTCTGAAAGACCAGGAAGGGCGAGAATACTTTTTGGGGAAGAGCCCATGTTAAACCATCTTTAAAAAGTTGCCGGGTCCCTAACTAAATTGATTCCCAAAGAAGTCACTGGGCGTGACTTTGGTGGCCACCGGGTTTGTTGACTATCAAGCCACTACCTAGTTTAGGTTAAGTTTTAGGTTAAGTTTAGGTTGTTTAGTTTCACGTTTAATACCCTTTTTTTTAAATTTTGTCGTAATTTTTTTTGTTAAATTATGCATGCCTTTCGAAGCATGTTGCCGTATTTTTGTTTATCATGTAATTAGAATTTAGGTTTTAAATGTTTTTGGGTTTAATCAATTCTCTAAATTTGGGGGCAATCTAACTGAAATGAACTTTCGGCCATGAAGACATTTCAGTTGAACTTCCCCTAAAAAAATTATGTGGTCCAAAATTAAAGTAACGCTGGTGTGAAGCAATTGTTTTTGACAATAAAAAAGAGACCCCTTTTTTTAGCAAGGCCAGTGGGCGTTTTAAGTTAAAAAAGAATGCTCAGACATTGTGGAAAACTGTCCCCTGTGAAAACAATGACCTTTGGAATAAAATAAGTCAAATAGTGGGTTCCCGGGGATAGAAGCCCTTGATATGTATAATTAAGGACATGTTAAATCTTTGTGGTTTTTTTTGTTTTGTTTAGTGATCCTCTGAGGGGGAACTTTCCCGCTCCTGTTGAGCCACTCCCTTCCCATCCCCCTACATTGGAGAAAGGGTGGAAAAGGGATCCTGTTTTGAAGACCCCAGGGTATTGGAAGCGCTCATGCCCACAGCCAGGTGCCTTTCGTCCCTGTAAAGAATGGTATCGGAGGGAAGAGACACCACCCGGGCCTACTGTAAAGAAGAGAACTAACCCCGTGTATCGGACTGTTTTAATTTTAAAAAAAGAAAAAGGTAGCAAAGATGAAACTATCACCCATCTGTCCCCCGGGGGCGAGATTTGTAACGTTGCTTTGAGATCACAAAGTTAAAAAGGAAGAAGCAAATATGAGTTAAAAAAACACCCAAGTCTACAACCACGAAAGAGTGGACAAAAAAACAAGACGATCACCAAAAACTGCCCCCGTTTCTTTGGTCCCCTCCCGTGTGTGAAGGTCCTCATCAAAACCCTCCCGGCCCCTTTACATTGTTTTTCGCCCCGAGTGGAAAAAAAGGCGAAACTGAAGATGTGGGGGTGTGGCGTGGGGGGGAGCGTGGCATTTTTTCAAAGGGTTTTCCCCCCATGGGAAGTGGTCAGACTGTGATCCAGTGGGGTGTTCCCAACGTCCACCCTCAATGGGCCTATTTGTTTTTTTTTTTCCACCAATCCCGCTGTTTTAGTGAATGTTCAACTAATGTGCCCCTTTTTTGGCTTCCCTATGTTTTTTTCCCCCTCCTCTCAAGAAAAATTCTTATAATCTGGGTTGTCGTTTTTGCCTTTAAACCGAAACTTCTTGTTTGCCCGGGGCCCCTTGGACAACACATCACGGGATGGGATTTTTCCCCCAAGGTATAAATTAAAATTTTCCCCCCCGTCAAACTCAAATTTATTTGTTTAAAAAAATTTTATTTAAAAAAATTTATTTTAAATAGACAAATGGGTTTTTTAGGTCTAAATTTTTTTTTGGGCCCCAGAAAACTTCTAAATTTTCCCCTTTCGACTTTCATTGCCCTTTTTTCTGAAAATATTGTAAGAATGGCCAAAAGAAACGTAGTTTAAATATAAACGTAATGCTAATATATAATTTTTTTAAATATTCCCAGGGTTTTGCCCTTGGGGGCTTGTTGTCCCTTTGTTTGAAACTTGAGGGACCTTTTATATTTTTTTTTTTAAATTTACCTTACAAGGCGAATAGCCTGGATTTAATTTGGCCTAAGAATAAATAAAAGTTAAAATTAAATTTTCCCCTTTTAGGGTAAGGCATTAAGTAAAAACGCAATGTTTTTTTAATATGAAGCCCCCCCCCACTGCGGTTGCCGCTGAGGCCTTTTAAAGGGGCCTTTTAAAGCTCCCGTATGGAATTAATTGTTAGAAAAGGTTGCTATGGAAAACAGCCGCCCATATAGTTTTAGGGCAAAACCCCCCTTTTTTTTTTTTTATGAAATTTTTCTCTTGTAATATCTGGTGTCAACTTTTATATATATATATTAAATATATATATATATATATAGGTCACATATAATACATATAAAAATTATTGTTAAATATCTCAAATAAATAATTATATTAGATCGCAATTTTTTAATTTTTTACATCGCCCAATTTTCAAAGAAATTTTTTGGGCCCGGGATAAAACCAAAAAAACTCTCGTACCGTTCCTTTTGAGTTTTAGGTATAAAAGTGGGGGGGTGATAAAAAAAAGGGGTTTTTTCAGGGCCGGCGATGAATTAAAAAATGGGTTTCCAAGTAAAAGGCCCCTATCAATAAATATGCGGTCCTAAACGTTTCCTTCTGCAATTAATCTTTTTCCCCTTGTTGTTTTTTTCAATGCCCTATTACCTTATTTTTTTTTTTTAGGTTATTTTTTCACCTGCCCTTGCCCCCTTTTTGAGGAAAGGGGGTGTAACACAATGTGAAATTGATGGGTGTTCCCACCTATCGGGAAGAATGTGGGAGATGACAGCACCCCCGCCATTACGCGAGGCCATCACAGGTCATTTTTGAAATGGCAAGCCATGAGTAGGAATGGGCACCCGAAAACGCCACTCAATTCCCGAAGACACTGATGTAAGCCCTTTGTTTCTCAGATCTTCACACCCAATTTGCATCCCTGCTTGAGCAAAGCCCTACAATGGGAGAAGCCAAAAATTTGGGCATTTTGGGGTGAGCTTTTGCGGGAAAAGGTTTAAAAAACCAAATAACGAGTAAAATTTTTGATTTGGGTTTAAGGGCTTGTAGAAGAGCCGAAAGCTATCCTGATCATGGGATGCAGCCCCTTGGCATTCAAAATCTAACCCAAAAATCTAACCTTTTGGGCCCTTTGAAATTACACATTTAATTGACAGTGAAAAATTTTATTCCATAATCCTGTTAGATAACTTAAAAATTTACTTAGACCACTCCTCAGAAAAAGTTTTTACCTGACACTTTAAAATGTCATCCAAACAAAAAAACACTCAAAACCTGCCACTACTATTTTAATGAAAGCTTTGGGAAAAATGGGGGGGGGCCCCCAAAAACAAACCAAAAATGGGAGGGTGAAGGCCACTTGTATTTGGCCATACTGAGTGGGTTTAAAATCAATCTCCAAAATAAGCTGGGTCCCCAAATTTAGTTGTTTGGTAAGGCTGGAAAGATTGAAAAACACTGAAAAAAAGAACCTTGAAAATTTAAAAAGTATCAAAAAAACCGGTAAAGATGTGCTCAGGATTTTTTAATGAAGGTTTTTACTTGTCCCCGCTGAAAAACTCCAATACCGTGGGGATTTGTTAGTGTAGGGAAACCATTACCCCAAGAGGGTTTCCCCAGGTGGGGACAATTTGGTTTTAAAGAATAAAAACTGCTTTATTCCAATTTTTCCTCAAGCCTCCTTGGCTGCATCCCTCCCAAAGAAGTAGGAATTTACTCGAGGGCCATAGAAAATTAACCGGAATTGCTCCCCTTTTCAGAACCTATCACTAACTTCCCCACACTTTTTTTGTCACATGGTAAACCTGCTTTTTAGACTGAAGCGATATTTTATTCTGAGCAGGCCCTACAAACCATCAAACCTTTTACCTGCTGAACATAGTTTTGGTTGGGAAAGATAGCATTCCCAATCCCAGAAGGGATATGGCTGGAATTCCAAGATTATGTCCCAATAGTGTGGGAAGGAAAGCCCCGAACCACTACTAGGGGTAACGGTATCCAGACTTGACCCCTTGATAAGAAAATATTCTAAAGGGGGTTCACCCCAACAATCTAGTTCGTGCCCAGTGCAACTAACGAAGAGTGGAAGTGGTACTCACCAGAGGAAGTTTGGTTTGAAATGTGCAAGGTACATTGACTCACCAATAAGGTAACGCTGGCCGCTGGTGTCAACTTCCTTCCATGATTCGAAGAAGTTGCACAATGACTTCCAATGAACATTGCTACGAGCCTAGTGAAACTGACTACTGTTGACCACGTACAAGGTCCACAAGCTGATAGTTAAGCTTGGACAGACACTGAAAGGTATGTCCCTCCTAAATTTTGAAACGGACACTTTTCCTTTGATGCTGAGAGGAAATTTTTGACCATAGCGACCCCAAACCTTAGCAATACGTCCCCTCAAAAATGACAGTTTTTATGGTATATTGGTCATTTTTGAAGGGCCATTTAGAACTTTAGAATGAGGCCCACAACCAACCTGTACATTACGTGCTTTAAGGAACAGCTGATGAATGGTCCCCCGCAGACGAGTGCTTTGGTTTTGTCCCTTTATACTGATGGAAACTTGAATTTTCTGGTTCTTCCTGTTGATAAGGGTTGAACCCCAATTGAATGAGGTTAGGGTTGTTAGCTGGTATTTGGTTTTTTGGTGCAGTGAAACCTGGGTGCCAGGGAATATCAGTTACATAGTGGAGAGAGCAACCAATGGAACTGAAATTAACCCTCTTCATTCCTGATCTTGAGTCCGCGAACCATGTCCGACGAGATGTTGTGATAAAAAATGGTACTTGAGGCGTCATCCAGGAATGTTTCCCGAAGCTTACAAGTGGGTGGCAAGAATTGGACGTAAAAAAGATAGGCTGAAAGGCCAACTAGGACCTCATCACCGCACGATATTTTTGCGAGCACTAAAGGCATAACGTCCTTCATACGCTGATCTTGTGGGAGCGTAGTGAGTTTCCAAGGAGAAGTCCTTTAAATTGGGTTAAAAATCCTTTGGGTTCCTGGCGCCAACCGGTGGAGCAAGAGATCTGTTTTTTTAAGACCTGGGTAGGCGACTGGACCAATGCCATCTAAGGAGCCAAGAAAACGTTTTTACGTCAGCTGCAAATGGTTTTTCAGTTAAGTGCAAAATTGTTCGGAATCTGGCAAAATATGATTTTTGATGTCCTCAAGAACGAGATCAAAAAGTGGAAACTTCTGCATTCGAGACTTTTTGGCGCCACGAAAAATTGCAACACACGAGAGCTACGCACACGATAACCTAAGAACACAAAAAGAAACTCAGGCTGTTATAACTTAAACTATAGTTTTTTTTGGATTGAGGAAGTTATATTAGTAAATTTGATATATATTAGACAGGGATGGTAATAGGTTAATAATATGCTGTTAACTGTGGGTTTAAACCTCCCAGTTTTAACAAGCACACATCAAAAATATCATACATAATGATTAACAGATGAATACAAGAACTAATTAATATATCTAATAGTTTGTGGCTGGTAATTAACTCAGGGTGAATTTTATGTTGCTGGGAAAGCGCCCCAAACCTTCAGAAAAACTGCCCCCAGCCTGACCTATGTCCAAAGTACCTATCAGCAAGAACGACATAATCACCCGCAGGCCCCACTTCAAAATGAAATGACTGAGCTATTTCTCTCTTGCTTCACCACGCAGTCTTCAAAGCGCTAGTTTGTCCCATTCAGCGCAATTCCCCGCAAATTAACATCCCCCCCACCCCCCCCCCCCTTGTGGTCCCCGGGTTAAGACCCACCCTTGAATACGTCAGTTCTGCTAACTGTAATACCGTCCATTTCATTTTGCTTCAACATGTTGTATTTTATATTATCAATTCTCGGAAAAGAACAACGTCCAACGTTTAATCCACATAAGCGAATAAGCTACTGGTACTAAGATGAGTGAGGTGTCGGTATCCTCCCCACACCTCGACGCAGATTGAACCTCAGCCTAGACCCTTATGAGGTATTTTTGATAGTAAAGAAACGGAGTAAAGTCCCTTTTTTTTTTGTGTTTTTTGTTTTTTATTTTTTTTTTTTTTTTTAACTAATGCCCATATAAGGCATAGTTTTTTTTTGATAGTTTTAAGTTGTTTTTTATTACTCTAGGTTTTCTTTGTTTATATGATATATTATTAAATGGTAGTGTTTCTGACTTGTTTTTTCCTAGTCCCCCATAAGGCAATAGTTTTTTTTGAAAGAGAGCTTAATGCCTCCTTAATATAACTTGGTCATACGATTTTTATTTACTAATTCAGTTGTATTCTGTCCCGGTCTGACTTCCTTTTTTTCTAAGGGTCGTTAAGACATAGTTTTATAATTATTAGGGAATTATAATACTCCCTAAATCGTTTTTTAATGGCCATGGTTTTTATGATAACTTAATGAAACGGAAATAAGGTTATCTAAGACGCTTTATGTTTCAATGACCTAATTTTAAATCTGTGAACAGATAGAAGTCACTATTGGTTTTTTCTTTTTATAGTAAAACTTTTTAGGTACGCCAAACCTGTGAAAGCCCAATACGTTATTCATAGTAGTTGGCCCATGGAATAGGGGCCTTAGTTTCCGGTCCACTTCAGGCGGGTTTGTAATAAGTTGATAACATATAATTTGCTTTGCACTAATGATTGTGTGGCCCAAGATTTGGTTTTGAAGTATAAAATACATTGAATGGATCCCAGGGCAGTACTAATCAGTGAATAGACTGGCCTTAGTATCTTTTACAGCCTAGATTCCTGGTAAGCTAGTCATTTACTATTTTTAAAAATGGGTAGTTCCTCTTCTATGAGATTAATCTTATTGTGTTTTCGTAACTCTCCAAATGGAGTTAACTCCCTTCTAAGCTAAAGCACATTTAACTACCCAATCTTATTACGGTAACTCTTTAAAATTAGGACTTGACCACAATTTGATATTTGTTTTAACTATTATTTAACTATAGTTTTTTTATAATGTATATTTTTTTTTCTCAAGTCTAAGTCTCGTAGTCTCCGAGGCTAGCTGGTTGCCTAACTTATGGAATTAATTAATGTGCATTCTATTTATTTTTGCCACCTTGTTGAGGCAGACGCCCCTACGGACCAGAATGCACTGTAGTACTGGTTTGAAAGAGTTTAACTAATAACTCTCAACAATAGACCTCAACTTTACTTGTGTTGATTCTTAGCTCCCAGTTTGGGATGTTGTTAGTCCCTAATGATAAACTAGTTTTAATTCTCTATGTAAGGACGTTTACGATATATGACCTATTAAAAACCTTATAGAAAACTTATTAGTTTTGTTTTTAGATCTAAATAAACTAATTTGTTTTTAAACTTGTAAATTTATCTTAGCTTGCACCCTTTTCAGACCTTCCATATTTTGACCTTTATTTGTAAAAATGTAATTTGTCACTTCCTTCTACATGAGATAGGGAAAGAAGCGAACGGTTTTCATACCATTAGAATACGATCCCAGCCTGGCATCTTTCCCCTTTACATTGTTCAAGAACACAGGAAAATGGAAGAGAGACAAAATATAACAAAACTTAACAGCCTTCTGGCTGAATTATATAACGGTAAATATTTGTGGTATAAATATATATATATATATATATATATATATATATAATATATATTATATAATATAATATATATTATATATATATATATATATATATATTATAATATATATATATAATATTATATATTTTTTTTAAATGGCTCCTACTTAATACTTAATATTATTGATTTTTATAGAGAAATATAGTTAAAATTAAAAGAAATATTAAACAAATAATAAATGCAATTTCTTATAATAAAATAGGTCCAATTTCTTGCTCAGAAAATCTAGTCCCCAAGTTTAGTTTAAGAATCTTTGTATTTCTAAGGTTGCGGAATAGTGTACAAATAAGAGTAAACCATGATATAATTAAAATATTGTAGTTTATCACACATGTTGTAATACATTCCTGCTATGGCTACAAATTGTATTTTAAAGTGCTAGCAACTGAGATATGGTTTGTTAAGAAAATAATATAAATAAACCACGATTAACTAATAAAAATTAATAATAAATATAATTTAAATAAGCGGGGTATCAACATGATTAAATTTTGTTTTGAATGAATACACATTGTGTTAAAGTCTTACGTTCCAAAACGATCATTTAACGTTATTTTTTAAATAAAGGCTGGTAGAAAGTATTAGTAATACCCTGGATTTTAGTTAGGGAGCCCGTTCTGGGAGAAAGTCCGTTATTTTTGGTAAAACCATAATCCTACTGTATAACTAGTATTCCTGGTAGGATAAGGGCCTTTCCAGAACAGTAGTAAAAGAAATTTCCCACCTGTCTGGAAGGTTTTCCCCCCCCCCTAAAATCTTAGCAAAATACTTTTAAAATAGTAAGGATATCTGGTTACAAATAAATGCCCTTCTGAGACGGTTTTTCCTTTCAAGTTTATATGATATATTTTAGCCTAAATCATCAACTAATTTAAAGAAATAAGTCACAAGTTTTTTGACTTAGTTAATGCTGTTAAAAACTTTTATTAACACACTATTTCAATTTAACTAACACAATTGATAATAAAACCCCATATATTTATAGAAATTAGCGAATTTATGTCAGAATTTTCGCATTGCTTTTGAAATGTGTATAAGAGAGAAAAATTAATATACCCAAAAGTTTCTTACACTCTCTACACAATGGTGGGTGGGCAAATGATGAGCAAAAAAAAATATCTAACCCTTAATGTCCCAGCCATTATTAAAGAGATCAATGGTTTCATACTATACTAAAAATTTCCACAGAACACCATCAATAAAGCAACGCGGGATAAAATCCGATTCCTATTTAAACTAAAATTTAAACTTTTTTCATTATATTTATTAATTATGGTTCTTTTCTATTATATTTTTTTAAAAGTAATCCCGCATGATAACTAACTAAAATTAACCCTCACATCGAATTTTTTAAAACATGATATCAATGGTGTCAATTTTAAAAAATTTTGTTTTCCACAGGACGTCCCGATGGGATAGAACATTGGTGTCTCAACGGGGGCCCCAGGCGTATATCCTGAGGGCCATAGGGTAAAGAATACGTAAAAAAGCGGGTAGCCATGGAAACAGTAAAAGTGGGCCACGAAAAGATTCCACTTCTACAATAAAAATATTACCAATTTTAAAAAAAAGAAATTTTAAAAAATTTAGGAAAATGAATCCACTAACATATTTTTAACACAATAACTCAGTTATCTTGCGTGTTTTTTTTTGTACCGAGGCTTAGAAGGAACTGGAAACTTTTGTAACTTAACTCTAATCTTTATATCTGGGGAAGTTCCCAGAACTAAATAAATAGGTATTGTATTTGAGAGACTCACCTTCTCGGAGCAGCAAAAACACTAGCAAGAGGGTAAACTGGAAAAATTATTTTTATTATATTTCTAAGTATCTCCCACTTTTCTCGGAGTTTTTTAACCATCACAGTTTTAAGTAAAAATTTTCAGCTAATTCTTCGTTCAGTATTCCCATAGTGTTTTTTGGGTGAAATATTTTTTATGTGCAAGTTTTTTAATATTGAAAAAACAGTTTCCCAACTTTGAGGTATGTTAACACATTCCAGATACTATTTTTTTGCGACACTAAGCATTAACCTTTTAAATAGTATGAAACTTGCCTTACAAATAAATAATTAGCTTTTTTCAATAAATTTGAATACCCTTCCCTTCTACAAAAAAAATAATAATATGAATTTTTAAACACAGTAAGTTTTGTTTTTTATTTTTTAAGTAGAATGACCTACAAAGTAATTTTTTAATGAAATATTGTTTAGAACATTTTTTCACATCCATAGAAAATTTAGAAAGAAGAAGCAGTCATACATTTTAAAAATCCAAATGTCAAAAAACAGCTTTTCACAGGGGACCCCTTTCCCTGTGTTTATGTTTTTCAATAAACGCTTTTAAAATACATTTTTCGTATACGGTAGATATCAACCATGTTGTTCCTGCTATTTATTTTAATGCCTGGAATTCCTGGAAATTATAAAATTTTTTTAATTCAAGTATTTTTTTATTTTTTAAACTATTTTAAATATGTTTTAATTGGAAATTATAAAATAAGCATTGTGTGAAAAGGGTGGAACATTTTTTTTAATTAATTATCGGTTAGAAACAAAAATACATAGTCCATTAATTACATGGCTAAATTGCTTAGTTAGTGACTGGATTACTAATATTTAATCAATATATTTTTTTTAGAATTAAACATAGAACTATATCAAACTAAATATTTCATAAAGACCCTCTACATTTATCCCGACAACTCGTCGAATTGTTTAATAGTTTTTAAAAAAACAGCTACTTGAGTCGTTTTTGAAATGAGTTTTAAACACACTTTTTCGACTCTCTTTTAACAGAAGGGACCGAGGGAGTTTAAAACACACTTTTTTTTCTCGTCTTTCTTCTTTTAAACGGAAGGGACCGAGGACAGCAACCTCTCCGAGAAAAAAGAAACATTTAAAAACCTTTCTGTATTTACTGTAAACTAAAAAAAGCTTTCTTACAAATCTCTCATACTAACCCGTTCTGGTTATACACTTACATACTGTTTTAGGGATTAATAAGGTTATATATATATATTTTTTAGAGGAAATGTGTACAATTTGCGTGGTTTAGAGAGAGACTAGAAAAAAACCCATTAGGTTAAAACCATCCTGGGCGAGAGTCGAACCTTGACCCTCCCAATACGAGAGTAAGGCAGTGACTGAAGCAGCTAGGTAGCCTGATGGTCCTAGGGGTAAGGGTCTGTCTTATGCACTTACTCATCATAGTCGTATCCTGTTTGTTTGTTTACAGCCGTCTCGAGTCCACTTGACGTTATCTTGGAGGGGACTGTACCTGAATGAAGAGGAGTCTAAAAAGGAGAGCATAGAGTGAAACATAGACAGAACCTCCAGCTAAAAGAGCGCGCTTTTCTTCCCCCATCATTATATCTAGACAAATAAATGGAAATAAAGTGTATACTCTCCGTGAATTAATCTCGAATGAGCAACTTTTAATTAATTATCTAAAACGTGATATCACAACACAAGTATATAAGGCATATATTGAGCATACACCAGGGTTGATTAAGACCTCGAGCGTTTTGATACTCGGACATGAGGATATAGATATCAGATCCGGACGCTTTTGACTCAGTCACGTGACTTAGGTACGGGATTTACCCAGTTTAGACTTTACCTGGAACCGTTAGGTCTCTCATTGAAACTTATTGAGCAGGCGTACACACCCGCCGTATAAAAAACCTATTCTATCACTAATGAATTGCCTTACAAGGACCCCTTCATTTCTCACCGCGTCGGGGGTAAATTACTAAAAAAGGGAAAGAAACAATTGCAAATGACTCAAAAAGGTAAATCAGTCCTTTGCAGTTTAGACTCCTACCAGGTAAATTTGGGAAAAGGGTATTTCAACCTACTCTATGCGGTATATTAGCCCCAAAAAAACTTGGAGGAATATATAAAAAAAAAAATGTTTTTTTTCCCCCCCTTTTCTAAAATTTGAAGTTTTGTTTCTAAGGCTCGGTTGGATGAGAGGGTACATTGAGATGAGAATAAATCTCCAAAAAACACGGTTTTTCACGATCGGGGGCTCGGTTAAAACCCCAAACTATAGCCACGGAAGCTTTGAAAATTGCAATGTGAAGAAGTCATTGCTTCCCGTTTGTTTTATCGGGATTTTTGAACCGACGGGGAGAGCTCAACGTTTACCCCTTTTACCCAAAATTTTCAAACGTGTTGAATCTAACGGATCCCCTCCCTTTCCAAAAGATATATCGAGCGCTTTGAAAAGCTTAACGATATTCGTAAATGTGACACTCAAAGCATGAGGGGAGTGACTCTTATCTGCCTCAGCGCACCTCAAAAAAACTAGTAATTGTTCCCGTACACGTAGTGCTAAAGAGCGTGCTAGACAAACATGGGGTGTCCCAAAAAAAATAAAAATTAATTTTTTTTTTTCGCAAACCCCTTTTTTTTTTCCTTTTTTAGTCAAAACAATTGTAAATAATGTTTAGAAATTTTGGCCCACGCAACCCTCCCGATTGCACTAAACATTCGTCATACATGTGTCTTGACGAGCGAACGCACGACACTGTCGTAGCGGACACCCCAACACTGCAAATGAAAAAGATAAAAAAAAAAAAAAAGGAAGGTTTTGGAATGCTTCGACGGGAAATTGCAAAACCCCGGAAAACAGTCAGTACATTTACTCGGGACAGCGCACGTCTACGTGTCAAGGCTTATAATTCCAAGTTTTTTAATTATAAATTTTGAGGGTTTTTAACTGTGAACGAACATGGCAGGGAAGCGTAGTTCAAAAAAAAGGATATTTTAATGGGTAATATAAGAATAAAATAACGGGTTCAAAATTTCCGTCAAAGACAATTTCCGCAGTTTTGTTTTACAAATTCGAAAGGGAAAATTTAAGTGTTAATGAAAGTGCAAATCTCGTTATTCGGAATGTATTTTTTTTTTAAAAAGGCACCATACCTCCCAAAATTGGCGAAAAAGCTTGTTAATTTTTAAAAATTTTGGAGAGATTTACAAAAAAAAATCAAAAAAATTACAAGACGTATTCAAGCGGCGACAACAATAATTTGAATTAATTTAGACAATTTTTGTTCAACATTGCACATCTGATGCACTTAAATTAATAAATAGAGAAAAAGGATTTCTTGCAGCGCCAAAGAGACCCGGGCCGACCCGGTCATTAGGGGAGTGGATAAAAAATCGGGCCAAAAAAGGGGGAAAGGGCGCGACTTCGAGCTTCAAAAAGACAATCGCGAAAAAAAAATGTTTCCCATTCAACATCCTCGATCAAACGAACCATTGCAAAAATTCCTCTTCGAATTTAATGAAAATATAATTCAAAGATTTCCCCAAAACGCGAAAGCTCAAAACCGGACAAGTAATCATATTGAGGAAAGACTTTATTTCTCCAAATCAAATTTCCGAAAAGTAAGTCTTTAATTCAAAGAATCCTAACAAAAAACGAAGGAAAACGTGCGGAAAACTAAAATTTATTTTCAAACGATGTCCGATGTATGCCTTACAGGGGTGCAAACTTTGCCTGCTTTGAGGTCAAAATCGAAAGAAAAACGCTTTCCTATTGTTATTTTTATTTGGACTAAAAAAACAAATCATTGCGTGCGAACTGGGTAATTTTTCAGGGAAAGAAAGGGGCCGCTATTTGGAAGGCGATCTTGGTAAAACTCGAAAACAAGGGCCCCAATTTTCTGTTGTGATATTACGGCTTCGAATACGGGCTTTTTTAAAGGTGCTTTTACGCTCCTCGACAAAATTTTAAAGGGAAATGCTTTTTTTTGCTTTCCGCCACTGTATACGAACTGGGGTTAAAGGCATTTCGATCTGAAAATTAAACAAGTACAACAAGCCCCATATTTCCACCTTTAAAAAGCTCAAAGAAAATTGGAAAAATATCATTCCACTAAAATACAGTGCTATAGAAAACAGTGGAACTGTTTAGAAAACCCCCGAAAATTGAAAATTGCTGGGCTTTAGAATGAAATTAAAAATGTTATGGGCAGAGAGGACTATCGAGAGTTATCGAAAAATTTTTATGGTTTTTTAGGGGAATCAGAAAAAAAAATTTAAAAACAAACCCCCGGTGCCATGCACCAGCTTGATGGGGGCCCAGCGATTTTCTCCCAAAACTACGTTATTTAGTTCTCACGAAATTAAACACCAAGGGAAAAAAGAATGTTAAATTTTGCTTGTTTTTCGTAACAATCTAGTTAAACCTGGCTTTAATGCATTTTGGGGAGTTAAAGCACCCTACAAAGATTTGTGCTTTTTTAATCTTGAAACTTACGAAAAATTTAATGAAAATATCTGAAAGCTCTTTACAGAAATTCTCCAGCATTTTTGGATTTGACTGATGAATAGCAGTATTAGCACTTTTTTATGATGATGGACGAAGAAAAAAAAATTAAAAATGGGGCAAATTTACATAGAAAAATTTCTCGACCCATGAAAAGATACATTTCCATCAAGGAAGAACTTTGTGTTTATGTATTGAGTTTTTATACTTGATTTTTAATTGTTTTTTATTATTTATTTATATCACGCAAATTTTTACATTTTCTTTTACGAAAAAAGCATCGATGATTTCATATCAGTCAAAAGCCATTTCCCTTGTTTTCAGACTCAAAATTGAGATAGTTTTCTCAACGAGAGTCCCCTTCAGGGGAAAAAAGCTTTTTCTAACGCAAAAAAGACAATACAATACTTGAGCAGTAACATACAGCGAAAGAGCATAAAACTAATGCAGGAACTTTCGTGGATTTAAAAAGTTTGAAAGGGGGAAAAAAAACAAATTTTTTTTTAGTTTTGTACAAAAACACACGAAAATCTACAGACGTAAAAAGCAAACATTTAAACGAAAAAATGTTTTAGAATTTTCTTTACTTTAAAATTAAAAAATATCTGCTTTGAAAAAAGTGTCTTTTTACCAAAAAAAACATACATTTTAAAACTTTCCCCTGGATTCCCCCCTACAAGATCTCACGTTCAAGTTTTAAGTAAAGTCGGCACGGGTTACCGGTTTTCTTTTTGCAATAAAATTTTTATTTAAGTTACTGAGGGAAATAGAAAAAAAATAGAGGGGATGCGTATTTAATTTTGAAAAAAAAAAAATTTTACCTTTATCTTGGGGCACCCAAAGTACATTTTTTTATGATAAAATGCAGGACAGAAACTATCATTTCAGCGGGTTTAAAAATCTGTCGCGTTAAAAAACCCCCAACATCATCAACGTCAACAGGGGAAGAGATACTTTGTGATAGATGCCTGTCCGCTTTTTGACTGAAAACAAACTCACAAAACAAAAGGGGCTGCATAAAATTCGACGGGGGTAAGAAACTTTCCCTAAAGGGGGAAGATAACTTCCTCACGTTCACACATATAACAGCAGGGAAAACAGATTATCGTAATGGGGACCTGGAGACTTATTTATCCTATGAACATGACCCACCCAAAATTTTCTATCCGAGAAGTTCAGCGTCAAGTACTTATTCTGTGGAAGATTAAATGTAATTTTGACGATATCCTCAGAGTACCGTCATTTCACGGGAAAAGATTGTACTGACCAATTTTTTTTGAGGCGCTCGAATACAGCGAAGCTTTACAAGAATAAGTACCGTCGTCCCAATGAAACCGTTAAATCCTCTCAAAGAGACCTCAAATACACCCCCCTTTTCATTTTTCGAGAAGCCCACAAAAAATGATGATTTTCGGGTTAGGGTCATTGTCACTTGACTGACTTTATTGGGATATCACGCGGGTGTAAATTAAATTTACAAGAACCGAGTCCCCGACGTAGTAATCCTAACGCGGGTTGCTACATCTTTTTTTTTCCTTCTCGAAATCACCTTAACGTGAAAAAACAGATCCGTACACGGGGGAGAGCGTTCCCCAAATTTCCAGAAAAGTCAAGTTTTTGAGAGACAAGGGGAAATTTAAAATAATCATGAAAATATTGGGCAGGGGTTTCGGGGGATTTTTTTAAAATTTAGATAGTTTCATTTTTTCTATGTACTTCCCTAAAAAAGGGTATCTTACCTCAACCGAGCAACAAAATACCCTAAGTGCCATCCCGAGATGAACCTTAAAATTGTCACGCAAAAAAGGAGTTTCCCCTTTTATTATTATATTTTCTTTCGAGCGGCTGGACAGACCTTTTTACCGAGCAAAGAAAAATTTTAAAACAACGCGCTCACGGATAGCCATATCTCTCAGGAAACTATACACGCCTGGGGGGGGTTTGGCGAGTATTCGAATGAAGAATCTTTGGGACATTCAACCAAAACCTGTACAGGGACGTAATTTTACGGGCCGACGTTTTTGAGAATTTTCGTGATCTTGCATAAGACGAAAGGGGTAGATCCCGGAGGGGTCCCTTACAGCTCCCAGTCACGTACGGGGCCTATTGAGAATAACCCCGGGGTACGGCTCGAATTAATCGAGAGTGGACCTCATAAATTCATTGAGGAGCATCCGGGGAGGGATATTTTTTGTGGCTAATCGTCACGCTGTACGAATAATCGCTATATGACGCGTTTGACCCTTTCCAACCATCCTACATGTCTATCAGACTAAAAGGATCTATTAATTTGTATGGTCCTCACCCCCCTAGAATTCAGGGGGCTCGAAGATAAAAGAAATCGCTCGATTACTGCTAAAAAGAGGACGATGCGAAGGCTATATCTTGCAGTAGATCTTGAAACCGCGAGATTCACGACGCTCTTTCGATTTCCCCGTTCGTCTGAGAAAGGGATTCCACCGTGGGGAAACATGAGAAATTTAAACAACTTTAGCTGAAAAACCCGGTACTCTTTCACTACCGTCATCTAAACTATGTTTAGCAAAGGGGTTGAAACTGACGGGAGTTCCCGTTCTCATTTCAACACCCCGGGGATGGCCCGTATATCAGTGAACGGGGAAAAAGGGGAAAAACGAAAAATCAATTTGAAAACATGTTTTTTAAAAACTGAAACAATCCGCATTCCCCGCCTCAAAATTCAAGAGGGCTTACCGTACGAAAAAGATACACCAAAGGGGGAGGGGAAATTGAGGGGGTAACCCAGCCAGCCCTAATTTTTAAAAACCGCTCGATAGTGTCGAAAAGCTATCGCACGAGATGGAGCCGCAAAGATTTACTTTGATATCCCTATCTATGCGGGATTCGCCATTTTGGAATTCGAAGGTAGTCATGTACGGTCCATTACCAGGTTTTTACCCTCCCTTTCCCCCCAAGGTACGTTAAAATTTAAATACCTATACAGCTCATTTCTCTACTACATGACTGTTAGGACCATCCCCGAGACTCGCCCTGTTAGTAATGACTACCTGGACACCTCCCCCTACGACAAGACAATGTTTTAAGGATCCCGGATAAATAAAGGGGTCTCGGAAAACAAAAGACGGCCCGGGGTCGATCATCACGATTTCTTTGGGTTTACTCCTAAACCATTCATTCGGGAACAAGAAGGGGGAGAGACCTAAAGGGCTAAAGGGGGAAAGTACGCTTAAAAACGCTTCATTAAGGATTATCGAATTGTTTAAAAATTAACGAAGTCATGGGGAAAAGGCTCGTTCAATAAGACTTAGGTTTCAAACTTTACACAAAAAAAATTCAATGGGGTCCTCTACTCTATCGACGACAAAAATTGGGTACCGGGAACGTCAATACTCCCAGGTCCCATTATCAATCAGACCGCAACTCTATATGAACAGTGCTCTTTTGGAAAAAAATATCTTTTTCTCTACGTTAATGTTTTAGAACTAAACCTAAAAAATTCATGTCAGTACTCCTTAGGGTATAAATATTCATGTTTATACTGTAATGATTAAAACAAAAAAATACACGCAGACTCTATTGTGTTTAATTATAAAAAAAATCTGTTCTATACGTAAGTGATTAAAACTAAAAAAAAAAACCCGCCTTACTCATAGTGAATTAAAATATTCATGTTTTAGTGAAAGTTTTAAAAACAAAAAAAAAATTCCCCGGCTGTCCATATGTAAGTGATTAGGTTAATGTATAAAAAAAACAACAATTTAAAGAACAAAACCTTAAAACAAAAATATCACTCATGTACTCTATTGTGTTAATGTATAAAAAAAATTCATTTTCTATACTGAAGTGTTTAAAAAAACTAAAAAAAAAAATTCACTCCTGTACCTATTGTGTTAATGTATAAATATTCATGTTCGTAGTGTAAGTGATTAAAGCAAAAAAAATATTCACGTCCGTACTCTAAGTGTAATGATTATTTTAAATAAAAAAAAACAACAATTCAAGAACTATAACTGTGGAAAAAACCCAACTAATTTAGTATTACTATTGTTTAAATCTTTATATTCATTAAAAAAAAAACAATTTCAAGAACTAAACTTGTATCTATGTTTTAAATTTTTATTCTTAAAAAAAAAACAAAAATTTCAAAACATAATTGTAAAAAAAACGACTAATTTAGATGTATCTAGTGTTTTAAATCTTATATTCATTAAATAGAATTAATTGGGGAGGGTGTTTTTTCTTATTTTTTTCCTTTCCCCCTTCATCCGCCTCCCTTCCCCTCATTGATTAAATAATACAATGAAAGTTATAATCAATAATTTTTTATTTAAAAAAAAAATCTTTTACAAGTTCATACGTTTAAAGCAAATTTAAATTTAAACTTTTTTTTAAATTTTCATTAAAAGTTTTCTTAAACATTTGCTTTTTTTAAAAATTTAATTACTTTAATCATTTATTTTAAATCATAAAAGAAAAATCATTAGAACCTATTACAAATTCAACATTAAACATTTTTTTCAATCATTAAAATTAATCTTTAAAATTTATTTACTGTCAAACATTAACTTTTATTTTTTCCTTTTTTCCAATCATCTTTCATTCTTTTAAAAGATTCATAATTAGGTGTGTTTTTTTCTTTATTTCTTTCCCTTTCCCTTCATCCGCCTCCTCTTCCCCTCTTGATTAAATAAAAAAATAAATTTAAATAAAAATAATTCTTTTTTTTTTTTAAAATCTTTTACAAGATTCATACGTTTAAAGCTAATTAATTAAACTTTATTTCAAATTTTTCTTTTAAAAGTAATTACTTTAAAAAATTTATTTTTTAAAAGTTAATTACATAAAACTTTTATTTCAATCATTAAAAAAAAAATCATTAGAACTTAAACATTAATTTTTTTAATAAATCATTAAAATTTTAATTAAACTTTTTTTTCCCATCATTAAAATTTAAAATCATTAAAACCCCCCAACAAGTTTCATACTTTTAAAAGTTAATTACTTTTAAATTTTTTTTTTTTCTAATCCTTTTTAAATTTTTTTACAAGATTCTTACTTTTAAAGTTAATTATATTAAACATTTTATTTTTCAACTCATTAAACTTTTTCAAGATTCAACTTTAAAAGTTAATTACATTAACATTTTTTTTTCCTCAATCTTTAAAAATTTTAACTACTTTTAATTTTTTTAAAAAGATTCATAATTATGGATGGTTTTTTTCATTATTTTTTCCCTTCCCTTCCATCCGCCCCTCTCCCCCCTCACTGATTAAATATACAATGAAAGATAATCAATAATTTTTTTATTTTTTAAAAAAAAATCTATTTTTTTAACATTTATTTCAATTTTCTTTAAAAATTAATTACTTAAACATTTTTTTTTTAAAAATTTAATTTAGATAAAACATTAACTTTCAACATTAAAAGTAAAACATTAAAACCCCTATTACAAATTCATACTTTAAAAATTTTATTTTTTAAATCTTTAAAAGTTTAATCATAAATGTTAATTACAAGATTCATACATTAAACATTTTTTTTTTTCCAACTTAAAAGTAAAACCCTTAAACCCTTTTAAAAGATTCTACGTTTAACCCAATCCATTAATTCTTGTGATAATGGGGGAACTTACCTTCCTCCGACTCCTCTCGGGGTTTCTTTTGCGGGGCCCCATTTTCTTTCCGATTTCTTTAAAGAAGCGTCTGTATTTTCTTCCCCGTCTGGTCAGTAAACCCTCGTTTTGCCGCAGACGCAGATAACTTATTGAAATCAGTACCTACTCTTTAACCTTTTATCGGGGCTATATATGAAGCAATGCGGAAAAACCGAACTCGATCTTCCCGCATCCACTCTTTTTTAGATCGCAAAATTTTTTGGCCGATCGACTAAAATTCCCTTAAAACCTTTCCCAGAGCACTCAGACATTTTAGCGGGGTTTTGTCATCTGTTCTTGACACATCGTCACCGATAACACTCTGTCGAGACATCCTCTCAGTTCCTTTAATAGTCGAGAACAATTGGTCTTCCCTCTTTTGATTCATCTTGCTTACTCACTGCTAAGGGGTTAAGCGGACCACTCTATCGTGTATATTAAAAAACCCCGGGAAATTACAGGGATATTTTCCTCCGTCTCGAACTTATACGACACTCACCAACCGTCCTTGAGAGTATCTTCCTTGGGCGGGCATCAAACATAACGAGGTGCTGAACTTGAAGGGGAAGGGATCAAAAAAGGTAAAGGGGCGCTCTTCCTATACGAAGTCTGAAAATTGCGTAGTCTTCGTATAATTTCGAAAAGGGAATTTTTGTCAAAAAAGTTCAAGTTCTACCCTCATAAGGGACATGTTAGAATTTAGATAAAGTTTAGCATTACAAAAATTACAATAACAAAAAATTTCATCTGCTCCCGCGTATTTTTTCCTCCGGTCTGAAGCGCGAAAACAACTAACGATTTTCTCCACAAATTTGACGTTTTCACAGTCCAATCATGCTGTTTTAGGGGTGGGTACGTTGGGGTTACTCGTACAATTCCCAAGTAGGGAAAGGTACCCGATATCCCCCCCTCTTAAAAAATTTAAGCAGGTTGAATGATTGATATCTCGTCTTTTTTGGGGGTAAAAAACCCAAATATTTTACTAACTCAATCCAGGGGGTGCTCTGCAGCGGGGGGGGCTCTTTGTAAAGCGTTGTTGTCGCGGGGAACGAACTAGCACCGCTCTTTTTCGCGTTGACATATTGGGGAAAATCTTCAACGAATCCATATGAACAAAAAGGGGGAGCATACTCAAAGATGCCCTTTCAGCATGTACTGAATCCTTTAAAAACCCCAAACCCGTTTTTTGAAAGAGAGTCTCCCAAACCCTTCCTAGAGATAGATAGTTTTTAATTGAGCGAAATCCCCCAAATCACTCGATTGATCAATCTCTACACCGTTGATCTCATGGGCCCTTCTTGAAAAGATGCGTATTCCTTTATTAACAATTCTCGAATGCCCCAGTTTTCCCCCGTTTTAAAAAAAGTAGTCGCCCTTGATATGTAAAAGAACGTTGGGGTGGGGTGCAAACCCCTTTTTGTTGGATAGATATCCAAACCTTCCCTTACAAGGGCCCGGGAATATACAGCTTGGGAATGAACTGGAAACCCCAAAGGCTGTACAAAAGCGACAGACCCCCCAATTTCAAATATCCACGACGTCATACTTTATTTTCGTAACGATAACCTAGACCTTAAATGGGTTTTATTGCAGGTGAAACGCTTCACGTCCTTCTCTCAATGTTCGAGAAACTTCGCCTCTTTTTTTATCGGGACGGTACCATTCCAGCGAGTCGTTTTTAGATGTAGACAGCGATTCGTCTCGTCTCTAAAGTTTACGATATCTCCCGCCGTCAACAAATCCACTGAGATAACTCTATTACTCGCTTTGTTTCCGGGAAAGGAAAAAGAATTGTTTAGGCCTTCCCCTATCTTTAGCCGGCGGGACGGTCATGCTGAAATCGTGCAAGGATGCCCCTTCTCCTTACTAATCCCGCTAGCGAACAAAAAATTCCATGATCACATCACTGAAGAATATTCACAGTATTGGAATAGTCCTTCCTGCAGGAAGTTGCTGAGTCGAACCCACAAAATCAAAAGTACCAGGGTTTGGGGAAAGTCAAATAGGTTTATTTCAAGGGTAAGCTCTTTTTAAAATGCTATGGCACCGATTTAACAGAGCTTACGTTACTCGGACTTCCCCTTTGCAAGAATCGATCCAACCTTCAATTCATGGTTTTCCCCGAGGGACTGTATAATCTTTACCCTCGCAAAAAAATTATTTTTAAAGTCGTCAATTTTCGGGATGGAATTAACGTGGCCGATTGATCAGTCCCATGAAACCCTTCTCTCACGTTCTCTTCTCCGAGCAGGATTGCGGGGAAATATTCTTATCAATTCGAACTCGACCTGTCATGTAATGTCATAGCATATTTACTAAGTTTGAACGTCAACGGAGTATTTAAGGGAAACTAAAAAAAGAGTCCCCATAAAAAAGGGCCCGACTATTTATACCGAATGATTAAAGTGAGGGGATTTTCCCCAGATATTGAACAATTGAGCGTGCCTTAGACACCGAAACTACGAAGTAAAAACCCCCCGTTTCCCCTTTTTTTATACGCCCCCCAAAACGTACCCTTACCAAATATCAAAGTCAAGTTGATGAGGGTTCCGATCTTCCCAAGGGGGACCGTTTTGGTAAAGATCTCTCGCAAAAACCCTCTAAAGAAGGGGGTTTTTTCTCGCGGGGTACTTGCCAGATCCGTTTCAGTAAGGGGACGTTTAGGGATCATTTTTAAATTTTGGTAAAGGGCGTGATACATACCTTTCCCATGGCGATAGCTTCGACTACGATTAAGTCTCGAGCCCGTTCAATTGTTTTTGTATTCGCCTTAGCACTTTTTACGGGCCCTTTGGGGATTTTTTTGGGGGCTCCCCGGCGACGGCTCCAAGCGCTGCGACAAAGGTATATAGGTAGAATTCCTCCCTTCTTCTTACACGTCTAGTATAGTAGTAATAGTAGGAAAGCCGCTGACGCGTTGATCTCTTCTTTTTTCTTTAGACCCGAACCCATTTACTTTTGTTTTTTCGCGTTGGGGAATACCCACGCGGGGGGGCTTCCGCTCAAAATTCGAGTCTGGCGCGATAATCTTTTCCACGATTTCTCGATAAGTTACGATCTGCATATACGTCCCCGCAAGATCTTCACCTTGGTAGGGGATTTTCGTGTTCTTTACAGTGCGATCAACCGTTTTTTCCAGGTCCCCCCGTTTCAATCGTTTTTCCAACTTTTTTCCCGTCCCGTACTGGGATCCGGTATATCGCTCAAAAAGGTAGATTATTGATTTTCTTACCAACAAAACCCCCCCCTCTTCTTTGCCCAGACACTACGATTAGCATTAATAGGGCTCTTTTAAGAAATATCGTCAACATCGGTTTGAAAACAGACAGACTCTTTTTAAATGTACACAACAACGATCATGAGAGGGAGGACTTTACCCAGAGACATGGTACGTTGTTACCTATACTATCCCCTGCATCCTTGGACCTCAATTGCGGGAAAACAAACGCATGACAGCCTGTTGGGAACCTAACGGCTACCTTTAAGAACGTGTACTTACCAAAATGTTATATCACCTAAGTACAACGTTTAACGAAGGTCCTCTCACTCTTGAAGGGATGGGTATTTTCCCCTTTTTTCCGACAAAGCGGAATTATCCCCCCCTCCAGCAACCCCACTCTGTATTTATATTTGACGACTTCGCTTCGATAACATTTAATATACAGGGTTATTTAAGTATGTGTAGACATAAGGGGCCCTAGACTGTTTCATCGTCAGACGTACTCGCGCATCCCGAAAAAGATGTTTTAGAATAACGCTAATTCTCATCCTATTCAGATGGACGATACAAACCAGGCTTCAAAACGACACGTGAAAAACGGAAAGACTTTCCAAAAAATTTAAGGGGGTGCCGCTTTTGGGAAAAAAACATATGATTTTCTCGTGTTGAGCAAAATCAGAACGATAAAGGACATATCGCTAGGGGTTTGATCCTTTATCTTGCACGATTGAGGGGAAACGCGTTCAGTACGCGATAAGACCATGCGCCATACAAAATTTGGTCAAGTCCTACAAAAATAACTCTCATCGAGTCGAGGGGAAATCTAACTCTAAACTCTCAAGGGATTACACGCTAGATCGAAAAGGGCGCAACGTCGATCGCCCTACACTAAGGGTTCTTAACAATCTTTCTCAAAAATGGATGGAGACATATAACGAGAAAAGTCCCCCTTCAACACCGCCAAAGGGCCTCATCAAAGGACAATGGAAACGTTGATCGAGGATTTTTAGAAAAATCGATTTAAATACATCAACTTTGAGAAGGTACTCGTCAAGTGGTAGAGAAGGTGCGGGGAAAATGTCTCATCATCATGAGGATGCCAAAGAAAATAAAACAAAGCTTGACTTTTTTGGTTCTAAGCTGCAAACCTAGAGGAACTTTTTGAGAACATCGAACCATTTACAACGATTTTTTAAACCAAGGTGTACAAAACTTAAGGGGACCCAAAAACAACAACTTTACAACAGACGGTAAGTTTTTTTCGAAACATAGGTATGCCCCATTACCTTCAACCGCGCAAAGCTTATTGACTCACGGCTATCGAGTTTTATCACACTACTTGGATTCGAAACCTCTAAGAAGGATGGGGGACATTTTGAATTTATCTAACAGTGAACGCGGTTAAATTTAAAGGGCGGCATCGTTTTAACGATGGTCATGAACTTTAAAATATTATTTGCTTTTTGAATCTAAAATTATCGACGACCCCCTTCGAGGGGTTTTAAAGATTATCTATATCTTTCATGATAAAACACGCTCGACGACGACGCCCAATTTACACTCGAAATTGGTTTACTTACGTTTAATATAAGAACCCTTTTTTTCGCGTAAAGACATTCCACCTTTTACAGTCGACGAAGGTCACGGAGGGTATCATAAAACGATTAAAATTTTAAAAAAAAGTATAAGCAACTACCGATGCTCGGCACATCGGAGCACGACGAATAACCTTCAAACCTATCACGGAACCTCTAAACAAATGGTGAAGGCGCTCGCCGAACCCGAACCCAAGCCCCACCCAAGACGCAGAGCAACCACTATTTGATACTTAGTTTTTTTCGTCTCACGCGCATTCTGTAAACAAAGGGGTATCATGAAGGGAACCTTACCAAGCCGGGGATCCCCATCTTATTCGGGGAAAAAAAGGAACAATAATTCTCACAATAAGACGGGACCCTAACTCGAGACTATTAAATTACTCTTCAAAGAGCACCCCGCATTATACTAAGAGATCTGAAATATACAAATCTAGCTCGAAGAAACAACGCGCATCGGGTGAGAAACGAACCTACACCGTTTCAAGATGCGGGGGGGATCAAAGTATTCGCAAAACTAAACCTATGTTGAAAAGGAGCCGAGGGGAAGTTTTTTACAAGAGGGGGACGGGGAAAAGGGGTCGATTAACCCATTGGGGCATCCTAACGAATTGGTTTTATCGATTACGACTCTTTCACGCATCTACCCAGCCGGAATTCCGCCCCCCCATAACGAGATCGTTTCTACATCGAGGGAAATTACGCGAGGGGGGAATATCGTATAAAACATTCAACTCTTTTGATATTTTATCATAATCAGTCCATGTCAAGTGGGGGATTGCCGGAAACTTCATCGCCGGGAAGACGCCATTCCCCCGAAAACATGTTTGGTACAGGCTTGAACACTCCTTCAGGGCCCATCGGTAGAGATATACCTTCTGGTTCGTTTTAAGGGGTTTAAATACCTTCCACCTCATCGACGTGTATTCCAAAGGGGGTTGGGCCCCACCCGTCAAGACTAAACGGGAAAACGTCAGCGCGCAATGGGTCTCCTCCTCGATAAGGAGGTTTACCTCGTGTACGCTCTCCAAACGGATAAAGGGGGCCGAGTTTTTCAAAGCATAATTCAAAACACTCATGAGGAGAAAAAGGGTCAATCATTTTTCTACATACAGCAACTCCAAGGCTACGTCGTTTTAACGATTAATTTGCACTCTCAAAACAGATTGGAGGGGGTTCACGGGTAAAGGGGTCGATCGAGGATCGAATATCGATTCCTTACTGGACGAATACAACCTACGGTGCACCGACATAAAGATGAGACCTATAACGCAAGGACGATAGACTTTTACTACATCATAAAAGTTTCAAAAACTCGATTTACGCCGAACGATTTTAAAATAGCGATATAGTCCTATCACAAATAAAAGGACGTTTAGAAAAAGGGGTTTTAAACCCCAAACGGGCGATGAACTGTTTTTAAAATACGCAAGTGGCGAACAACCCAGACCTTCCCACCAAATAGAAAGGGAACCCACACGGGCGGTTTCTACCAAGAACTTAAAAGACTTTGTATCCCCCAAATCTACCTCTTTGGGGAAAAATAGTCAGACTTCCGGGAAAAAGAGTGAAATTTAAAAGTTAGGGGTTCGACTCGACACACAATTCGTGGATCGATCGAAGGTAAGAGGAGGGGAGGTATGTTCCCCCTCCACCCGACATTAAAGACCGGGAGGTAGGGGGACGCATCTCATTTGAAATTTTAGACGGGTTGGGTTACGTCTGTAGCAGAGTGAAATTAAATCTCGACAACAGCTTGGAATACTCATCGCAAAACCAGAAGGGGTTACAGCGAGTGTTAAAACCTTCGGGGCACTGGCCGGGTGCCATAATCCGGGGGGACGAGGCGAGTAGTCCCCTCGAAACTGTTCAAAATCATGTCCTCTACAAGCTGAAGGGAAAGGGGGCACCGCAAATTCTCACAAAGGCCTCCCCACTCGAGAATCGATATCCCTGCTCAGGAAGACCTTTGGCGTCGACGGGTCGGTCGAGGGGAGGGAAATCGACCTATCAAAAGCACTCCGAACTTAAAAACGGGCCTACAACGTTCGTCCCGGAAGGGGACAGGAGACACGAAACCCGGGGACAGCCAAAAATCGTGACGCTGACTTTGGGGAAAGGCATCTTCCCGTAAAAACTTTGGCGGAATACAGAAGTCGGGTTTTTCGCGTCGCAGCGCGGACTGATCATCAGGCGACGGGAAATACATCTTTTAAAGTGGTGAAAAACCGGGCGTGCGCGGTTGAATAAAAATATGTATGTGATGTTGAAAAACTAAGACTATCAAAAAATCTTTGACGAGAGAGAGAGTTTTTTACTGAAAATGTATCAAAATAATAAAAAGAAAATACTAGGGTTTTAAAAAAAATGTACTATTTATTTAGGGTGAATAATACTTGTCATATCCTTAATTCCCAATCTTTGCTAGGATTACCATCAGGGTTTTAGAGAGAGAGAAAAACTTTCATATCCCAGGGTTTAAGGGCCATAACTACCCCACACCATCTCAGGAAACCCCCCAAACCCCCCTCCCCCATCACAGTCATCCCCCCCCCTCCCCCCTTTAACAACACCCGAGCAAAAGAAGAAAGAGGAGAAAAAAACCGCTGGCTCGTCGGGAGAGAGAACACTCAACCTGCCCCATCGAGAACCCGACCCCACCACCTCTCCTGCACCCTTTTAACTGATGAGAGAGAGGAAGAAAAACCCAAATCGTCACCTCCTCTGTCATCCCTAATAGACAACCTTCCCGAACTGCTCACACGCACTCCAACCCTTCAATTATGCAAATGACCCCCTATGCCGCACTAAAAAAAAAATATAAATCTCCCCTCACAGCCAGGGGCCCAACCCCACATCCCCCCTCCTCCACACCCACACTAAAAACCCCCCCCCATCACACTCTCAGTCATCCCCCCCACCTCCCCTCCCCCCACCCACACAACATTCTATCGTGTCATCTCAGAACCCTCCAACTCTTTACTAATGGTGTCCCCGTATACTCTTTTAAAACCCCTACTAATATTTTTTTTAAAACGATTTTTTTTTTAACGGTTGTTCTGATATCTGGGGGAAAGACCCAACTACCCAACGGGGACAGGAAATGGTTTTGGGGAGGGGGGGCAGGGGAGGTTGGTTAAAGGGAAGAAAACCCAAAAAAGGGAATTGATAGTGTCCACCTGACCCACGCCTGGTGTTTTGGGGCTAAGGCGAAAAGAGAAGTCAAAAAACTCATTACCTTTTATCTCAGTAGTATTGACGTTTGTCTTGAAAGTCAAAATGAATACTTCGGGATTTGACAGAAGAAGAGGCAAATATAAATCACATCTACATTTATGCCCCCCCACGTAAGAAAATACGGGGAAATAAAATTAAAAATTTTGGAAAAAAAGGGTAGTCTACAAATTTTTTTTTAGAACATGTAATTCCAAATTAATTTCTTTTTTTCAATAAAATAGTAAAGCGAATTGTATAATTAATCTATAAAATGATAATTTACAGTTTAGAAAAAAATTCAAATACCTTCCTAAAAAATTTGGGGATTTTTAAAAAAGATGCCCGATTGAAATATTCCCAAATAAACTAAATTTAGGATTGGATATTTTTAAAGGTGAATCGAAACAAATAGCCGCTTTGCCTGATGTGTATGGAACACCCAGGAAAACAAAAAAGTGTGAAAAACATTCATAAAAACCATTCTTTACAGGTTTAAAAAAAAATTTTTTATATCTTGCAACTTTTTTTTTGATAAATCCTTCAAGAAAATTTTAAAAAAATCCTAATAAATAAAGATAAAATCACTTTCTTTATTATTCTAAACATATCTTTTTTCCAAGACTACTATAGCTGTCGTAAATCCTAACTGTAATTACAAACTTGTAAAAAAAAACCTAAACGAATGACGTACACGATAATTCTTTAACGGGGTTTCCCTTGACAAGTCACGGGTTCAAATCCCGGCCGGGTGTAGCATGGTATTTTTTTAAATTTTTCCATACACGCTTTTTTGAAAATTTGGTACATTTTAACTAATTTTTATTTTACCCATCCAACCTATTCTTTATTAAAATGCATGTTTCCCGGGATAGGATTAAGCCCCCGAGAAAAAAAAAAAGGAATTTTATAATTAAAAAAATTTTTTGGCCCTTGGGGAATTAAATTTGTAGTGCTTAAAAAATCACAAAGAGACTTTTTTATTTTAACCCCCACTTTGGTGGCCGCGTGGTCAAAATTCGCTACTCTCGCAATAGACATATACTTTCGATGAGGGGAATTTAAGGTTCAAAATCTAGTGGGGTGTACTGAGGGGGGTTTTCCCAAAGGGTTTTTACTACCCCCCTCCAGAAATGAGGGCAACTTAATTTTGATAAACCTTCTCCCCCCAAAAACCCCTTAGTTTAAATTTAGTACATAAGCATAAACCCCCGAACGGTAGTAAGTTAAAGAAAAACTTTTTTCGTTTTTTTCAATTTTAATTTTTCATCCCAAAAAGAGCTTTTTGGAGCAATTGCAAACTGATTTTTTGTAATGAAAAAAAACCAAATTTGCTGGGGCGATAACGGTGATCTAACGGAGTCCACACATCACATCTATTAAAGACAGTTTGTAATATGTTAGTTAGCCGTCCACAAACTTACTTTGATATGGATAATGATAGCGCTTTACAGAACCAAATGAAAGGGACCAAAAGACACATTTTAATATAGTTCTTTTAGACGGTTTTTTTATGTTTATCAACTATTCATATTATGGGCCTGCTTAAAACAAACACGGGTAAAAAATTAAAATGTTATCAAGTTGACCAACAAAAAATTGGGGTATTTTATATAAAACCCTTCTACCAAAAACTACCTTGCAAATCAAAAAACCCAAACTAAAAGAGCAAGCTTAAAAAAGCTCAATGACTATTAAAAAAAAAAAAACTTTTGTAATCAGATCAAATTTTTAAAAAAGGGAAAAAATAAGTTTATTTTGAAATATTAAAATAATTAAAAAAAAACTTGTAATAAAAAAAAAAGTCTTCCTTCCAAAAGTGAGTACAGAAAAGGGATCTTTGTTTAACGACGGGGGCTAGTAATACCCGGGCAAGGGGGCCCAAAATAAAAAAAAATTACTACAAATATGTTGTTTAAAAAACAAATCACGATCATCAACATACTTAAACATGGTGGATCCGGAGGGGCGATAGGGTTAAACCCCCCCCCCACCCCCCCGGAAAGAAAAAAATCGAAATAGGGGAAAAAATCTTACTTTAATTTTGTAAAGAATGACGCTACCATTTCCCCTTTTCCCCAAATCCTCATAACCTAACACAAAATAAGATTTTGGGAAAATCTTGAATGGGAATTTTCAAAATTTTAAAATCACAAATTTTCTCTGAAAGTTTCCGGTTTCGGCTGATGTCCCACAACTTCTACGGGAAAAAATTCATGTTGGGAAACTTTTCTTTACACGCAAAAATTATACTTTTTTAATTAAAAATTTAAAAAAATCTAGTCTTGCCTTGAATACTATACTTTATTTGCTAAATCGAATGAAATTTTTTTTTCCTTGATTTCCTCGGAAATTTTTTAAAAAACCTTTGCCTCGCGCAGTAAACACGGTCCCCATTTTTGCCTCGGTTTCCATTGAGGAAGCCTTTGAATCTCGGTGATTGGTCCTCTGATTTAATGAAGTTCCTGTTTGCAAAATGTCCGTATCAGATTTCTTGGGCCCAAATTTTAAAACCCCAAATTTTACTGGTTAAGCCTATAAGCGGGGAAATGCAAAAGTGTGTTGGGCGTGTAAAAGTTATCACATATCTTTGTGAGGAAGACACTATTCCATTTTTGCCCCAATAAATGAGAAAAATTTTAGAAAAATACCTTTTTGATGCCTTGCAGCCTTGATCTGTCCATCCAGGGAGTACAAAAAGAAGATTATTAAAAATTTTTAGAATTTTTACTCACACCTGAGCAAAAACTCATTTGAACGGTTGGTATTCGAGAACTCATAAGGGCAGTGAAAAAATAGATGCCAAAAATTTTTAAAAATTTTAAAAAAATTTCGATCAATAATATGTCAATATCTGTAAACCTTGGTTTACAAGATACAACAAGACATTTTTCCTCAAACTTTTCACGAAATTAACACAAGGTTTTTAAGATGGGCTCCCAAAAATTTTCACAAAGCCCCCATAAAAAAAACGGACCGATGCCCAAGCTGTTTGAAGTATGGGTAGACTTACAAGTAAAAATTTTAAATGCTTTCGAAACCTTAGTAAAATTTTTATTCATTTTCACTGCAACCAGTCTAAGTAATATGGAATATGCAGGAATTTTTTGAAAAATTTCATTTTTTGGGTTGCCGCAAAAAAGGGCATGGGGGGCCAGGGGTTTGTGCACCACGTCTTACCTTATCGGTGAGAAAAGGGTTTTCTTTTTTTGCTTTAAAAAATTTCCTACTCTTCTAGAAGCATCGCTGTAGTTTCTTACAATCTAAAACTCCCCTATATAAAATACACAAAAAATTACCAAGCAAGCCCGGGGAATTTTACAAGAAGAGGGAGATGTAAGACTTCAAAAATTGAAAGAACAAGAAGGCCGCAAAAGTGAAAAAAAAAAACCCATTTAGACCTAGGTAACTAATAATGACAAAGACAGGGGCCTTTTGTGCTCAAAGCCTAATTGTTAGGGAAAAAAATTTGATAGAGAAAAATTGATTTATTGCTATTTTACCAAGCACATCAGAGAAACGTGGGGACTTGAAAGGGGGACACTTCCCAAGAAATAGTGGTCGATGAAAGAAGTAGGGCGAAAGCTGCCACCCCTCAATTTTGACCCGTTTGTCAAGACTTCCCACACATCTTGTAAAAGGGCTGTTCGAGGTAGCCTATGATTTTTTTGACACAAATGAATGCTGTAAAGTAGAGATATGAAAGAAGGGTATATGGCTCTTGAAAATAAAAGAATTTTAAAATGACCTTGGGGCTCTTGTTGATGGGAATTACTTTTTTTGGGACAACTCCCGAGGTCTAAAGGATCTGACACCTTTATTAAAAGTGAAGGTCCCCCTCAGAAAGGGAAACTGACACCAGAAAAAACGTTTTAAAAAAAAAAGTTATTTTTTGGGACAAAGCAAGGACAAAAGAGAAAAATTACGCGCATTAAAAAAAAAAACACACTACATCAAGTAAAGGGCCCAAACTTCCCTACCAAGAATTTATTGCCTTTTTTTTTATGGAAAAATGGGGGTAAAAAGGGCGAGAAGATTTTCAAGACGATGCATTTGGGCAGCCACAAAGAAAAAATGAGCCAGTTCTATCAGATTGTCCCCTGCCGAGCTTGTAATCCAAGACGCAACGACCATCCCGTTTAAAATCCACCTTACATAAAAAGCATTGAAGATAAAAAAAAGGGCTGACAAATGAAGGCAATGGCCCTTGAAATTTCCAATTCAAAACCTAAAGTGGGCGAAAGCTTTAGTTATTGGGTTTTCCAAAACGCAAATAAGAGCAAAAAACTCCCCTTACCTAAATTTTTGATTTGTTTTTAATCGTTTCGTGTTTATTTTCTAAGAACAAAATATATAACCTAAAATTATAAATTTTTAAAAAAATTAAAATTTCGACTGTTTTTTTGAAAAGTTCCTAAGCTAAATGTTTTGTTTTCTTTTTGGATTTTATCGTTTTAAGCTTTTCTATATAAGGGGTGTCAAATAAATTCTATTTGTTCCCCATAAAATTAATAAAACAATTTTTTTAACTAATTAATAAAATAACAAACTTTTCTAATGGTAAAAATGCGGTAAATTTTGTTTTGGAGCGTATATTGACTTTTCGAAAATTTTTATCCAACAAAGTTTTTAATTTCATAAATAACTAAGTAGAAGAGAAAATTTTAAATAATTAATGCAAATTTTAAATTCTTTATTTTATAAAATTACTGGGAAATTTAAAAAATCCCCAAAATAAAAGAAATTTACCAAAATTTTTTTTAATATACCATCATTTTTGGTGAAATATGAAACACAACGGAAATTTCTACACCTAAAAATTTGATTTTAAAAATTTATATAAGTTATGCTAAATATATATAAAACATAACTCAAAACTAATCAAACCTTTACTTAGCTTTTTTAACATTAACCAGTGACTGATGGTAATTTTATAAAATCACCGGTAACTTTGAAAAAATTTCAGCTTTTGAAAAGTTTTTTTTTGTAGATTCACCCAATGTAAAAAAAAAAAAAGAGCAACAGATGAATAAAGGCATTGATTGGCTAGCTTTGAGTCCTCAGTACACAAGCCGCTCTTTAATTATACCCAAAAAGATAAGGAAAAATCTCAGTTTTTTAAAAAAAATTAGGTAATATGTTGAATTTGGAAGAATAAAAAAACCTAAAAATACACCCTTTAAACAACAACATTTTTACCTACTTTTTAAAAAATAAAGGGAACGGATGACGGGTGCACCGCACATCTTTCTCCTCTCTCATATTAAAAGGGACTGATTTACTAAAACTTGTAAATTTAAAAACGAAAAAATTATTCCCCAATTTTTACAGAAACACTCCCCAAAGGTCTAAAGGAAATGAAAACACTCTATCTATTTAATTTTTTTACCCCAGGGCAATAGTTTTATTCAGAACATTCAAATTGTAAAAAAAGGGGAAACATTTTTGTCCCCCAAAAGACATAATAAATTTTCTTTTTAAAAATCTCCAAATTTATTTTTTTATTTTTTTTAAACTCAGAAACTTTTTGGTTTTTTGAAATATGTCTCGAAAAAAATTTTTGTTATTTTTATCAGTACAAAAAAATACAATTCTAAGTTTTTTCGTACCAAAATAGACGGAAAATGACAATTTTGGGAAATTAACCTTATGAAAGAAACCTTTAAAAGTCACTTTCATAGAAAGGGAAAATTGCCATTTTTTTTGTAATATTAAACAATACGAAACAAAAACATAAACAAAACATTTGCTCTCACTAAATAAAAATAAAATAAACAATGTTTGTAAAATTTCAAACAATTAGGATTTTTTAATTTTTATTTTTTTAATTTTATCTCTAGAAAAAATTTTCAAAATTTTTTTTTTTTGTTAAGTGAACTTTTCTAAAACAGCAAACTAAAAAACATCCTAGGCCAAACCAAATACATTTTAATTGATTTGTCCCATTAAAATAAAACCGGGTATCCAGTTTCCGGAAAATCTGATAGGGGCCTTTTATTGGCATTCCTTTCCCCCTTTTTTTAGTTAGACACAAAAAAATGCCCCTTTAATTTTGGCAAAAAATTTTACTATTTCAATTTCGACGACTTTTCGATATTAATTAATGGGGGGAACCCAAAAAAATTTACATTTTAGAATAATTTCATTTCTGTCACTAAGTTTTTCCCAACACAAACTTCTTAGCTATTTTTATCGCAATTTTACAATTACGGACATTTTAAAACTTCCATTTTTTTTTTCCATAGACTGTCCCCCAAAAAGGGCACGTACCCCCCTTTTGTTCTTTCAATATTTTTTCAATGAGGCAGGACGCCGCCAACACACATTTAAAGAAATATTGTTTCGGTGAAAGGAGCATATAATTCTTTTTACAATTTAAAAATAGCTCTAAATAATTCCAGATCTTATGATTTGATCCCCTTTTTAATAAAATATAAAATATGGAGAAAAAAAAACCCGGGAATGGACTACTCTAAATACTTCCAAAAGAAAAGCATATTTAAATAATTCTAATAAAAAACTTTGGGTCAGTGGCGGTGGAATCGAGGGAAAGGGGGGGGCACTCCCCATGGGACAAATTTACCCCCCATGGAAAAATTTTTCTCTCTCCTAGAACATTTCAACTACTTCGACAGTATTAAAATTTTAAACTAAATGTTTCCTTAAATAAAACCCAAAAAATAAATTTTTTTTTTCTTTTTAAATTTTAAAAAAATTAAGGAGAAGACCACACCCATAACTTCTAAATAATGTAACTGTAAAAAAAAAAAAATCAGTTTAGAACGCTCTTATAGTTCTAGGGTCATCTAAAAAAATAAATAAATAAATCGGGGAAAGGGGCCCACTCAAGAAAGTTAAAAGGGTTGTAATTTGAAGAATTTTCTTGCTAAAATACTACTAATGGTTTTTGAAAGCCTTTTTTTTTTAAAAAATTTGGGCCAGGGGAAATACTTCAAACATCTGCAGGGGCATCTATTTAAATTTTTGGTAATTAATAAAAAAATTATTTTTAGATAAGGACTCTTAAAAAAACTACATATATTGTCCATGAGAAATACAGCATTTGACAATACAATCCAGCTCTTTGAAGCCTACCCTTAACATATTGAAATCATTGCAAAAAAACTTTATTTTAACTCACTTTAAAAAAAAAACCAGTTTTTTTAACGTAAACGAGATGCTATACAAATCCAAAAAAAAAAAAAACACCCAAACTGAGACCTTATCATCGCTGTAGGCTTGTGTTTTTTGAGAAAAAGGAATGTTGACAACAAAAAAATTATACATAACATCAAATTTTATCAAAAAAATAATATTTTTGAGTATAGAAAAACAGAATATGTTTACGACAAACATTCTATAACAATCTTGCCAAAAAAACCCAAAAAATCTGCTTTGGGTACCGCATGGTCTAAATTTTTTAAAAGGCATCGCTCTTGAAATAAACGGCCCCCCGCAGACCAAAAATTGGTTCGTTTTTTTGGCGGGTTGTACGAGGGTATTTCATAAACATTTTTTCACTCTCCCTTCACGCAAATGTAGTCCACATCCTAAAAATTAAACCCATTCATACCCCTAACTATTTTAGCACATTTAAACCATCTTATACCAAAAGGGGAGAAAGGGTGGTGATAAACAAATAAAAAAAAACAAAAACCCCAAAACCCGAATGTAGTTTTCACTAAATAAAGAACACAACACAACACAATATTCTAGCAAAAAAGGATCCCCTTTTTGCTTTTTCAAAAAAAGCCTACATCATTTTTACTTCCTGACTGTTATCAGTATGAAATTTTCAATGGTGCTAGAAAAGCGGGTTTTCTAAGTTTTTTTTTTTGCGATATCAGCACTTTCCTAATTTAAACTTTTTCATAATGGGTAAGGTAAAGGGGTTAAAGGAAGGTGCACAAAATTTAAGAAAAATGGAAAAAATTTTATTTTAAAAAATTACGACCCAGTATTTTTAAATTTGAAGTTTTTTTATCACTTTTTATAACCACTGATTTTTCTACAAACTAAATAAGTCTAGAGAAAAAAAAACACCCCCAGTCTCCACCGAAATAAAAACCCAAAAGATTACTTTCAATCAGCCTAAATTAGAACCGTGATCCCAATCAATGGGCACACGCGTTACCTACCGGCTTTTTCAAAAGTGTACAACTTCCCTAAAATAAATTTGACTGAAATTCAAATCTTAACTTGTTTCCAAATGAATACAAGATGTAATGAAGATTTAAGATTGTTTCCTTTAAAAAAAAAAGAGTTATCCTTGTAATAAATTACTAGTCATGGGAAAAAATTTTTTGGGTGTTTGTGTCACACATAAAATAATTCAAAAATTTAACATTGTCTACCCTTTTTAAACCCTAAAACAAAAATTTTTTTTTCTATTATATGTGAAAATTAAAATACTCTTGTAAAGTACAAAAAATTTATGTTTGGACGAGATTAGTGAAAGCCCATCTAAACATTTTTTCAACGTTACCACCAATTCAACTGTAAAAAAATCACCGAGATCTGCGGACTGAATCGTGACATATTTTCTACCACTTAAAAAATCCCACAACGTGGAAAGGGAAAGGGGGGCCCTCAAACCAATATAAAAATTTTTTTTTATAGAAATAATTTGAACATTTTTGTAATCTAACTAAAAACCCCTTGAAACTCAAAATATATATTTTAAAAATCATTAGCACTGTTCATGTTTTCTAAAATGTTTTTAAGGGGTTTTACAATTTTAATTTTTTTTTTTTTTTACTTCGTTAAAACTCAATTCAGATTTTAAAAGCTTTTTTACTTTTACTAAAAAGGCCCAAAAAAATTTTTGGTTTTTTCCCCACGTTTGAAACAAACTTGTGACGTTAAATAGATGGGGGCATCTTTACACGGGGGCATGGGGGCCCTAATTAGATTCTAACACTTTCATCAAAAAAAGTCTCAAAAAATTTTTTTCCTGGGTTAATATTTTTTACTAGATGGATAGTAAGGGTTAAAAAAATTTTTTTATTTCTAAAAATAATAGTTCGTTTAATGAGCTACAAAATGGAACTTTACTTGGTGGAAAAAAAGGACCTCGTTTGGGCCAAACCCTTTGGTTAAAAAAAGACACCAGTCCACCACGCCTGTAAAACCCGAAAAGCAAACGAAGAAAAAAAAGCCTTTTTTACTACTCTTTTTTCTTTCACTAGTCCTCCCCAAGATAATTACACTTCCCTTCTGTGTGCCCCGTAGGTTGCTCTGAATTATGTTAGATTAAAAAAAATCTTAAAATTTTAATTTATATAAATAAATAATATATATTGGTTAAAGGCCCCTTTCCCTTACACTTGTGGCTTTTTGAAGGGGTAAGAAAATGTCACGGACTCAGATCCGCAGATCTCGGGGTTTTTTGGGCAGTTAAATTTGGGTGGGTAACGTTAAAACGTACCAAGACTGGGACAATGCCACCCATCTCTCCAAACACAATTTATAGTACATTACAAAGTGTATTCAATTTTACATTCAATAATAGCAAAAAAAATTTTTAGTTTCCAAATTTAAAAGGGCTAGACAATGTTAAATATTTTTAAATATATTTTCCCTGACATAGAAATTTATACAAAGGATAACGTTTTTTTTTTTAAATCGGAACAGTCTTCAAGTCTTCATTACATCTTGTATTCATTGGCAATAAAGTTAAGATTTGAATTTCAGTCAAATTATTTTGGGAAGTTGTACACTTTAGAACAGCCGTAGGTAACGCGTGTGCCATTGACTAGGGACAGGGGTTCTAATCGGGGCATGATTAAAGTATATCATTGGTAAGTTATTATCGGCGAAAACGGGTGATTTTTTTGCTCTAACTTAGTTTAGTTTGTAGAAAAATCAGTGCGTTCAAAAAATTTACGATAAAAAATCTTCAAAAAAAAATACTGTGTCGTAATTTATAAAATAATTTTTTCCATTTTTTCATAAATTTGCTAGTGAAACCCTTCATTTTAAACCCTTTCACCCTTACCTATTATAAAAATGATTTAAATTATGAAAGATTAGAAACGCAAAAAAAAAAAACTTACGATAGCCCAGCTTTCTACACCATTAAAATTACCACTGATAAAAGTCAGGAAATAAACTGATGTGGTTTTTTCTTGAAAAAGAAAGGTATCTCTTTTACAAAAATTTTATGTTGTTTTTTTTCTTTTTTTTAGTGAAATCATACTTCTGTTTTGGGTTTTTTTTTTTTTTTTATTTTTTTTATCATCACACCTTAAAATACCCTTTAGGGATACATGCATGTGATTAAATGTGCAACTATTAGGATAGGAAAAGGTTCAAAATTTTGAGGGAATGGACCACATTTGCGTGAAGGGAGAGTGAAAAAATTTTAGAAAAACCACCCTCATACAACCAACCAAAAACGAACCCAAGTTTTGCGTCTCGGGAGTCCATTTATTTCAAGAGCGATGCCTAAATTTTTAAACCCTGCGGATACCAAAGCAGGTTGTTTTGGGTTTTTTGGCAAGATTTTTTATTAAAAGTTTGACGTTTCATATTTATTTTTTTCTATACTCAATAAATATTATTTTATTTATAATATTTTATGTTATGTATATTATTTCTGTTTCAACATTTCCTTTTTCTCAACTTTTCACCACCTACGCGATGAATAAGGTCTCAATGGATAGTTTTTTTTTTTTTTTTTTTCGACTTTTGTCATAGCATACTCATTTACGTTTAAAAACATGTTTTTTTTTTAATGTAGTTAAAATAAAGTTGCTTTTTTCAATGACTATTAAAATTCTAAGGGGTAACGCTTCCAAACGATTGTACTTGTCAAAAGCTATTTCAATTTACAGAGCTTTTTCAAGATCCTATACTAACAATATTTTTATTAATTTTCCGAAAATTAAGTAGTTCCTCTAGATTTTAATGATCTTTCCCCTCCAATTTTTAAAAAAAAAGGGTTTCAAATCCATTTTGTATATTTTTAGCAAAAAATTCTCAAAATTACAACCATTTAAACTTATCTTTAGTGGCCCCTTTCCCCGAATTTTTTTATTTAGAACCCCAGAAGCATTAAGGGAGGGAAAGGGGGCGCAAGTAATTTAAGTTTTTTTAAAAATTTAAAGTTTTTGGGCCAAAATAAAATCAAAAATTTTTCCGTAGCAACAAGAGTTTAGTTTTCTGCACAGCAATATCAAAATCTTAATATTGGGCAAGATTCCTGGAATTTTGTCAAAATTTTTCTCTTTTTTTCAAAAATTTTTTACAAAATTCCAGGACACCCTACAGATATTCAAGATCTGTCGATATTAGCAGTGCAGAAAAAAAACTCTATGTTGCTACTGGGGAAATATTTGATTATTTTTTGGGCCCAAAAACTTAAAATTTTATAAAAACTGTAAAAACACTTGCTTTCCCCTTTTACCCCCCCTTTAAAGCGCTTAAAACTGATTTTTTTTCTACATTTCATTATTCTAGAACTATGGGTGGGTCTTCTCCCCAAATTTAATTTTTTAAAATTTAAAAGCCAAGAAATCATTTTAAATTTTAAATTTTTGGCAATCTTTAGTTTAATATAATCTGTCGAAGGTGTGAAAGTATCAAGAGAGAGAAACTTTTTTCCCTGGGGGCTAATTCGCCATGGGGAGTGCCCCCCCCTTACCCGTCGATTCCCCCCGCCTCAGACCCAAATTTTTTTTTTTGAAATATTTAAATAAGCTTTTTTAGAAGCTATTCAGATAGTCCTCCTGGATTTTTTCCCAACTTTAATTTTATTAAAGCGATAAAATCATAAACTCTGGAAGTTATTTTGAGCTATTTTTAAAAAATTTTAATAAAAAATATCATCCTTTTCCCCCAAAGCAATGATTTCTTACAGCGGCGGGTGCGTGCGGCCTGCCTCATTTTAAAAATAATATTTGAAAAAACAAAAGGGGGCCTACCCGTGCCCTTCTGTGGCACGTCTATGGAAAAAAAACCGAAATTTTAAAAGTCTCGGTAATTTTAAAATTGCGACTAAACTAGCTAAAAGTTTGTAGTTGGAAAAGCATTTGACAGAAATGAAATTAAAATTTTAAAATGTAATTTTTTGGTTCCTCAAAATTAATTTTAAAAATCTGAAAATCGTCGAACATTTAAATATAATTGTTTCCAAGTTTTTAAAGGGCACTTTTTTTTTGCTAAAACCAAAAAATGGGTAAAGGGAAAGCCAAAAATGGCCCCCCGATCAATTATCCGGAATCCGGACTACCGAGTTTTTTTAATTGGGACAAGTCAATTTAAATGTATTTTTGGTTTGGCCTAGGAGTTCAATTAGTTTTCATAGTTTTAGAAAGTTCACTTACACAAAATAAATTTATTTTTAAAAAATTTTTTTCTGAGAAAAAATATAAATAAAAAAAAGTTTAAAAATCCCAATTTTTTGAAAATTTTTTACAAACAAATTTTTTATTTATTTTTAAAATTTTGGAAAACCCAAAAGTTTTGTTTTAAAGTTTTGATTTACGTATTTTTTAATATTTTCAAAAAAAAATGGCAATTTTCCCCTTCCAGAAATACTTTTGGTTACTTTTCATAAGCGTTAATTTCCAATTTGATCTTTCCCCGCACTATTTTTAGATACAAAATACTTAAACTTATTTTTTTTGTACTGTTAAAAAAAACAAATATTTTATTCGAAAAAATATTTCATATTTTTCTTTAACTTTTTATTTTAAGAAATTTTAAAAAAAAAGTTGGATAAAAATTTTTTTGAAATGCAAAAACCTCCAAACAAACATTTACCATTCTTCCATCACTCTACCGTACACATTTCTCTTGGGGCAAAATCACATAGAGCATACCTTTAACGCCTTTTCACAAAAGGGGGTGAGGAAGTCTTCGCAAACGGGTCCAAAATTAGAGGCATGAGCAGCTTTCGCCGTACTTTTTTCCATCGACCATATTTTTTAGAAGTGCCCTCTTTTAAGCCCTCACGTTCTCTGATGTGCTTGGTAAAGTAGCAAAAAATCTAAAATTTTCTCTCTATCAATTTTCCTACAATATCAGGGTTCTGAGCACAAGGGGCCCTAGTCTTTTTTTTTATTAGTCAACCTAGGGCTAAATGGGGTTTTTTTTCTTCACTTTTGCGGGGGACTTCTTGTTCTTTTTTAAATTTTCGAAGCTTTACATCTCCATCTTTTTAAAACTTCCCGCACTCGGTACATTACTTTGTGTATTTTTTATAGAGAGTTTTGTATTTTAAAAACTACACAGCATACTTCTAGAAAGTAGGACATCTTTAAGGCAAAAAAACCCTTTCTCACCCATAAGGGAAAACAGTGGGGCACAACCATGGCCGCCCGCCCTTTATTGGGGCCAAACCCAAAAATGAAATTTGCAAAAAAAATTCCAGCATAAATTTTCATATACTTAGCTAGGTTTCACAAAATGATTAAAAGTTTTATAAGGGACGAAAGCATTTTAAAATTTATCTTTGTAAGTCACCGAACTTCAACACAGCTATGACAACGAGCAGTTTTTTATGGGGCTTTGTTTAAAAATTGTTTTTGGGACCATATCTTAAAAACCCCTTTTGTTAATTCGTAAAAGTTTTAGAAATATGTCTTTATTTAATATCTATGAACGCATGTCACAATTCACGTTTATTGCATCGAAATTTTTTAAAATTCAAAAAAAATTTGGGATCTATTTTTCATAGCCATATATGATTCTCTACATATCAACCCTTCAAAAAGCATATTTTCCTAGGTGTCGAAAAATTCAAATTTATTTAAAAACTTCTTTCTGACCCAAGGATGGACAATCAAGGGGGCAAGGGAAACAAAAAAAGGGATTGTATATTTGTCTACAATGATTAGAGCAAACAATGGAAAAGTGTCTCTCCCACAAAACATATGTATAACTTTTCCACGCAACCACTTAAATCATATTACTGCATTATAGGCTTACACCTAAAATTTGGTTGTAAAATATCTGGGGAAAGAAATCGATACGGACATTTGTGCAAACAAGAACTTCATTTAAAACAAGGACTCAAAACCACATTCAAAGGGTTTCCCCAAAGGAAACCAGGCCCAAAAATTTGGGGACCGTGTTTATGCAGCAGAGGGAAGGGTTTTTAAAAATTTCCCCAGAAAACAAAAAAAAAATAATTTCAACTCAGATTTTGCAAACAATTATCATATTCCAGGGAAAACTAAGATTATTAAATTTGAAGTTAAAAATGTACTATTTCGCGTGAAAAAAAATGTTTTCCCCACAGAAATTTATTCCAGTAGAATATGCTGGGGACATCACCGAATCCAGGAAACTTTTCGAGAAGATTTTGATTTAAATTTTTGACAAATTTCCATTCAAGATATTTCCCAAACCTTTTTTTTTTGTTAGGGTTTTGAAGGGGTTTGGCAAGGGGAAAGTACGTATTTTTTCAAAATTTAGCAAAAAATGTTTAGTATTCCAGGGAAAAATAAATTATTATAATTTGAAGTTAAAAAAGTACAATTTCTGCGCTGTAAAAAAATGTTTTCCCCCACATGAAATTTATTCCCGCTAAAAAAAAAAGCTGGCACATCAGCCCAAACCCCGGGAAAATTTCAAGAAGATTTTGATTTAAATTGTGACAAATTTCCCATTAAGAAATTTCCCAAAAACTTTTTTTATGTTTGTTTTGCAGGGTTTGGGGAAGGGAAAAAGTAGCGTCATTCTTTACAAAAATTAAAGTAAGATATTATTTCAATATTTTCGATTTTTTTTTTTTTTCCGGGAGGGGGGGAGATCAACCCATCGCCCCCTCCGGAATCCACCACTGTTTAAATATGTTGATGATCGTGATTTTGCTATTTTTAAGCACTACATATTATGACTAATATTTATTATACTGGGCCACCTTGCCCCGGAATAGTACTTTGCCCCTCGTTTAAAACAAAGATCCATACTTTACACACTTTTTGTCAAAAGGGAAAACTTATTTTTTTTTACAAGGGGTTTTATTTCAATCTATTCAAAAACAAAAAAACTTATTTTCCTTTTTTAAAAAATTGATCTGATTACAAACGTTTTTTTTAAATATCATTTAGCTTATTTTAAAACTTCTCATTTTTACTGGGTTTTTTGATTGCATGGAATTCTGGTAAAAAGGGTTTTATATAAAATACACCAATTTTTTTTTGGGCAAAATTTATAAAATTTTAATTTATTACCATGTTAGTTTATAAGCAGCCTATAACATGTAGTCTGATAAACATAAAAAACAGTCTAAATGAACATATTAAAATGTGTCTTTTGGGTCCACCTACCTTTTTGGGTTCTTAAAAGCGCTATCATTATCCATATCAAAGTAAGTTCTGATGAAAGGGATAACAACATCATTCACAAAAAAATACAGCCAATAGAGATGTTGGACTCCGATCACCGTAATGCTCCAGCAACTTGGGTTTTTTTTTATTACAAATTTAAAAACATTTGCAAAGTCCTCCAAAAGCTCTTTTTAAAGGTATGAAAATTAAAAAAGAAAATACGGTAAAAAAATTTTTTTTTAACACTGCGTCCCCACACCCGTTCGGGGTTATGCTTATACTAATTAACTAAGGGTTTTGGATGATGAAGGTTTATCAATATTTTAAATAAGCCCTTTAAAGTGAGGGGGAAATAGTAAAAACCCTTTTGGGAAAAACCCCCCTCAGTACACCCACCTAGATTCGAAACCTTAAAAAACCCCTCATCGACTCTAAGTCTATTGGAGTAGAGCTTTAGATCACGCGGCCACCCAAAAAGGGTATAAAAATAAAAAAATCCTTATATTTTTGAGGCACTGCATTAATTTCCTAAGGTCCAATAATTTGTAATTTAAAAATTTCCTTTTTTTTTTTTTCCCCGGGTCTAATACCTACCGGGAAACACATTTTAATAAACTAATAAGTTGGAATGGTAAAGTAAAACTTGTTAAAATGTACCAAATTTTAAAAAGACTGTATGGAAAACATTTTAAAAAAATACCATAGCTACAAAACCCGGGCCCGGGATTTTAACCCCGAACTAAGTCAAGGGAAACCACGTTTAAAAGAACTACGGTACGTCATTTCAGTTTAGGTTTTTTTCACAATTTTAAATACATTTTGGATTCACGACACCTATAGTAGTCTTTAAAAAAAGAATGTTTAAACAAATAAAGAAAAAAACAGATTTATATCTTTATTTTTAAAGGAATTTTTTAAATTGTCATTGATAGGATTTACAAAAAAAAGTTCAAGATATAAAAATATTTTTTAAAACCCTTTAAGAATGGTTCTTTAAAAAAGTTTTTTTAACACACTTATGTTTTCACTGAGGGTTCCCATAAAACCCACAGGGAAAAAACCCGGCATATTTGTTTTTATATACCTTTAATATATCCCAAATCCTAAATTTGTTTATTGAATATTTCAATCGGGCATCGTTTTAAAAAACCCAAATTTTAGGAAAAAATTTTTATATTTTCTCTACTGTAAAATTTTCATTTTTTTAGATTAATATATAAAATTCAGCTTTACAATTTACTTTAAATAAAATTAAAAAAATTTCATGTTCTAAATTAATAAATTTGTAGACACCTTTTTTCCAAAATTTTTTTAATTCTATTCCTCGCTTTTTTTTACGTGGGGCGCATAAAAATAGATGTGATTTATATAAAACCCTTTTTCTTCAAATCCCAAGTATTCATTGTGACTTCTCAAGACAAACGCAAAACTACGTAGCATAAATTTGCTAAAGAGTTTTTTCGACTTCTCTTATCTCCTTTTGCCCAAAGCACCCCGGTTGGGTCAGGCGGGCACTACCACATTTCCTTTTGTGTTTTTCTTCCTCAACAAACCACCCTGCCCCCCCCCCCAAAACCATTTCCTCGTCCCCCGTTTCGGGGGTTCAGAGTCTTCCCCAGAATTTAAACAACCGTTAAAAAAATAATCGTTTTAAAAAAAATATTTTCCGTTTTTTTTGTTTTGACTATGGTTTTTTTTTTTGGAAACGTCTTAGTTGATAAATTTTTTTTTTAATATATAGCTTTTAAATTTTTATTATTTTTTTCTGAATCACATTATTTTAAAAAAGAATCTATTTAAAGGGTTTATGAGCTTTTCAAAAATAAATGAAATAATTTAAAAAATTTGGACGTCCCATATTCTTACCTCTTCAAAAATGCAAAAAAAATATATTAACATTTTTTTTTGTTTTGTAAACATGATTCCCTAAGAGTCTGCACGGGCTTTTTTGCCACATTTGGGGGCAATGGCGTACAGTCTAATATCCCTTAAGGCCCAGACACAGACCCGTATACGTAGGGCCTGGCCTTTTCGTGCTCCTGTCAAAAGAAATTCTACCGGATACACTCTCATATCCGTAAACACGTGTCCGTTTTAACAAAAAATAGTAAAAAACTTTTATCCAATCAAAAAAATTTGAAAGAAAAAGTCAAGCACGGGGCTGTGCAAAACATCAGCTGATCAAAGAAACCAAAATAACTTGTTGAGAAAACTTTCCCTATTTTTAAAAAAATAAAGGTTTAAAACAACACATGAAAATATTTATAAATTTATGTTCACTATCAAACTTAAAAAAAATAATGTTTTCAATAGCCTAAAAAGCTAACAATTAGGCCTACTAAATTTTGGTGAAAAATCACCAGAAAACCATAATTTTTCAATTACAAAAAAAAAATGGCGCTAGAAAAAGGGGTATAAAAAATAAAAGGGGGGTTGAATCTATGAAAACAAAACCCAAATTTTTGAGAACTTAGTATTTCTCAGGAAGCACTTTTTCCCAGAACCCTTTTTTTCCCAGGGGGTTTAGATTTTTAGAAAAAGATTCTGAAAAATATCCCAGGTAGCCATCTTTTTTATTTTGAAAGTTTCCAAGCGACGGATTCATCACGCTATCTTTCTTTATTTCAAGGCGCATGCGCTATTTTCTCGGCTGTGATTGGGAGTCCGTATAAACGATCCCGAGAAAGTTAAAGTTGGCAACTTTTACGGGTAAGGACTTACGGATAAGGCTTTTGGGCCCGGCAAAAATGATACGTAGCACGATTTTTTTACGGGCCCGGACTACCGACCTACGGAACGGGGCCCGTGTCAAGCCTTTTTCCGAGTTATGGGCCTATATTGCTTCTTCAACACTCGAGTAAAACCCATCGCGGCCTTGTTTTTTAAATTTTTTTTAATTTTTACCAGAATGAAATTTACCTATTGACTGGATTTTTACGTGTTATTTCTATTAAAAAACATGACTTGAAGAATCATTTTTTAAAAACATATCAAGCTAACAAAATTACTTTAATGGTTTAAATTTTCATTTACACATTTTTAATACAAAATATTTGTTATTTTAAAAACAAAACAAAAGCAAACTTACTAAACGAATCACATATCGATTCTTTTTAAAAATAGGGAATGAAAAAAAAAATTCGGATCCTACCCAAAATTGTAAATAATAAATTAAAATAAGTACAAAATATAAAAAAAAATAAAAAACATTTAATTTTTCTATGCGTTTTAGATCCCCAAACATCCACAGTCTAATCTAAAGGTGTGTGACATAAAAATTGATTAAATATTTTTTAGCACCCCTTAATTTTAAAGTTAAGGTCTCAGTGCTGTGGCTATAGTTTATTTCCTTTTAAATTTTTAAATTTTTTATTTTTTTCTAATAATGTTATAGTTTATCTACTGTTAGGGTAGGGATTTTAAAAAAAATAACACTACAATAAAAAAATATAAGACCGCATTCCAAACAACATTTTCTAAAACCCAAACACCAAAATTTTTTTGTTCTTTTAATGTCAATAAATTTTAATTGTAGAAAAACAATCACAAAAAAAATTTCACATTTTCAAGATTTTTTTCATAAAACTTCAAAAAAATTTAATATTAACGCAAGTTTTTAAAATAATGTTTTTTGGCCATAAATTTTTTAAAAAACCAAAAAAAAAAAAACATTTTTTTTTCCCTTTTTTAAAATTTTTTAAATTTAAAAACCCAATTTTTTGCTTTGGGGGGGGGGGGGGGGGGGGGGGGGGGGGGGGGGGGGGGGGGGGGGGGGGGGGGGGGGGGGGGGGTTAGGGAATCAAAAATAGGCTTCAGGGGGTTTAAAGGGGGGAAAAGGGGAAGGTGAGTCGTGGTTGGGGAGGACGGGGGTAACCTTTCCCCGGGGGAAGGGTGAGGGTAGGAGGGGGTGGGGGACTCCGGGTTCAGGTGGATTGGGGAAAAGGTGGTCGGGTTTTAGGGACGGGAGGTATGTTTTTTCAGGGTAGGGGACT
>JBCFYV010002353.1:0-37420 GCA_039000515.1 Timema cristinae
GGACACAATTCCTTTAAATTCTACCTTATTTCCCCTACCACATTAGTGTAAATATGTGTGTATTCCAGAAGGGTAGTAAGACGCGTTGCACGGAAGAAAAACAAATAATAATAATAATATTTAGCACCACGTCTTATTACCCATTCGGGTTATACGCTTTAAGTACTAATTACGCTAATGGATTAGGAATTGGGAAGGTTTAAATAGAGGAAGTGAACCCGCATTTGCGTGGAGGGAGAGTGGAAGACCATTTAGGAAAATCCACCCTCGGTTCACCCGACCGAGATTCGAACCTCGATCTCCCCGTCCTCAGTAGTAGAGCTCAACACGAGAAGAGCGTTAGCCAACTGCGCCACCGAGGCGGGTAAGAATATATAAAAAGTTGAACATGTAAATACAAGAATATAAAAGTTTCTTTACATTCCTCCATTTCTTTATGAAACCTCCTGCTCCTGCTCAAGGTCGTCAACCCGCAACCGAGTAATACCGACCTAGTGGCTGCCGTATCTTGCCAAAGATAGTGCCAACTTATCTGGATAAAGAGTGGAATGTGCTCAGCAAAGCAAACCCTCCAGCCGTTAGCCTCAGTTTTCTACACCAGAGCATCTACCTTTCCATTCAATTATCTCCACATTTGCCCTTGCGAGGCTGAGTCTATCCCATTCCATACCAACAGCCTCACAAAAAAATCTGGAAGCTCCGGATATCGAGCCCGGGACCTCTGAATCTGTAGCCAGGAGCTCTAACCACTAGACTACAGAGGCGTTCTAATTGTTAATAAATATTTAAAAAAATCCAGGTCACTGATAATAAGTATTTACATTAAATTATGGAATAAAACACCCGAATATAATAGATATTAAGACACTTTCAAGTTGTAAACGTTACAACGAGAAACGAATGTATAAATTCCACAACAAATAATTATGACTTGATATTCATCTGTTTTTTTTTTATATAATCGACATTCAAATAGAAATAGACTCGTTGACCGCCTTTCATTATTTTTTTTTTGTTCGCGCGACCTCTGGTACTTATCGATATAATAGCATATTGCAATACATTATTCGTATAAGCCACGTTCATGTGGGCGGTCTCCATTTTGGAAATAAGCGGGTTTTATTCTATGTAAAGCGTTGCTCGATGGCCACTGTTCCCGCGGCGGTTCATTAGGTTTCAAAACCCGCTAATAACGGCACGGGGGGTTCAAGTACGCCCCATTAACGTTTATTTTATTTTTTAATAAAGAGAAGGGCTAGAAAGGGGAATAAACAAGTGAGATTGAGAGAGATGAAAAATAATCCTTCCGGTTTCGAATCACGGGATTACAATTACAATTTTTTTTTTCAATTGAGTTGTGTTGAAAACAGTGCAACGTTTGAACATAAAATAAAGTAATTATTTGATGATTAAATCCTATTTCTAAGTGTGTGATAATTGATTAATTTTGTTTGATTTTATTTAGAGAGAGTAAATATATTGTTCAACCATAATTTATTTTTTAAACGTGTGAGAAACATTTTTTTATATTTGGGGAAAATTAATTTGTGTCGAAATATCTTATAGCTGCTTCATTGACATGTCTTGATTGATTAAAGTTTAAATAAAACCTGTTTATATGATATCCTGGTTGATAAATTACCGGTGGATAGACTTGATCGGTTTTAGAATGAAACCGGATTCTTGTTTTCTAAAACCTTGCACCTTATATCTTACTATCATTTTTCCGTGGTTCGGATCCACGTTAAACAGTAGGTCCTCCATTTCATCTCACAATCACCCTACCATTACACATTAGCGTAAGAGCGTATAACCCGAACGGGTAGTAAGACGCGGTGCTAATAATAATACTATCATTTTTATTATTAATTTTTTTTATACCCGCCTCTGTGGCGTAGTTGGCTAACACGCTTGTCGTGTTGAGCTCGACTGCTGAGGACGGGTAGATCGAGGTTCTAATCTCGGTCGGGTGAACTGGGGGTGGTTTTTCCTAAATGTTTTTTCCACTCTCCCTCCATGCAAATGCGGGTTCACTTCCTCTAATTCAACCTTCCCAATTCCTAATCCATTAGCGTAATTAGTACTTAAAGCGTATAACCTGAACGGTTAGTAAGACGCGCTGCTAAAAAATAAATAAAATAAATAAATCTTATTTCACATTCACATTTATTCATAATTTTCTATTTTTCAAATAATTACGAAATGTTCACATTTCAAAAACTTTTCATGACCCACATACAATCGTCTCGCGATCTTCAGTTTGAGAATCACTACTTTATAAAACATACTGCCCGAATCGTCGCACCTCCTGGCCAGTGTCTCCTTTTAACAAGCTTACTGGTGGAGCTACTATAGGACTGATGTACGATGGAAGGTCTGATGCTATTAAAATTAATTTAAGGTTGGGATGTAAACAAAACTTTAGTTAAAGGAAGTGTTTTTGAACATTTATAAACAAAACAATTTTGGGCCAAAATAAATAAATATTGCTCCAGTAGAAATATATAGTTTAATTTTATTCACATGGTGATATTAACAATTGTTGAATATTGATCACGAGCATAGCGGCATCAAATGATACATTTTATTAAATGGAGAAAAAAGTTTTCATAAAATTTCAGGACAAACTTGACAGATATTCAAGAAATTTTGATATCACTATGTGAAGAAAATTAAACTATGTTTGTGCATGATGAATATTTGATTAATTTTGACCAAAAAACGTGTTGCTATAAAAACTGCTAAGGCATTGACCTAAACTCATGTTTCCTATATTCCCAAATTAATACATTCCTTAATGAAATGATCATTTTATGCTAATTTTGACAAACACTAAAACTGACACTAAAACAATATCAATTTAATTGAATTTTTCAATCCTGACGCCAACATCGATGGGCACGTGGACTAAAATGTCAAGCTCATTCAGTCTGGTATACCAGTGGCAAAGAGGCTGGGGCTCGTGTCCCGGCGGATGTATTGAAAATGGTTTTTCATAATTGGCTTCTTACTCTCATTCCACAAAAATGCTGAAATATTTGATGTAAATTATACCATTATCATCCCAAAATCAATAGTGGAAACTAACCGCTTCAGTGGAAGAATGGTCTAAGACGTCACTCTCGTGTTAGACTTGCCTGCGTGGGATGGGAGATCAAGGTTCTATTCCGGTCTTGTATGAGGGTGATTTTTTCTTAAATGGTTTCTCACCCTCCTACCACGCCAATGCGGGTAGATTACCTCTATAATTCTTCCTTCCTCATCCTCACCCTGTTAAAGAAACTATCGTATATTTATACAATCTGTACAGGTAGTAGGACATAGTGATAGAAAAATAGTTTAGTCTATTATTATTATTATTATTATTATTATTATTATTATTATTATTATTATTAGCACCGCGTCTTACTGCCCGTTCGGGTTGTACGCACTTAAGCTAATATTTAATGGTAGGGTGATTGTGAAATGAAATGGAGGACCTACAGTTTAACGTGGAATCCGAACCACGGTGGAGACCTGGCATTCCTCACTTTCACAAGTTGTGATTAATACACGTCTTGTCAGAGGTGAAGGAAGGGTTTGGTAATCAGATAAATCTGTTCCGGAACAGAGGATTGAACCCCAGACCCTCAACAAAGAAGTCTGAAACCTTACCCCTAGACCACCAGGTCACCGAATACTTGAGTTAAATGCGTATAGCTCGGACAGGTATAAGGAAGCGGAAAGAAAAAAAGGTCAATGCTGACCACAAAACTATACATTTGATTTCTCTTATGTTATCTTTTTATAGATTATCCCTAATGTGCTTGCATCTCTTTAAGGTAATAAAGCTCGAGACCAGACTGGGTACATTGGGAGTCTTTTCTACGCTTCCACGATATGGTTTCTTGTTTATCTCTAGAGTCTAGGCCAGCCTTTTTCAACCTTTGCCAAATGTTGGCACACTGAATAAGACACTAAAAATTGTCCAGGTATATCATCAGTTTTTTAAGGAGAACTTTTATCGTTAAAAAAATCTAGTCTTAAGATTGTGTGTTCAATAACTAAAATTCTAATATCCGTGTTATTTTAAAAAGTAATGCTTATCGTGGATTTTAAATTTTTTTTTTTTATTCTTAAATCTTTTTTCCTCATTTTTTTCGATCATCCCACAATCTCTCGTGTCGCGGCACACTGGTTGAAAAATGTTGGTCTATGAGAATATTTGTGATTTTGTTGTTGTTGTGCCCTTAAGATAGGTAGGGAAATCCTCGGATACCACGAATAGGTATTAAAAATCTCAGCACTAAGATAAATACATTCACATGGGTGCTACGTGGCACCTATCACCTGCACCTACTAGTGATGTTTCAAATAGGTCTATAGTTTGTCTGTATCTTACACATTCGTTCATGTTAGTCTTGAAATGTTCTATATTTATAATATCGAAGTTACTTGACTACTTTCAGCTTCCATAGAGCTTGATTCGTTACGATTCAAAAATTCACGAATAACGACACAGGGGTTCAAGTGTGCTTTACTAAAAGTTTTTGTGGGTGTTTTTTACGTGGATAGATGGGGTTTCGGGGTAAGGCTGGTTGATGTGAGTGAGTTAGAGAGAAATTAAAAGGATCCTTACAGTTTCTGAATACACAGGATTACTTTTTGAATTAGTTTCTAAATTAATTGGACTGTGTGGAAAAGTATGTTCTACTAGAATAAAAAATAAAACTAATTATTTGGTAATCAGCTCGATTTTATAAGTATACAGGTTGTACTTACCTATACAAAAATGAATTGTTATTAGGTTTTGCTTACGAGTACTTTAAATTAGGACGAGTACACAACGAATAGATTTGTACAAGTTGCACCTGGACCTCCTGGATAGAAGTGTTGCACGAATGAATAAAACTGGTTGTCAACACTAGAGTTTCGTAACCGTGAAAAAACTAACCTCTTAGAAGACATTAAGGAGAGAGGTTTAAACAAGTATTTTATATTGATTTAACCTTAAGGTACTTATTATTAATTTACCTCCGCCCTCAGTATATAGAAGTTTTTCTTGTCCAATTTTTGTTTTTCTAACGCTGGTTGTAGGTCTCTTCCAACATCACTGTAGCATTAAACTACAGATTCTCATTCTAAGAAATGCGTTTGATTACTCTTTCATTAGTCTAAAAAGGATATTGGTTTTTTGTTTTATGAAAACGATAGCAAATTATATTAAACGATTCATAAAAAAAACTCTATAACAATTATATTAATTTCTTAAAACTGAAAATTAAGTAAAATATTTGCAAAGAAAAAGTTTTTAAAAATGTCGAATTAATTACCCATACTATATTAAAAATTATATATAATATATAGTAGTTCTGTTAAATAAAAAGGCTCAGTTTTAAAACAAATAATATTTTAAATAGTTACGAAAACACCCAAATCAAACAGTAAATTTTCGCCTTCAATTGTCATGCTATATTTGTCATTTTTCAACAAACGTATTTGACTCTTGATCAAACCACTCCTTGAGAATTGCATCAATATTTGATTTTAAATTTTAATAATATCTTAGTTCATCTAATTCTTTATTCGTTATCAATAAATTTAAACGATACATGTTCAATGTGAGTTAAGTAGTCCAATCTTAATATTTCTTCTTTGGCACTATCGGTCACAGCAAGACTTGAAATTAATACTATAGTTATGTAAATTAATATAATATAGCTTTTTTTTAGCAATCCGTCTTACTACCTGTTCGGGCTGGACGCAAATGTACTGATTACACTAATTAATTATGGATTAGAAATGCTTTAATTCAGAGAAAGTGCACCCTCATTTGCGTGGAGGGAAAAAGTTACAAACTATCTAGGGGAAACCAACCTGAGTGCATCTTGTAGCATCGGATGTATTATGATAGACATGAGACAAACAGAAATAGTCAAGACTTATCCCATTTGCTTGTTTACTGGGGCTGCGTGGAAGAACGACACAAAACCACCTAACGCACCTTCACCGAACCGGGAAAATTGAATACTGACTGTGAAGACTGAATGGCAAGTTCAAGCCAACGCCTTGGGTTGAATGGACTTGCGCAGTAAAGAGATCACCTCCGAGAAGATTCCGGAACGCCCACGGCCTCTCTCGAAGCGAATCAACTTGCGCTTTCTCGTGTTCCTTTTTTATTCTAGAATGTTATTCCCCCTTTTTCCCATCTTCCCCTCTTCTGTGCTTTAGGGTATATATTCTGGTGCCTGTGGCTACGAACTTTACAATTGGGCCTGAGTCATATCAGGGATAGGATAAGCTCCGGCTTTCTACTTCATAAAATGTAAGATCTAAATCCATTTTCGGCAAATTAAAACCTTTTTTTTTTAATGTAAATCTTTTCTAAATTCAATTTTGGCTTTAATTTCATATAACCTAAAAAATCTTTCGGACAGTTAAGAACATAGTTTTTTTTTGAGATCACCTTATTTGCAAGGTCAGGGCGACATAGCGCCAGTAGAGTCACGACTAATCGATTATATCGATTATGTACTGTATTGTTTAAATTAATGTTCGCGGGAACTATGTTAGCATTTGAATTAGTTTATCTTATTGTGATACGCTATGTGTCTTTTCTTGATGGGCAGATATTTAGAACTTGAATTTAACATATCTTATTGTCATACGCTATGAGCCATTTATTATGGACAAATATTTAGTATTTGAATTTAACATATCTTATTGTCTTACGCTATGAGCCATTTATTATGGACAAATATTTAGTGTTTGAATTTAAAATTTCTTATTGTCATACGCTATGAGCCATTTATTATGGACAAATATTTAGTGTTTGAATTTAAAATATCTTATTGTCATACGCTATGAGCCATTTATTATGGACAATTATTTAGTATTTGAATTTAACATATCTTATTGTCATACGCTATGAGCCATTTAGTATGGACAAATATTTAGTATTGGAATTTAATATATATCTTATTGTCATACGCTATGAGCCATTTGTTGTGGACAAATATTTAGTATTTGAATTTAACATTTCTTATTGTCATACGCTATGAGCCATTTAGTATGGACAAATATTTAGTATTGGAATTTAATATATATCTTATTGTCATACGCTATGAGCCATTTGTTATGGACAAATATTTAGTATTTGAATTTAACATATCTTATTGTCATACGCTGTGTACCATTCCTAATGGACATATATATTATGTTGGAAATTAGATTGTCTTGTTACCATTGACTAGGTGCCTTTTTTTTTTTAAAGGATTAATATTTAATGATGGAATCCAAATGATCATGTTATTTTTACTATGCGCCATTTCTAATGGGCGACATCTTAAAGTTAACATTAAGTAATCTGATGAATATTTACCATCTGACTCTTTAGCTTAGACTTCAATTAATTGTTGTTTATGAATTTATTCTATACTTCGCAACATCAACAATGTATATATTTGGAGGAACTCTTAAAAATCTAATGGAGCTATGACTAATAAACATCGACTAACTTTGACTTATACTAATTCTTATTATATATTTATCCCATCATTCCCAAGGTTATCCGTCAAAGTTTTGGTTTAATACGAACTTTACTGAGGTTGAAGTCTCTTGCCGTCTGGATGAGATAGAGGGTCACATTAATAACTCCTCAGCATTCGCTCTTGGTTAAGCCCCCCCCCCCTTTTTGTAGTGTTTATGTTTTCTATGTATTTTGTGGCATCTGCCCCTAAGGGATGCTACAAAATCTGCGCCACTCTGCGCTCAGAGTGAATGCATCTTGCTTGTTCTGTTTAATTAATTTTTGTAATTCTGTTTCATGAATAACACAACGGCCATGGACTCTGCCTCTGGAAGCACGATCAGCACGCGGTCTGAAATCTACCTGCTTAGCGGCTCCGATCTGCGTGAGGAGCTCAAGGCGAGAAAAATCCAATACCCCCCTGAGGCAACGGTTGCTGCTTTGCGGTCCTTGCTGTCCGAGAGTATTTGTAAGTCCAGCGACCCTATTAATCAGGACACTATGTATAACGTTAGCCAGCCTTCTTATGATAAGGGGGATCAGCACAAAATTGAGTCTATTGCGATAGAGAAGGTTAGTGGACTCCCAATCCCTCCCGTTGTCCCCGCCGCTAGTACACAGTTTTCTAGTACTCTCTCCAAAACACAAAGTAAGGTCGCTAGCGAGCGCGTTAGACTTTGGCCGATGTGCGATGGGTTATCGCCCTTGGAATTATTTAACTTTTTGGTAGAGGTTCATAGAGTTTGGAAACTCAGACTCGTAGGGGACTTGGAGTTATTAACCTTATGTATTGGCAAGACGTCAGGATTTCTAGCACACTTAATCACTGAGTGTATTCAGCTAGGCCTTCCCTGGACTAGGGTGAAAAGTCGCATATTAGAGTCTCTAGTGTCTAAAAGAGATAAGGATACCCTGTATAAACAAAAGGTACGTCGTTTTCAGCATCCTCAGGAACCCTTTCGATTATTTATCTTGGCTGTCTCTGAGGCGATTGAGGTATTAGACCTTAATGTACCTGAGGAGGATATAGTGGAAATTATCCTTGAAAATGTGTCCCCTTTGACGAGGAGACATTTCATATTTTCTAATAGGCCTACTACTCTTCCCGAGTTGTACTCGTTGGCGTCCAGTATAGAGGGTTCGCTTTTGGCCGAGAGGGAATATTTGTATGAATTTCCCGCGCAGGTGCCCTGTAACTTCAGACAGGAAAGACCCCCCCCATTTGCGACTATTACCAGGCCTATTATTAACGTGGGTTCTAGTCCCTCTACTATGCAAGGAGGCAGGAATAGGTCAAGGAGATTTTCTGACTTAACCCACGTCCGATGTTATCGTTGCCGACAACTAGGACACCTCCAGAGGGAGTGCCCCTCGGGAAACGTGTGACGCGTGGTGGTGGTAAGGGGGCCGCCGCGCGTGAAGTTTCCAAATCTTCTGTTCCCCTTTCCCCGGTTGTTAGATTCTCAATTAGATCAGCGTCTGGCTCTGCCTTACTTGACACTGGTTCAAGTGCTTCGTTCATTAGTGTTGAATTTTTGAATAGTTTAAATAATGTTGGGAAGATACCGGTGGGGAAAGTCGGTGTTAAGGCCTTTGTCTTAGGCAATGGCAACCTCCTTAAGGTTAGTGAGAAAGTGAGTCTTTCCATAAAAATAATGGGGTTTTCTTGGAAGAGGGATTTGTTTTGCGTTCCTTCATTACCCTACGATATAATCTTGGGTAATGACTTCCTATGGGGAACTGGTGCCGTTATTGACCTGGCTAGGAAGGAGTTAAGTTTTGGGTTTTCCCCCAGGGTTAAAGTCCCGTTTTATACTACTCATATTTTTTATAGCTTATGTTTGTTTGATAATGGTGAAGTAGCCATTAGGGGTTTGATTTCTAAGTTTTCTGACGTTATTACTACCAGGTTAGGTGAGTGTAATGTCCTGCCTTATGAAATCATAATGAGTGACAACATCCCCGTTAGATCAGGTCCGTACTCATGTGCTCCGCCCAAAATGAAGGTTTTTCGGGAGTTGATCAACGATTTAGAATCAAAAGGGGTCATCCGCCCTCGAACTCACCGTATGCTAGTCCTGCATTTATTATACCCAAAAAAGGGGAGGGCTTCAGGCTTATCGTCGATTATAGGAAGGTCAACAAAAAGATTCAGTTTGACCCGTACCCAATGCCTAGCATAGAGTCAGCTTTTCAGCACCTTGGTAGAGCTCGTATTTTTAGCCTGATTGATCTCAACGCAAGCTTTTTGCAATGCGCCTTGGTAGAGTTTTCAAAAAAATTCACTGCTTTTGTCACTCCGTGGAGACAATACAAATTTAACCGTGTTCCCCTTGGCTGTAGTATAGGCGGACAAGCCTTAAGTCGCGTACTGGACCATGTGTTGTCTGACATAAAATATGATTATGTATTTAACTACTTGGATGACATATGTGTATATAGCAATTCGCTTGAGGATCATTTAGTGCATTTAGAGGAAGTGTTGACTCGATTACGGCGAGCAGGCCTGACAGTAAATCCCGATAAGGTTACTTGGGCAAAACCCTCCATCAAATACCTGGGGTATGTTATTTCTGAGGGAAACCTCCTTATAGATCCCGAGCGAATCAGCCCCATCATTAATTATCCTCCCCCCTCAAATCTCAAGGGCGTGATGCGTTTTGTTGGCATGTGTGCATATTACGCCAGATTTGTCCCGGCCTTTTCGGAGATTACCGCTCCGCTCAATGCTCTAAAGAGGAAAGGTGTCACCTTTTGCTGGGGTGAGGAGCAGGCACGGACTTTTACCCTATTGAAAGAAAAGCTTATCTCCCCCGAGGTACTAAGGATGCCAGATTTTTCTATCCCATTTCTCCTTCATGTTGATGCTTCGTCTGTGGCTCTGGGGGCTGTGTTGTCTCAGAGGTCATCGGAGGGAGTCCGGCCGGTAGCCTTAGCTAGTCGGACTCTCACCGATGCCGAGAGGCGATACAGCGCCTATGAAAAGGAATGTCTCGCCTGTGTCACAGGCGTTGAGCGTTTCGCCGATTATCTAGAGCAACGTGAATTCGAGCTTTTCACCGATAACCAGGCACTAGCGTGGATGTGGGGCCACCCCAAGCAGCTTGGGAAAATAGGGAGATGGGTTTGGAGACTATCTAGGTTCAAGTTCTCCACCCACCACATTTCTGGGAGACATAACGTTGTGGCAGATGCTTTGTCCCGCATGGCGGAAGATAACTCTCCTATTGGATCTCTCGAGGTAGCTCCTGCTTCCTGTGTTATTCAGTCCATCCCTGAATCCTTTACGTCAATTGGGAACCACCAAAATAACGATCCGTGGTGTGTAGAATTAAAAGACAGGATATCTAGAGGGGAGAAAATAGGGTCATATGCTATTTTCAATGGGCTATTGGTTGTGACTAATTCGATGGGGAAGTGCAGGAAAGTGGTTGTGCCAGGGGCGGTGCGATCAATGTTGCTGAAATATTTTCACGATTCTGCATATGGTGGTCATCTTGGAGTTTTGAAAACCTTTAAGAAAATTACTAAGGAGTTCTTCTGGCCCGGGTTGTATAACGATGTGAAAGAGTGGGTTAGCCATTGTGAGAGCTGTCTAAAGGCTAAACCCGCCCAAAATTCCAGAGTTCGGTTCCATTCGGCCGATGTCGCCCAACGTCCCTGGGATAAGGTCTTCATCGATTACATGGGGTCAATCACCCGTTCCACCTTAGGTAATTCGTGTATACTTATTTTAGTAGACGCCTTTTCCAAGTTCGTGGTTCTCATCCCGTTGCGCAACATGAAAGCAACCACTACTGTCAACGCCCTCTGCAGGCGAGTGTGGGCTTTATTTGGAGCCACACGTGTTGTGGTCAGTGATAATGGTCCTTGCTTCAGATCAAGCTGTTTTAAAAACATGTGTTTCAGTTGGAGAATTAAACATGTTACCACTAGCCCCTACCACCCCGGACCCAATCAGGTTGAGAGATTCAACCGGAATTTGGTAATAGCTCTTACGATTTATCATAGTGAGGCACAGAATATGTGGGATCAGGAATTAGATTTTTTAAATTTAGCTTTTAATTCTGCTTTCCATGAATCCATTGGCTGTTCGCCGGCTTCCATCTTTCTTGGTCGAGAGTTGAACCACCCCCTTTTAGCTATTTGGAACATTGATCCATTGTTAGAGAATTGTGATGATTCCTCCCATAAAGATAGATGTCAACGTGCCCTGGATCATCTCAAAAAGGCTCAAAGAAGGGTGGCTAGCGCATACAATAAGGGGAGACTCCCCGTTCCTTTCATTGTAGGAGATAGTGTATTGTGTAAGGAATTCCCCTTGAGCTCCTCGGCGGAGAAGAGATCGGCGAAGCTGTGCCAGAGGTGGAGTGGTCCATGGACGGTTGACAAATTTTTGACCCCAGTGACCTGCTATCTCAGGAATGTGAAGGATGCATCTTTATCTAGGCGAGCGCATGTTAGCCATTTGAAAAAGATTTGAGCCCAATTGTCCCTTGGGATATGGTGTGGACATATTTGAATAGTTAAATGTGATTTTTTTTGTATGATGAAAATTAGCTAATATATATATACTTGTAGAGTAGGCAAGTAAATTATAGGTTAGGTTCTATTATTATTATTGTTGCTACGCCTGGGCCCAGGGCGAGAAATGAAAATAAAAAAATATATATATATTTTTATTATGTGCCGGACACGTGTGTACCTGATCAAGATACGTCAACAAATAGTTTACAAGTGCAATTCTAATGAACTAGTACGCCAGATGGCTAATGACTAGCTGATTCAGTGCTGCTTTATGGCTATTGAAGCGAAGAACTGAACCATGTGATAGCTTGTTTATTTAGAACTTTTCTCGTATAAGAGCTAGATATGAGATTTTTTTTTTTTTTAACTTTGGATAAAAACCCAATTGGTTAGGGATGAATACTTTGAATTCTGTGTACTGCTTCTATTCTTTTGTGTGTGCAGCTCAGAGGAGTCCTTCCGTCTGTGTCTTCTCCCTCCCCTTCCCCTTTCCCATTGGCACGCCGTGAGGGAAGCTTCTTGAAGATATACACATGGCGTGGGAGAGACCATGGTGGGCGTTCACAAGAGATGAACGGACTGGAACTCCGGCCACAATGGAGGGCCGCTAGACGACATGGTGTATGACGTGGTGCTTGATCCCATCGGCAGTCCCAGCAGGCCATCCCATCCGATCTACAATGGTCTAGGGAAACAATCTGGCACCGAGGATGGGAAGGATTGCAAATGGAAATCCTCCGTAAACGGTGTAAAGGTCCTGAAGAAAAACATAACTAGTGCGTCGCTGGTGTTCCTTTGGGTTCTTCAAGATCAAGTAGAAGAGTGTGAAGACCTACACCCTCCCCCTTTGCTCCTTTAAGGGGGGGGAGATTTGTAGCATCGGATGTTTTATGATAGACACGAGACAAACAGAAATAGTCAAGACTTACCCCATTTGCTTGTTTACTGGGGCTGCGTGGAAGAACGACACAAAACCACCTAACGCACCTTCACCGAACCGGGAAAATTGAATACTGACTGTGAAGACTGAATGGCAAGTTCAAGCCAACGCCTTGGGTTGAATGGACTTGCACCGTAAAGAGATCCCCTCCGAGAAGATTCCGGAACGCCCACGGCCTCTCTCGAAGCGAATCAACTTGCGCTTTCTCGTGTTCCTTTTTTATTCTAGAATGTTATTCCCCCTTTTTCCCATCTTCCCCTCTTCTGTGCTTTAGGGTATATATTCTGGTGCCTGTGGCTACGAACTTTACAATTGGGCCTGAGTCATATCAGGGATAGGATAAGCTCCGGCTTTCTACTTCATAAAATGTAAGATCTAAATCCATTTTCGGCAAATTAAAACCTTTTTTTTTTAATGTAAATCTTTTCTAAATTCAATTTTGGCTTTAATTTCATATAACCTAAAAAATCTTTCGGACAGTTAAGAACATAGTTTTTTTTTGAGATCACCTTATTTGCAAGGTCAGGGCGACATAGCGCCAGTAGAGTCACGACTAATCGATTATATCGATTATGTACTGTATTGTTTAAATTAATGTTCGCGGGAACTATGTTAGCATTTGAATTAGTTTATCTTATTGTGATACGCTATGTGTCTTTTCTTGATGGGCAGATATTTAGAACTTGAATTTAACATATCTTATTGTCATACGCTATGAGCCATTTATTATGGACAAATATTTAGTATTTGAATTTAACATATCTTATTGTCTTACGCTATGAGCCATTTATTATGGACAAATATTTAGTGTTTGAATTTAAAATTTCTTATTGTCATACGCTATGAGCCATTTATTATGGACAAATATTTAGTGTTTGAATTTAAAATATCTTATTGTCATACGCTATGAGCCATTTATTATGGACAATTATTTAGTATTTGAATTTAACATATCTTATTGTCATACGCTATGAGCCATTTAGTATGGACAAATATTTAGTATTGGAATTTAATATATATCTTATTGTCATACGCTATGAGCCATTTGTTGTGGACAAATAATTAGTATTTGAATTTAACATTTCTTATTGTCATACGCTATGAGCCATTTAGTATGGACAAATATTTAGTATTGGAATTTAATATATATCTTATTGTCATACGCTATGAGCCATTTGTTATGGACAAATATTTAGTATTTGAATTTAACATATCTTATTGTCATACGCTGTGTACCATTCCTAATGGACATATATATTATGTTGGAAATTAGATTGTCTTGTTACCATTGACTAGGTGCCTTTTTTTTTTTAAAGGATTAATATTTAATGATGGAATCCAAATGATCATGTTATTTTTACTATGCGCCATTTCTAATGGGCGACATCTTAAAGTTAACATTAAGTAATCTGATGAATATTTACCATCTGACTCTTTAGCTTAGACTTCAATTAATTGTTGTTTATGAATTTATTCTATACTTCGCAACATCAACAATGTATATATTTGGAGGAACTCTTAAAAATCTAATGGAGCTATGACTAATAAACATCGACTAACTTTGACTTATACTAATTCTTATTATATATTTATCCCATCATTCCCAAGGTTATCCGTCAAAGTTTTGGTTTAATATGAACTTTACTGAGGTTGAAGTCTTTTGCCGTCTGGATGAGATAGAGGGTCACATTAATAACTCCTCAGCATTTGCTCTGGGTTAACCCCCCCCTCCCCCCTCTTTTTGTAGTGTTTATGTTTTCTATGTATTTTGTGGCATCTGCCCCTAAGGGATGCTACAATCTGACCAGGATAAAACTACTATCTTCCCGGCTTCGGCAGTCTAGTCTACTGCGAAAGTAGCGCACTAGACCATGTGGCCATCGGGGTGGTTAAGCGAGCTAATAAAGATTTACTACAACAATAATCAAAAGCGTGTCTCCATAAATAAGGAAACATTGAACAGAGCACAGCAATAACGTCGAACAAAGTTCACGCTTACAGAAAGCCTATTGAACAAAATGTGAAGCTGTGGTTTGACGACGTAAAATACATTCTCACAATAAGCACCAGTTGAAGTTGTTCACTTGACTTTTAAAGGGCATTTCTAAACTCTCTGCCAGCATCTGTTGTCAGAAAGAAACTCGTAGTAAAATAAAATGTTCGGAAAACTCCTCTTGTATGACTAAATGAGAGTTGAATTAAACGCAACAACGCCGGGAGTAGAGCAGCTGTAAGTACGTATGTGTATAACATGTTGCATATCACTAGGCGTACAAATGTGACCAGCCGAGAGCAACGTGTCCGAGGGATGAGCCCGTGTCAAAGGCCACCGACGGATACTGTTATGACCAAGACGACACATAATGCACCCACCGAGTGATATGCAACTTGTTTTACATGTATGTACATACAGCTGCGTACTCTGGGCTCTTGAGCGTATAACTTCAACTTTCATTTAGTAATACAAGATTACTTTTCCAAACATATCTTTACTAGGATGTAATGTTTCTGTCTCAACAAGGATTATGTGGTTTAAGATTGGATAGAGAGTCAAGAAACACCCTATATACTATTGGTGCTTTCGAAGATGTAGACAGTAATCAGAAAAAAATGTAAGTGGCTGACCCTGTTACGATCACTTTTCATCTCAAAGTCTGTCTCTGCAGTCGACGATCTAGTTGTTTGATGTGTTCACCGCCTAGTTGCCCTCTTCACTTAATATTCATTCCTGTTTCGTATTTGGATAAATAATGTTGTCGTGGATGTATATTTTCTATGATTTTTATCTTTTATACTTGAGTAAATACATTATCTTTTTACATTACATACCAAACCGTTACAAAATCAATCACATCAACCTCCATTTTTACACTTGGTATGTCAGGTTTTTAGGTGATTTGGACTCTGTGAATCGAGTATAACCACCCGTCCAATCAAACCGTATATCCACACTAACAGGGTAAGGATGAATAAGGTGCTATTTAGATAAAGTCAACCATCATTTCCATTGAGAGAGTGGGAAAAAATGTAAAGGGGGGGGGGGGGGGGGTTGAAAAACAGTTCACTCACACAAGAGTCCAATCCCGACTCCCCCATCATCAACAAACCAGACAAGACGATATTGACTCGTTTAGGTCTGCTTCTACATAGGCAGATCGAATAGAATCGAAGCACAACAGCCGGCACCGCTAATACCTAGGATGATTAAATCGTACTGTAGTATTTGCACTCACATTTAAGCGAAGATCAAGGTCACAATGCAGATAAATAATAACAAAAACGCTATATATTGGTATAAAAATAATAACGATACGATATATTAGGTACAATGTAACCAAACAAACAAACACTTGTATATAAACTCAGGGCTGGATTTTTAACTGTGGGGACACCAGGGTCTTAAAAATTAGAGGTCCCAATTTTAAACAAATCTTTCTCTTTTATCAACATTCCAACATTGTAATTTTTTTCTATACAAAATTTTCTGTTAAAAACTCAACGTCAAAGGTATTATTTTGATAAGGAAATATTATAATCACACTAAATTATATATTTTTAAACAAAAATTATTTTATATATTTCGTTTGTTTTTGGTTAATCTTGATAATCGCAAAAAAAAATTTAGAAAATAAATAATTGTTATTTTATTAATCAAATTTATGTTCATAAATTATAAAATATTGTTTTTTTTTAATAAAAATAGTGCAATAGTTTTTGGAGTCTCTGGGACGGATAATATGTAAGATTCAAATAACTTAATATGAGTAAGCTCTTTTTTATTTTATAGCTTTTTTATTAATCACCTCTAATGCATTCTTTCTCATGTTACCATTGCTAGAGTTTTTGTTACTTTAATCCTAAATAAATTTGTAGCCCCGGACTAAATTAAATAGGTACACTCCGTCGAGATTGAAAGGTATCAACTTATTCACTCAGCCCGCGAGGTATGATATACCTCCACACATGACTGCAGAATAGTTTGCCTAGCTACGCCCAAGGCCTAAGTTAGAGAAGGCCTTAAATCCTTAAATTATTTATTGACTGTTGGTAAGGAGCGATGGGGGAGGGGTTATGTCTTTTAGCGATATCCGAATGGTTTGATTCATTAAATTAATTTTACTTTATTGTTTTGATTATGATAAAACCAATAATGAATATTTACATACTATGTTCATTAATTATATTTGCTCTCAATAACATACAGGATGGTATTTTTTTTCTAGCTATTAAAAGTTTAACCACTTCAAACGTTATTTTAGCACTGTTACCCACATTGATTGTATTTACGTGCTAATATAAAGCAAGTCTCCCCTTTTCCAGAATCTTCATTACTATTTATAGCAAATTATAATTGTATTAATGATTAATTATTATATTCTACATATGTAACATAAATAACAGATTAAATCTAAAAGGTTTTTACTTTATTTGTAAGAAGCTGAGTTTAAAAAATAACTTCTGTAATTTAAGGGTCCCAATCCTATTTTAAAATATTTTATAGTATTTCCGGGTGGACAAAAATAAGATATTGATAAAATCTTATCCATTGGACATATTTTAGCTATAAAAGTGAATTTATTTGTTTTCTTCAAAGCTATTATGACTGTGTATATCTTTGTGGGAGCATAGTTCAATTCCATACTTTATATAATGTTACCATAGCGGCTATAATATAACTATTAGTAAAACGCTTTAATAAATAATACTTTGATTGAGAAAAGGTGTGGTTTATTAAAATTTGCATTGATTATAATAATTTTATAATAAATTTAATGTATAATGTTAACTGTGATTATAAATCAATTCTGGAAATCCAAACAATAAAACTGGCCATGTCGTATGCAAGTAATAATACAATATCAGAGTGAGGTGGTTTAACTAATAATTGAAAAGCAAGGATAAATATTGTTTTGTTTTACGAGCTTAAAACCACTTTACATGATATCTCTATTTTTTTAAGGTTTAGAATATAAATATATTTAAGTAAAAATATATTGTAGTTTTGTACTATATTTAAGAATATCCGTCTATAGCCAATGATACCTGGAATTTCACAACCTATTGCGGGTGCATTTGTTTCTATTAATCATGATGTCTGCTATGAGAGGATCTCGCATACATACAGTCAGGGTTTGAGTTTCTTTTAAAGATACGGCCGAATTTATTTATCTCTGTAACCACTTAACCAATTACGGTGCGGTTTTTACTTTTGTACTAGCACAATATCCGGGCAGGTTTTAGCATTATTTGTGTATAATCAGGAGTTCCGGTGTGAGTCCCGGTGAAGGGCCAGCCGAATGTTTGTATACATTTATGGGACAACACAATTACTTTAGGGTAGTTTTTTTATTCTTTAGTGTATTTATCCAGGCATTTTTTAGTATAGTAATTATAATCAGGTGTTTGATTGTAAGTCCCAGTGAAGTGCCAGCCTTTAATGGCACGGTTTGATGTGAGCCCCGGTGAAGTGCCAGCCGGATATTTGTATATATTTATGGAACCACTTAACCGAATTAAATGTATTTTTTTGTAGAATATTTATCCAAACTAGTTTTAGCATGATTTAATCATGTTTTGTGTTGTGACTCTAAGTGAAGGACCAGCCGGATATTTGTCAACAACTGATTCCGTAGTTAAATCTATTCTGTAGGATATCAACCAGGGAAATTGTAGTATGATAAACTTAGGTTTTGGGGTTCGAGTCCCTGTTAGAGATTCGGATGGATTTTGTGTATATTCTATCTAGGATATTTATAACCACATAAGCGATTGCAGTGCAATATTTTTTCAACTAGGCTTACGTAGTTTTTATATCCAGGAAGGTTTTAACATTAGTTTAATCAGGTGTTTTTCTGTGAGTCCCTGGAAATACTGACAGGCTTAGCTATCATAGATTTTGTGGATCAGCCGGAATGTTAAATTCCATTCTTTCGTGAAGAGGATAATAAAATCCAGAGTGAACTATAGGATAATATTTATAAGTAACATAACATTACGTATTTCAACCATATTTACTACTAATTACTGGGGGATGGTGATTAAAAAAAATAAAGGTGATGTAGCCCCATTTGCTTGGAAGAAAGTTGGGAAACAATTTAGGAAAACGTGTCTCAATATCCCCGGCCAGGACTAGAACCCTGTTTCACCCATCACTGAAAATGGACCATATAAGATTTTTTTTTGTCCGCATGAATACCAAAGCAGTATAATATAAATTATTTACCGTATTTCCTAGAATATTTATTTTACTTTGTAATTTTGTTTAATATAATATATTAAATATTTTATTTTGTGAATGTTTCGAGCAGATATCACACTGGTCTATAATCTATTATTAACTTGGGCTTTTTTTTAAAGTTCAATCAATAATGTTTTTACCAAACTGAGATTATCAACTTACTCTCAGACCGCCCCGGTGGCGTAGTTAGCTAACGCGCTAGTTTACTGTTTAGCTTGACTGACAAGGATGTAAAGATGTAGTTTCTATCTCGCTCGGGTGAACTCGGGTAGTTTTTCCTAAATAGTTTTACACTCTCCTTCCCCGCAAATGCGGGTTCACTTCCTCTAACTTCAATCTTTCCCATTCCTAACCCATTAGAGTAATTAGTACTTAGGTGTATTACCAGAATGGGTAGTAATACGTGGTACTAAAAAAACAAAACAAAAAAACCTATCCTCAAAAATTGCTTTAAACACTCTTTCCTTGTCCTATTGATTTAAGATTGACTATATGAAGGCTATCTAATAAAACATTTTTGGCTGTCGCGCTTCTATTCGATTCTCATAGGTGGGAACGGGCGTTTTGTCCGCGTACCCGCAAGTGCAAGAAATTACTATGGACTCGGATATGTTCAAGACCAAAATGAATAAGTTTACTTCTAGCTACTTCATGTGCTTGAATATATGTTCCAAATATTTTATTTACTGTAAGTGATAACTTATAATAATATATAATAATAACAAAATAATATATAATAATTTCAACAGTTACAGCATTCAGGACATTCCCAAGCATTTCAAATAAGTGAAAGCCAAAATATAGTTTTTTTCAACAAAGATATTTTTCATTTAACTTTCAGTAAGTTCTCGACATGAGGTCAGTTTCATAGTGAGATTTAGTAGATCTCAAGTGAGGCGCTACACTAAATACAGGACAACAACACCTACCTAGACAAGAATAGGATATGCCAGTCTCGCATATTAAACTGGAACGTTCCATTCTGATCTAGGTAAGTGTCCTGTATTTAGCGTATTCCTTCACCTCTGACAAGACGCGTATTAATCACAACTTATGAATGTGTGGAGTTCAGGCCTCCACCGTAGTTCGGATCCCACGTTAAAACTGTAGGTCATCCATTTCATCTCACAATCACCCTACCATTAAAAATTAGCGTAAGTGCGGATAAACCGAACAGGTAGTAAGACGCGATGCTAATAGTAGCAGTATTTAGTGTCACGGCGCACTAAGCCTGACTATGAAATTGACCCGTTCTGGTCTAGGTAAGTGTCGTCTTGTATTTAGTATAGAGCCACTTGTGACGTACTAGGTCTGACTTTGAAACTGCCGCATGGACTGTTATTGACTTAAATTATAAATATTAGTTATGAAGTGGATTACTTCGAGGAAATTCACCTGTATTAGCGGGAAGAAAGGTTTGAATACCCTATGTGAAAATGTATTGTGTAAAAGCATTACCCTTCCGCTTCTCTATTCCAAGTGAATCCGACAAAAATTACAGACTTAACCTCCCCATCAACAGTTATTCGATATGACCTTAAGTACTTCATATTAAACAGATGCACCAAAGTTATTAGTAATGGTATGCCACATGAATACTCGACGCGTCTAAGTCATGCGTATACTGGTGACGTAGTGGAAAGATTTGGTTTCTTTCTCAAGCGCAATTGGTCCAATAATTGTTCGTTTAAGTGGAGGAAAGGGGAAGTATATATTATATTACAGAATGAACTTCAATTTCTCAGTAGTATCTTGGTTACGTAGTACTGGTATAGTTTAACGTTCAAGAGGCTTGCTGCTTCTCTAGTTTTACTGGCGTGCTCCAGCATATAATGAGCCTGAGTTTCATATTTAAATTGAATACAAATTGATTTTAAAAACGATTCAAAATGAAACTGATGACAACACACACAAGTACAAAGTAACACTGTTAATAAAATTACAGCTAAATATTTTATACCAGTTCCTTACACAATAAAATATTACTTACTTTACTCGACAGTCGCACTTACAAAAGTACGCCAACTATTCCTATCTTTAACGTAATAACATTTTACTGATATTATATAATTTATTATAATACTATATATTCTTGAAATTATCCTTAAATTAAACCGATTCATTTGCTTTATATAGTATTCTTCTTTTATGTGACACGATTCCAAAAATCTAGCCATTTTTCTTTATTTTAATGTAAATTGCCAAATATTTTAAGAAATATTGAAAATTACAAGTTAGTTCTGAAATGGTCCACTAGTGGTGTCTTACCGATTTAAAATATCGCCAACCTTAAAATGGCATTAAGGCATTATCATTATTTATTTTGACTTTCTCAAAATATATAAAATAGACCCTATTGAAATGGTGAAAATTTTAGATCTTGTGGTTAAAATGAATCTTGATGTTGTATGTGCTTCCAAACTCAAAAAATTAGGTTTTAAAATTCTATTTGTACATACATCTGTAGATCTATATTAACCATCACTCTGTCTATCTGTATATCTGGCCCTTTGTATGTATATATGTTCTTCTTTTTGTATATCTGCCCTTCTCTCTGAACATGCATTCCTTTGTCTGCACATCTGTATCTCTGTCTGGTTATCAGTATGTTTGTCCCTCTCTTTGTATATTTGTCCCTCTCTCTCTTTCTCTTTGTATATTTATCCCTGTCTCTCTCTCTCTCTATTTGTATATATTTTCCCACTGTATATTTATTCATTTCTGTATATCTGTCCCTGTCTGTATATCTGTCTCTATCTGTTTATATGTCTATATATATATATATATATATATATATAGACATATATATATATTTATTTATCTGTCCCTGTATATATCTATCTCTATCTGTATATATTTGTCCCTGTCTGTATATCTGTCTCTATGTCTGTATGCCTGTACCTGGAGCTATAGCAGAAACGGATTTATAGATTTCGTTCAAACTTTGATATTTAGAAGTTTTATGACAATATCTCAAGGCAAAATCATGACTTTAATTTTAGATCTAGAACTGAGATCAGTTTATATAATGACGGATTTTTTTAATTCTAAATTTTTTTAAAATGGCGCTAACAATTTCGTTGAAAATAAATGTTGGAGGAATTTGTTACATGACAAAATAACCCTGTGAACTGTTTTTTTTAGAGAAAATTTAATCCAATTGGAAGTTTTCTAAGAGCTTATTTTTGGAAATTTTGCTTCAAGCTATGTGAGATTAATAATTTTTTTTGTCTAGCTGTTGTTTGTTTAACCGTTGTTTTTAATCTCTTTATTTATCTATTCTTTTTATTGGCATGATTTGTTTGGTGGGGTTTTTTGTTCCTTGAGTGTAGAGCTTACTTAATATTTATTTTTAGAAAAGGTTCTTTTACAAGTTAGACTTATGTATTACTTTTTTATCACCCTGTCTTACTACCGTCCAGGTTACACGCATACATGGTAATAACTTTAATTGGGTATGAATGAATAAGGAAGCATTTTGGAAGTAATTTCTCCTGATTTGCGTGGCATAGTAGATAACCTTATTTAGGAAATAAATACTTTCAATATACTCGACCGGAATCCGAACCCTGATATTCGTCTTCAGAAGGCCAGTCTAACATTATAATGACGCCTTAGACCATGCGGTCAATTAAGGGCAACATAAGGTAATAGTAGATTAAGTGGATTCTTAAATTATTACGTTCAACATAAAAGGTATTAACGGTTTAAAATTGGAGGTAGGGATTATAAATATTCAGCTAAAGGAAGTGCACCAGCATTAACGGGGAGAGAGGATAGTAAAACCACCCCTGGTGGGCCCAGCTGAGATTAAATCCTCGACCTCTTCGTGTTTCAGCTTTATACGAATTTGATGTTCTATACAACGTGACTACTGATGGGGTTCTAATTATTTATTAATATTTTCATAAAATTTAAAGTTATGTATCTATATACAGGGTATAAGTTCACTCTTTACAAACTATCTTAATATAAGACAGCACACCTAGCAAACCTCCAGAGACCAAAGTTTGGCTACACGAGCAGGAGGCTGAAGTAAATTCTTGCAGTCACCCCGTGGGATCGAACGGGTTGTCCCTAGACCTTTATTAGAGTCCCCACTCCATCCCTCCCCGACAAGCTCACTACGGGGGATAGTAAAGAAATTAAGAGATTCCCTAACGTGGGATATCGTATAGCCTACTGCAGAGGACTTCATTTTCTAATCCTATTTGCGGACAGGCGCGTCATCTGCGGTCTGTTTCTTTGCCATGTTAAACTACTTCACTCGAGTCCCTTTCCAGTCCAGTATGTTGATTAATCAATCCGTCCAATGTCCGGTTCTCGACCACGAACGACATCTGTGTGCCAAAGGGTATCCCGTAACATGTAAACTACACCGACCGCAGCGTAGCCTGTGGCGGGGATTTCAACTATCGATCTTCCGAGAGCTTTGCGGAGGTGCTGTGCATCTCAATGAGTCTGAATAACCACGAACGTCTTTAATGATCGTTTAAATGATTATATATTTTAAATTATAATACGTTGAATTTATTGATAGTGTTTGCAACCGCTTCGGTGGTTACGCGGATTAAACGTCAAGATATTCTAATCTAGATTGCCGGTGAATGAGAGGTCGAAGCTTAAACCTCAGCCAGATCTACTGATTTATATTCTAAAATAGTTTCTCACTCCCCCTCCACGCAAATGAGGGTAAAATGTTCATAAATTAATCCATGCCAATCCCTAGCTCATAGTGTAAATATGCGGATAGCTTAAACAATTAGTACGACACGATGGAAAATAAATGGTATGATGCATCACACAGACTTTCTCACACGTTTATCTTAAAATAGAGACATTTACTGAAAACTCTTAAGATTTATGAAACGAAATAATATACATTGTTATAGAAACACTTCACCAAAAAGCATAGGCTAAATAATATAAACTGTTAAATAAACATTAAGAAAAGAGGAATATATTTCCACCAAAGATTAAAACAATCAAATTAAATTTTATACTGCACCATAACAATATAATTATACATTAACTGTTTGTTTATAGATAAAAAACTATTGGTTTTATAAAGTTATATTTCAAATAAAATATGTTTATTTTTAATAGTAATACATCTTTACAAGTAATAAGTTTTTCAAATCTCTAATATTTGGGGACCGTATCAAAATTGAAAATTTCTGCTTATTCAAAGTATGTTCAAAGTCATTTTCATATGAAAATGAAAATTGATATTTTATTTATAATGTTAAATAGTGTCTGGATACAAAGTTTAAACAAAATCAAGAGTGCATTTGGGGAAAATCAATTGTTTTTTTCTCTTTTCATCCCTCAGTAAACTAATATTAAATTTAAGGTTGGATAGCTAATTCCAAAAACCCACGGTGGGACCTTATCAAAACACCAAGATACCAAGTTTTAGCCCAATTGGTAAAAATATTTTTGGCTTTAGTCCGAGATACGGACGGACAGACAGACGGCATCGCGAAAATCACTGTTTCGGTTTCACTATGTCATGAAACGTCGACATTTAACAAAATCTCGAGTTCAATTTTTTTGACGATCACAATACTTCTCTCTCCAAGGGATCAAGAGAAAGTAAATTGTGAGATTTGAAATTTTCATTACATTAAGTGCTTGTTCTAGTGCTCCGTTTTTTATATTCTATCTACATTAACAAGTTGGGATGAGAAAGACAGAAATAAGGAGTTGTATGGAGGAAGAGTTATAAATAAAAAGGGGAAAAAGACACCTAAGTACACCCAGTGGTCCTTTTACCCCCAATTTGCTGGTCACAGGCAAACCAGACAATACTATCTGCGTCCTGACTTTTGCGAGATATATGAAAATAAAATGTTAAAATGGCGTCTTTTTTTACTACCCTTACCAACTTTGCCGGGAAAGGTATTTTCAAATAAATTCCAGGGTTCTTCTTTTATATGCCACAATCGACATGAGACCGAAAAATCCGTCAACCTCAGCGGGGTTTGAACCCACGTGCATCGGACTCTGAGGTGAGTAATTTACTCCAAGACCACCAAGATTGAATTGTTATACTTTTAATCTATATTATCTGTGAGTTTTTAAATATTCATAATTTATATTTCGTGAGTAATTTAATGATAGCGTGTAAAGGCATCATATCTGTTGTGAAATTTTTCCAGAATAGCTTTAGTGCGCGGACCTGCTCTCGGCCGGAAGGATGCAATATTTTTTTAATATTCATACCGTTCCTTCTTACAAGACTTTGTCTTTTCAGAAGTAGAATGTTATTCCAAGCAGTGCCATGACATAAAATACTTTATGCAAAACTTGAAAAAACACAATTTACTGAATAAAATAATGTATTATGTTCTAATGAGTCCACTACAATTTCGTGCCAGTGAGCAATGGTTTTCAGCAAATATAAAAAAAATCCTTGAATTAAAATTTCTATACATAAAAATTGTTTTAGTGAATCTCTTCGAAAATGAAACATTCATGAATAAATTTAAATATAGATAGTTCATTTGTTTGAATATTTATTTGATTCGAGGATAACCGCTGTTTAAATTAATCGAAGTTGTACAATACAAAACACTACAAATGCCATATGAGTAAAGGCATGTACTTTTACTGGTTGACGTATTAGTCTAGATAAAGCTATGTATTTGATTGATATTAAGGTTATATCTTCTTTTTATTCCCTTCTCATTATTTTATATAATTTTCTTCTATGGCTACGACATGTTTGGTGATTTTTCACCATCTTCAAGATTAATTTGTATTAAAGATGCTTGATTTTACTTCATACTATATACATGTGTACATATTATGAAGTAAAATCAGGTATCTTTAATATAAATAAATCTTGAATCTGGTGAAAAATCACTGAAACATGTCGTAGCCATACAAGAAAATTATATAAAATAAGAAGAAGAGAATAAAAAAGAAGATATAACCTTAATATCAATTATTAAAGGAGAAGGTCCAAATTTCGACTAGCCTCTAAAGTCCGACTAGCAGGATATGACATACTACGGGGTGTTATAGCCATGCGGGGAAAATATTAAACAGCGATCCATTACTTTGTTGTTGTTGTGTGTAAACTGCAGTGCCACTCGCTCAACTTTGACAGTGCACCAATCAAAATTTCATTTTCGGTAATTTCAAAACTTTTTCAGATATGTGTTCTTGAATATTTTTTTTTACTCTTAGTGTTTTAGTATTAGCTATAAGGCCGTTAAAGCATCGTGTTAGGTACGTTCTAGGCATTTAAATTTAAATTATCTTTTAGTTTAATCGATGGCTTCTCTTTCTAGGTCGTACGTAACCTCAAAGTTTTAACCATGCAGTAATCTAAATTCCGACTATCACTAGAGGTCTAAAGTTCGACTAGTAGTAGAGGTTAATACTCACTGTTTTTGTTTCAGAATGCCTAGAAAGAAGCCCAAATATGTTCCTAAAAATAAAAGAGCTCAATGGGGTGAAGAAGGCATTGCAAAAGCAATCCGTGTCGTTGGGGAAAAAAAGATGGGCACCCTTAAAGCATCTAAAACTTTCAACGTACCTCGTGGTACATTGCGTGATCTTATCAAAAAGGTTGACGTATCACCTTCTAAATTAGTGACAGCTAAGAGATAAAGGAGGCCAATACTAGGAGATGAACTCGAAAAACAATTTAGTTGATTATTTACTTCATATGGAAGCAAAGTTGTATGGGTTTAACCTGGGGGACCTTCAACGTATGTCATTCCAACTTGCGACTAATCACCTTTTCAAGCAAGGCCAAGCAGGCCAAGCTTGGGTTGATCTCTTCCTAGAGCATCACAAAGATACGCTGTTTCTGCGTAAACCATGTGGGACTTCTTTTTCTCGCACCTTAGGCAGCAATAAAGAAAATTTCGGTGCTTTTTTTTTCAATTATTAGAAGTATCCAGCTGATCGAATATACAATGTGGATGCAACCAGCCTGACCATTGTACAGAGTAAAATTCCACAAGTAATTGGAAAGAAAGGTAAACGTCAAATTGCTGCCCTCACATCTGCAGAGCGACAAGCGATGGTCACAGTGATAGCATGCATGAGTGCCTCTGGGCATTATGTTCGACCATTCATTATAATTCCCAGAAAGAACATGACTGACCAACTAATGAGAGGGGCTCCCCCAGGCTCGGTTGGAGTTGCACACCTATCAGGTTGGGTTCAAACCAACATTTTTACCTAATGGTTCCAGCGTTTCGTGGAAAATGTGAACCCATCTGAAGACTCTCCAGTTCTCCTAATCTTAGATAGACACTACAGCCATGTTCGTAATGTTGATGTGATTGAATTGGCATGAAGCAATCATGTGACAGTTGTGTCATTGCCACAACACTGCTCGCACAAGCTTCAGCCTCTGGACAAAACCTTCATGGGACCCCTGAAGACACACTACAGTGAAGAAATAAGAGAGAGGCTTCTTCATTCAGACAGGCCGTTGTCTCCATATGACATGATGGAGCTCTTTGGAAAAGCATATTTAAAAGTACAAACAGGAGCGATCGCCATGAACGGTTCCAGCAAAACAAGCATTTTCCCAATGAATACAAACCTTTTCGCCGACGCTGATTTTCTGGCTTTGGCAAAGGAATCGGTGAAATCCTGCAGTCCTCAGGCGACGCCACATGAAAATAATCAAGTGAAATCTCCCTCTGACAACCAACTCCCTGCATCTAATCCACGTGAGTCGCTGCTTGCGAATCATCCTGTAAGTCATGCCGAGGATCCTCAACTTAGCACTTCAAGCGGTTTAAAACCTGTCAGTCCGTATTAAATCGTCCCTGTGCATCAAAAAAACGAAAAGTTATTAACAGAGGCCACAAGGCTGTAGGAACTTGTGTGATCCCTGGAACCCCCTACAAAAGAGCCCTTGTTAAATCTTTAAAAGATTCTGCCGACTACCCAAAAAAGGTCGTCAAAGAGAAATTAAATTTTGGGGCAATACTTCGGAAACACAAATAATAGAAGAAGAAAAAATCTAAAGGGAATCCAAAGAAGACGCTTGATGAAGGCAGTTCTTCGGAAGATTCTGATTGTGCCGAAAATATTGTCGACGACAGCATGAGTGATTTGGAGTTTCCCGTGGGTAAAAACAAGCCAGAAGAAGATGTGGCCTTTATTTTTTGCCAAGGACGGTTTTCCGATTACCACAAAGGAGGATTGTGGGTAATGTGTGTTATGTGCCACCTTTGGGCACATAACGCATGTGCTGGCGCCGATAAAGACATTTATATTTGTGATTTTTGTAAATAAGCACTGAATTACTGACTTTTTCCATTAAAAATAGAAGTAATATGCAAATAAGCTTAACTTAAAACATTGTTTTTATATTATTATGTAATAATACAGAGAAATACCATTATTTTATTCTTTTTCTTTTATTTCTTGACATCTTGAAGCCGGTAGTAGAAATTTAGACCGCAGTTTCAAAATCATAAATTGTGACTTTTACCAAAAAAGTGTGCAAAAAATATGTTTTATTTTTATAAAATTTAAGTACACAGGTTCGATGTATAATCTTTCCAGCTATATATATATATATATATTGTTGCGACAACTTTTATGCCAATAGTTCAGTAGCTACAAGTGAAAAAGAAAGCGGTAGTCGAAATTTGGACCTTCTCCTCTATTACTCATTACCAAATAAACATGAACAGTATTATTAGAAACCATGTATTTGAATTTATAAAAAAAAAGCCAAACTCTTTTACAAGGTTTAATATACAACTTAATCCAAATATGAATGAAGGTTTCCAAAAGATTGTGCGTATAACCCGTATGGGTAGTAATACGCGGTGCTAATAATAAAATAATAAATCCAAAAGATTGAATGTCGTGAATTGACTCTGATATCACTTGTTCTTAATATTTATAAAAAATTGTGTTTATTAACTGAAGTTTCAGTAAATGCCCTATTCTATATGCGCTATAATGCCATTTCCGGAAGAAATTAAAGTCCCCAATATTGCGTTGGCCTTTAAAAAACCTAAGCAGATAGTAAATGTTCCATTGTGTATTGTTTCAAGAAATTTCTATTACGAGCTAATAATTATTTTTGTAACTGTGTCTCAAAGATAGAACCACCAACGAAAAAATGTTTTACCAGATGAATTTTTTTTTCTTGTAAAATAATCGAAAATTGATACCATATTTTTACTTTCTCGCACCCCTCGGGTAAATAAAGTATTGTGATTGTAAAAAAATCTAACTCGATATTTGTAACGATGTTGACGTTTCTTGAGCCACCGAATCCGAGAAAATGGTTTTGGCGGTGCAGTCTGTCTGCATATTACTGGAACTATAGCCGAAACCATTTTAACGATCGGACTAAAACTTGGTATCTAGGGTTCTCGTAATGTTTCTTAGAGGGATTGTTGGAATTATCGATCCAACCCTAAGATTAAGAATAGTTTACTTAAAAGTGAAACAAAAGAAAAGTCTATTTTTCTCGAAATAAGCTTTAATGATTTTGATTAAATTTCGTACCTAGGCACTGTTTAATATTACAAACAACATGGCGACTCATTTTCCAATCAAAATGACTTTGTACTTACTTCACATAACAACTATTTGAGATAAGGAATAAAGTATCATTGTAAATTTATAGTATCCAACTATTAAAGACAAAAAACTATTATATTAATGTATTTTTATAAAACTAATAGTTTCTAAAATTTTGAAATACATGATGAAATTGTAATAAGGAAACAATATTAACTATCTTTATAGAATTAAATATGAAATAATAGTGTAAAAACGTATAATGAGAAAAATTTATGTGAAATTACAAAATTCTACTCTGATATGTCTATATAAATTAATTAAATGGATAGTTTGTTGACTATACAAATATGATTTAGGATATGAATCACAATTAAAATAACACATTAAAAAATGTGAGTCAAGGTCACAATATGTTAACAAGTAAATTTATGACAAGAAACACAAATAACTAAACATAATTAAACATAAATTAAACTATATGGATAAATTAGTATTGATTGACTAGAGGAGTAAAGGTTTGTATATAATTTCAAAGAATTATTAGTAAAAAATTAAAACTTAAAATTTTTTAAGAAAGTTGACAAAATGGCGAATTATATGACATTTAATTGAATTCTATTCTCTTATCTGAATTCTCTTACTCCTTTATAGGCGTCGTTGAGACGGCCTTAGAATACTACATGTTTCGGCGCCATCATCAGGACATTTGACTGTGCCTGTGTGAGTAGTTCCAGTGAATATCAGTTACTTCAACATTTTGTCAACTTTCTTTAAAAAAATTAGTTTTAATTTTTGCCTAGTGATTCTTTGCAATTATATTAAAACCTTTACTCCTCTAGTCAATCAATACTAATTTATCCATATAGTTTAATTTATGTTTAATTATGTTTAGTTATTTGTGTTTCTTGTCATAATTTTACTTGTTAACATATTGTGACCTTGACTCACATTTTTTAATGTGTTATTTTAATTGTAATTCATATCCTAAATCATATTTGTATGGTCAACAAACTATCCATTTAATTAATTTATATAGATATATCAAAGTAAAATTTTGTATTTTCAATTAAATTTTGTAATTTCACATAAATTCTTTCGCATTATACGTTTTTACACCAATTATTTCATATTGAATTCTATAAAGATAGTTTCTAAAATATTGGATTTTTTAAAAATTATTTTCGGTCTTGTTAAGGGTTATTCTCTTTGGTGAACCAAGATGTTACTTTTCCCTCAATATGTTTCTGTACCAGTGTATATTATTTCGTTTCACATAGTATCTTATGAACTTCAACTAAATATCTCAATCTTCAGGCAGAGGAGCGAGAAAGTCTGTATGGTATATCATGCCATTCATTTTTCTTTGGGATATTTGGAATGATTGCACTGCACATGTATCTGTGGCGTTTACGAGCATTTTCTGAGTTTTCGAATTTTCTGAGTAAGAACCTTAAAATATGATAGATCAAAATGTTACTATTATCATATTTCACGTACAAGTCATATAATCTGCAGCTGTCACTTTTGATAGATATTATCGATGCCTATAAAATAACACTAATATTATGGTAAAATGTTCACAAAGGTTGCCATGAAAAAATAAGTTTATATTTTCTAAAAGCTTGCTTATATCATAATCCTACCATATATATACATGTGTCTTTTTAATCCCTCCAAGAAACACAAAACAACTTCACACCTTTGGTTCAATATCACATCATCCTTTTTGAGTGGGAAATGTCTGCCATACTTATTTAATAAGATAATTTATAGTAGCCGCTTTGACCATACTCCCCCAAAAGAGGGCAAAGCGTGACTTATCCGAAACCCGAGTATTATATAGGTTATATTCGCTTTGCTCGTAGTGAGCTCCACCCCCAAACCCTAAGTGAGTGTAAACTAATGTAATTGCAGCGTTGTTTTGAACGTTGATTTATTTTTACAATTTTATAATTCTAGCTGTCCCTTAAGTGTGTCAGAAAATTTAAAAATATGTAGAGAATATGCATAATTTACCTAAAATCAAAAAATCTAGCTCTGGTGCAATCAGTTTTTTGATAGGTCTTACCGTTTAGCCACAAGAGACCTCCAAAGAAAGGTCGGCACAGACTTTAAAGTTGCTTCACCATTTTGATTTTTTTTTTCAGGGATTAAAAATTTAATTTTTTGGAATTTTTCCGTCTGTTACAGGCTAGAAGTTTAACAAATGTCAAGTTTCTAGCTCATCTAGAAATGGGTAAACATTAATGTCAGCGAGTGAGTGAGTCAGCCATGTGGCTTTATAGTATGGTAATTCTTTCTGTCCCTTGCCAGGGTTCTGTGAACTAAAAGACGTGTATGGTTGCATTTCCAGCCCCAGAACTCACGCTGACATTTGACTGTTACAACGCAATCCAAAGTATTTTTATCTATGCCATAACAATATGAAATGTCCCATAACGCTTGCTCCTACCATCCCTGGTGTTTGGCGCGTCAAACTGTGTTTCGTTTACCAACACAGTGTCGCCGTTTAACAATAGCGGCCACGGGCCACCGACACTTCTACACCGTCACTCGTACAAACGTGAATCTTTATTGCGGCTATAGATATTTTCGTGCTCATTTCAACGGTGTGAATTGCTGCCTTGTTGAAAGGGCGGGAATTACTCATATAAGCTATTAAGCATGGTAATATGACAGGGACAATATACTTTTATGACGTCTGATGATTGATTTCATGACTTTAAACTAATTTTAAAAGCTGAACATATATGTAAGTTGGCCAAATTTTAATGATTATCAAACTCACCTCAGTAGTAGAATGGTCTAGGGTGCTACTCTTGCAATAGACTAGACTGCTGATGACGGGGAGATCAAGGTTAGAATCTCGGTCGGGTGTAATGAGGCAGGGTTTTTTTCCAAAAAGATTTTTTACCCTCCCTCCACGAAAATTCGGGTACACTTCCTCTGAATATAATCTTTGTAATCCTTAAAACCATTAAATAAATTAGTAGGTTACACAAGTGTACACCTCGAACGGGTAGACGCTATTATAAAAATAATAATAATTATTATCAAGGACAATTTGTTGATTATAACTCACAATTTTAATCTGGGTGTGCTAGGTTAAATCATCTCATAATTGAGTACACTGGGAGTGTATTTACTCATGTGTTTTATTTAACCTCTTTCCAGTAGATTTTTTATATATTTGCTTAAAAGTATGCTTTATATAGTATTTATACAATAGCAAAAACACAACTTAAAGTGTAGTAAAATATATTTGCATTTCACTCTGAAATAAATACTATTCCATTACAATACACTAATAAACTGATAAACTTACACTTTCACCTACTAATTATGGTGCAAGGTGATCCTCAATCTTATTTGATATTGAAACGTAAGCACTTTAAATTTTCAGATTAAATTCTACTATACAATAAAACACACACACACACTCAGGTACTGAAATAGTTCGTAACTTGCTTTTAAATTGTCATTCCAAAATTATCTAAATAAAGATTATAGTAAGCTCTTCTTTGTGTGTGTGTGTGTGTGTGTGTGTGTGTGTATAGATGATTTTAATTTAAATTGCTTCACCAGACGAGTTTTATTTTAATGATAATGGCTTATGTTACTTACCAACGGCTGTATCTATATGTAATTAAATGTATATCGGGAGTTGTGGAAAAATAAACACAGTTATTTATTTCATTTAGCACCGCGTATTAGTAACCGTTCGGGTTATACGTTTAAGTACTCATTACGTTAATGTATTAGAAATAAGAAAGGTTGAATTTAGAGGAAGTGAACCCGAGTTTGCGTGGATGGTGAGTGAAAAACCATTTAGGAAACCCCTCCTCCCAGTTCACCCCGGACCGAGATTCGAACCTTGATCTTCCCGTCCTCGACAGTCTAGCTCAACATGACAGTAGTGCATTAGCCAACTAGGCCACCGAGGCGGGTATCACACAGTTAATACCATACTGAGGCATTATAAGGTGGCTGAGTCACCTAGTCACTAGTGTACTAGACCCACCCGGTGGCTGGGAGATCGCTACTAAAATCCTGGCTGAGTGAAATGGAAAAGGTTTTTCACATGTGATCTGTTATTGTGGTTTTCACCTCCTTCCACTACCCTAATACCGGTGCATTTCCATAAATTTTACTCTAGTCCCTAGCTCCACCGATTAAGTATATGGCAATGCTTTTGATGAAGGTACAAATTAGAGAGAATCCCGCCGTCCATATGAGTTGTACCATGATCAAAAGCATTAAATTGTTTCTCTATCGCCACAAGTCTCGGGAAGGGACGTCAAATGAGAGCAGACAGGTTTTAGTGGTTCTGGTCCACTCTAATCAAGGAATTCCGTGCGATAACAACCTAAGCGACTGATAGCAGCTATTTAACTAATTATTTATAATCTTAATGGTGGACAAAGATACAAAGGAAATGTTTTAACATTTTACTAGGAAGACATGTACTTTTTTTATAAGCCTTTTAACTGCTATTTGACTAATTGGCTTCAAGGACGCGTCAATAGGAAAGGGGTCATAAGTGACATAAACAAAAGTGATAATTAAAAACTAATGAAATACAAATAAAAAAATAGGCAAGCCAACCCGTGAAGGGATTGAAGAAACTATGAATAAACAATTGAGAAGGATTCCGATTTAGTGGCTGAACGGTCTAAGACATCTCTTTCGTGTAAGACTGGTCTGCTGATGACGGGGAGATCAGGGTTCGAAATCTGTTTGGGTCTACTTACAGTGTTTTTTCCTACATGGTTTATCCCTTTCCTTCCACGCAAATGCTGGTAGATTATCTAAAAAATGATTCCTTTCTCATTCCAACCATTGGCATAGTTATATTATATGTTTTAACCTGAACTGGTGATTAAAACAATGGAGAAGGAAGTGAAATTACTTAAGTTTAAAACCCATGTCTTTGTGGACACGTGTTATAAATATGAAGTTAGTCTAGTCTGGTTTGCTGGTGACAAAGGAAGGATCCAGCCGAATATGCCAAGAGTAAATTTTTCCTTTGATGGTTTCCCATTCCTTCCTCAAGTGAGTGCGGGTACACTTCCTTTAGTTTCTAACTTCTTCATTCTTACCACATTAGTTTAAGCGTATAATAAAAAAAACTAAACATAAAGTGAATTTCTTATTTATCTTTTCTCACTCTTAAATCCACTCATCAGTGTCAATAGAGTTCCAAGGGGACGGGACGGGGCTTGAGTGCTAGGGAGGGCTTTCAAAAATTTTATATATAAATCACTTTTTTTTTCGCGTTTATATTTTAGAGTATTATTTTACCCAAATACCTATACGAAAAATGTATAATATTTACGTGTTTGATGAAAAATGGCTAATTTATCATTATAGTCTTAAAGCACAATACATTTGTGTGAAGCACAGTTATTGAAAGCACTGCTGCTGCTGCACTGTTGATAGAAGAGGAACTACCAAAATTGTAACATAAATGTTTCTATAAATGAAGTGGCTTATCTAGAGTTGAATTTTTCTCAAGTCCAAACATCTCGTAAAAATATTACGCTCAATATCTCGTCTCATGGTCTATTTCCGGGATATTACTTAAAGATACAAAGTTATGCTTGAACCAAAAAGTATAAAAGAGTGGTTTTATACGTTCTTTAAATTGAAAATATAGAGAAATTGCGAGTATTTTAATAGTTCTATATTTTATAGTAACTATTATTCTCTTTGTTGTATTATTTAGGGTATTATTAAACGATTTCATTCGTCTCAATTACATTATTTTATGAATAATCGTATAGAAAACCGCATCACAATACGGCACATGGTTCTAGTTAATAATAATAATAATAATATTTAGCACTGCGTCTTACTACCCATTCGGGTTATACGCCAGGTTCTAGTTATATCAGTACTATCTACCCAATCTATAGTCTATCCACGGTCGGGGTGTAGGTGAATGGAAATTAGCAGAAGGTTCTTGGTCGCAAACATTGGTTCAAAGTATTATCATGATCGTTTGATAGACCTTTTTATTGGTAATAGTTACTAAGCACATAGGAATTATTCCAAATAGGTTGGTATCATTGACTTTCAGTCAATATTTTCTCCCATAAAGAAACTTTAGCTAGTTGTAATTTACCTACATTTCCATCGTAGATGGAGTATAAGTATTATCCGCAGGGTAGGATGGGTTCTTAAGTACCTGAAGAAGAAGTACTTTTAACCGGCGTGTTGGATGTGTGGTAGTGTTCCTGGCTCTGACTTGAATTATATAATTTTGTGAAACATTATATATTTAATAATTAAACAATCCAAATTTATAGGGTTCGCGTTCTTCTTATAAGATATTTCGGGCTTAGCTTTCTCAAACCATGATAAAAAAAAATCCTTTGTAATGGGGACAATTCAGTTTGTTTATGATCGTGGTATAAAATATCAAATCTATTGTGAAATAGTATTGATTATTAAAATAATCATCATCATCACATCTTAATACCTATTCATTCCATACAAATAATGGGGTAGGGATGAGGAGAAACATTTTAAGAGGTAATCTACCAGCATTTGCATTGAAGAAGAGTGAGAAACTATTTTATGAAAAACCACTCTCAGTAGAATCAACCGAGATTCGAAATAGATTCGAAACACCCATTCCCACGTAATAAGCAGGCCAATCTAATACGAGAGAGACGCTTTACAAAAAATTCAGACATTAAAACGAGCTAAATTTAATATAACTTGTTTTTTTAGAATTCATTTATTTTACGTTGGTAGTCAACCCTTTTTTTAAGAAAATAAAAAACCCGGGGAAAACAAATATGTCTTTGGATTGATTTTTTGTATATGTGTTTAAGAGAACCGTTCCAAAGGCTGAATTCTGATAGTGGACCCCTTAATGAGGCCGTGGTTTTTACAGGAGTGCACTCACAGCTCGAGTCAGATACGGCACTGTGTTTTCCAACAGTCACAAGAGAGGTACAATAATCTCTCGACCTTTGTTTTATCAGTCAATATGTACGGAAGGGCCCATAGACACTCCAGGGCTTAGCTTCACTTATTATGACCTCAAACCTCTAAAATGTATATCCCTTGAACTAACTATAAGTATCTAAAAGTACACCAATACAAAGGGTGGGTTGCCCCTGTTGCCCCAACCTCCCCACCCTTTCCAATAGTGACATTGACAAGCATTGGGAAGTTTTGGCTGATTTGTTATCGAGTTACAGTTGTTTTCAACAGACCCTTATCCTCGTTGCATGAACTTAATATAAATGACTTGGTACCTATGATTTAATTGTACAAAGTACACGGTTTGAGTTGGGTTTTTAGCCCGACACAAGATACCACCTTGGCAGAAGCGCCAAGCAAAGGGCACCTGTGAAAGGGCGTATTGCTTTGTGAGTTTCAGGGAGCATACGCTAGCCCTTATCCCAGGAAGAGGGTGAAAAATATGGGTTTTTTGAAAATATATCTAGTGAAAGATGGGGTTGATTGATTGTGAGTTTGTGGTGATTATCTGAAAAGGAAACGCCCAAATTTGATTAGTCAAAATATACACTTGGTGAGGGAGAAAATTGAAAAGTGAAGGTGTGGGGATATGCCCTTTCCCCTTTTCCCTCTCAAAAACCCCCCCGGGCTTTTTTATGGTCTTTGGCGTGGGGATTGAGTTACCAAGGCACGTATCAAGGATTTTTGTGTGCTA
>JBCFYV010002354.1:0-39204 GCA_039000515.1 Timema cristinae
TGAGATAATATTAAAATATCGGTTAAAAATATGTTGTTTATAGTTAGCCAATCACAATCGCGGACATGAGGAAAAAATTTTAAATTCTTATTTTACCAGAAATTCGTTGACACCAATTATCAATAGAATGTTGTCCAGCAATGCCCTACTGTTCAGTAGCATACTCCGTAACCGACGTAACAATTGTGCAGCCTTAAGGCCAGAGACACACAGCCCAATCTGCAGAGCCCCATTTGCTGCTATTAACATAGTTACTAACAACAGTAGATTTACATTATTAAATTAGCATAGGGTTGTGACAAGACAATCCCAAATAAAATTAATCCCCTTGTATTATTTTATGTTATGGCTTATATTTCCCCCTTCTAGGCTATGGGTGGTGTATCCCAGGAGCTCAATATTACTACTATGATTATTAGAATTGTTGTACTATGTTACAATACACCTCTACTGCGAATTTTACTATCTGTTGTAAACTTTTTTTCGTCTTACTATTCATTCGGGCTGTGTATGCATTTTACACACTGATGGATATAGAATTTAGATTAGCTGTATTTGCGTTTTGAAGAGAGCGAGTACCAATTGACGAAAAAGACCATTCTCAGTAGACCCGACAAGAATTCAAACCCTGACCTCACTATTACCGAAAAACCAGACTAGATAAGTATGACATTTATCCCACTTGCGTAGTGTAGACTAAATACAGGTTGTGTTTGCTAACAATGTTTTTGTGGTTTTTATAGAGTATATTAATGTGCGTACTCACAGTTTCTCCGCCGTGCATGCTTGTGTAACACAACCTTGGCGAACCGGACCATCATGGACGATCCCACAATTAGATGATTTAAAAATAATGTTTCTTGAAACCATAATAAACATCGAAAATAATTAAACTTACTTAATTAAAAATAAGTATGGGGTTGGTGCATACAATGTTACATGTTTTAAATATATATTGTTTTTGTTGTTTAGTTAAAGTGGAAATAGAGTTTACAAAACTTTACAAACGAAAGTCAAGCATTGGAGTAGGAATCGGAGAGGTCATTCGAATGTGGCTTTGATAGAAAAATATCTACACGGCTACTAATTTCTCGACTTACAGCCTTCAGCAACATCGCGGATTCAAACTGAGCATCATTACCAATCAAATGCGTATCACAAACTTTCACTGAACATACTATATCATCGAAACTAATTCTTATCAATGGTTATTCTCCATGTTAAATGTATGTGATTATGTCATGTTAGTGCGTGTTCTGTCTAGTAAAGCAATGTGTGTTGTCCTTGGCGGTCCTCTACCAGAGGGCCGTGGTGCCCCCGTCTAGTTTCCCAGTCTCATGATCCGTTATTCTCCCGATGCCCCATTGTAACAATACAATCTTCGTATTGTACAATTGCTACCCCACCCAACCTGATTCTACACGCTTCATCACGTATAACATACTACCCGCTCCTTAATAACTCCGACGTAACCTATAATAGTACTATTCACTATTATAGCCCAATGCAGCCCAACCATCACACATCAAATAAACGTTCTTTATTCATCCAATATTGTCTGTCTACAAAACGAGTTGTTCGTCACGTACCTTGAATCTCCAAGCTGACATCACTAGAATCCTGCCAAGTCAAAACGGCCCGGCTGGGTCGCGGACGACTACAAGAAATGTCCAAAGCTGTAACCGGCCCGAGAAAAATAGTATGACTAAACGATGTTCCTGAGGGTTAAGCTGACAAATCATATCTGCGCAGTGTTGCCACCTGGGGGAAGACCATGGCAACCGTCACCTAGCAACAGACGCTTCCAACGGCTGTCGAGAGAGATCAACTTCAAATATTCATGTTTTGCTGCAATGCGTCGGCTGACGGCCAATCAGAGACCAGTAAGAAAGAAGAGACTGATATAGAATGACGTAATGCCTGTGGTTACGTGACTGGCTTGAATATGAACTCCCCCCCCCCCTGTTTTGTGTGCTAGATTCAGAAAGAGTATATATAAGAATATGTAAATTGTATAGGGACAGAGCATTGCCAGAGAGCATTGCCAGGGGGCATTGCCGACAGATCATTGCGATATATCATTGCAACTGAGCGTTGTATGACAGCGTTACGTGTATGGTGGTCCTGGAGGAGGGACCAGGGAGTTTGGACCGATTGGTATCATTAAATTTCATATTATGTATCAGGGTCATGGAGGTTGGACCGAGAAATTTATTCGTTTAATAGAGATAAACTTTTTATTTTCATATTATGTATCAGGGTCATGGAGGTTAGACCACCCTGTAACTTTGCGTTCAATATTATTAAACTGTTTGTAGGATATTATGCGTGTCGGGAATGAAACCCGTATTTATAATTTGGCGTGTCTCTAGTCAGCGCAATGGGGCAATTGTGCCGGGCTTTAGCTTTGTTTACACTTCAAATATTGTTTAGGTATCAGTATGATTGTCATATGTTGCAAATTGTTAGAGTTAGTTATCAACACTTTGTTGGTTTACGCTATTTTTAGCGTTTTATTCTGTGTCCGTTTTATTTAGCAATTTATACTTTGAGTTAATGTAAATTGAAGGACTTAAGATTTCATTGAATATAATTGTTAATTAAAATTATTACCTTAAATTTTGTTGGAAAAATTTAGTATATATTGTTACGTTTCGCGTTCGCGGCAAGTGTTAATAGTTGCATATTAACCCCCACGTTGTGTCGCCATTTGCTATACTTCTCTTTTTATTGACGTATGATAGCCCCGTGATTGGAAGTCATTTGTTATACTTCTTTTCAGCCCCTCGTTGGACGTCATTTGTTATATTTCTCCTCCCCACGTTAGAATACTATTTGTTATATTACATAACAGAATCATTTAAGAGTCACTCCGTAAATCATCGTTTCTATTACGCAACTATGTGCTTTACTTATAATGCCTCGTTCCTTATCATTAGACTTTAATAAATGATAATATATCACATAAAGTTCGATATCTATTTATTCCTTAAATTGAAAACATATTGGTATTAATATTCTAATCGAAACACGATCATGTCGAGGGCCTAGCAACTTATAATCACCGATCGCTTAAAGCACGTCCATTCAAGACCACGACTGATTGCACAGTAGTAATACGAAGTTTCAAAAAGTCACATATATCTGAGTTCAATAGAAGCTTCTCGAAGGAACCTTCCTAACGGTAAATTACACACCTACAAACTCAGAAAGAAAAATACCTATTGCGTTTGGAATCTTCTCGAAGAGGAAATTACTTTAAAAGATCTTAACTTGTCTGGATTACGTTAAAAGACGTTAACATTTCTTAAGTTTAGCTCCAGTAGATGCTGCCATCGTACCACGAGGCGCGAACTAACTAGTAAATAATTTAGAGGAAGACGTGATTTAAGCGCCACGTAATAGGTTGTAAAATTTAAATAAAGTAAAATATGTTTAATTATATGTAAAATATTTTTGAATATATGAATAATTAGAATGATAAATGGTCAATGCTTTCAAATACTCCTTAGGGTCAAATCTAATGCATTACAATACCCCCCAAAGTGTATCGGAAAGTAGAGACTAGTCTTATACTTTTTGATACGCTTTGCCAAAATAAAAAAAGAAGACATGATCACTTTTCGTACACCCTGTATAAGTTTTATAAATTTTACAAAAATTTCACTATTTTGAAACATCCTGTATAGTTTCACAAAATTTACTTAAAGTTCAATATTTTTAAACATCCTGTTTAGAATTAACAAAATTGCATCAAGTTCAATATTTTGACGTGGAAGTTATATGAATTAAGCATTAAAATAAAATTTATCAGTTATAATTAGGATTAACTAAAATAAGATAATCTAAGTAAAACATTTAGTATAATTATGATTAAATGAAATAAAATATCTAAGTAAGATGTCAGCCTAATTATAATTAACTGACATAACATAGTCTAAGTTTATTATATTAAGAAAATTTAATTTAATTGTCTCAAATCGAAGTGTCTTTTTATTAATTTTTGCCAAGCAATTTGCATTTCCTTTATGTCTTGTCTTTTTTTTAATTCTATACAATCTTCTTTAAATAATTGTTGCACTTCGTTTCATGATCCTTCACGGATCCACTTTTGTGATTTTTTTTACACACTTAACAAAGGCTCTTAACACTTTGTTACACTTACTCTTAAAAAGTCTCTTGGCCAAACTTGCTATATGATCACAAACATTTACAACTTTATGTACCAAACGGTCAACTAAAATTTGCTATATGAGCACCACATTTGCTGAAAATAGCTTAACTTAACATAAAAATTTAAAATAAACATAATTAACTAGTAAAACATATAAGTACATTGTTTAAATCATAGAAATGGCAATATCATACACATACATTGTCTAACAGCAGAAAATTATTATTATCATACAGTATCATTGATTTAATTAGTATGACCTTAACCCCTAGTAAAACAAAATGAAAAACAACAACTCGATGCTGAATCTCTCCACAGCACGGAGAACCATAGTATATACAATCTCTAACAAGACCTTAGTGGTTTAATACAAGCTCACATTTTGAAATATTCTTATAATTAATTATTATTTATTATTATAATTATTATTCCTTTAAAAATTTTATTTAAAAGAAAGTTGCTTTAAACTTGTGACATAATATTGATTTATTTTTATAACAGGCTCAATAAAGGTTAACTCCCAAAAACTGGAACGTATTCTCAGGATACTTCCCGGCATACAGTGACCGACAATCCCATTTCTCAGGCCTTCAAAACACACAAGAGGCGTTCTCTTAACGGTCCAAACCTCGTTCAAATGTCTGGTAACCACAGGCGGTTCAGAACTCTGCTGACCCCTTGGCCCAGAAAAACTCTCAAAACTCTAATACGGGTGGTCCAGGTTCAATGCCTGCCCCCTAAAACTCACAATACTTAACTCGGGTGGCCCAGGTTCAATGCCTGCCCCCTAAAACTCACAAGGTAGTCAGACCTCTGCGACAAAACTACTCTCTTGCCAAACGTCGAAGAATCCAAGTCCTGACATCACAACATGTCACTGCATAGCAGAAATTACCTGCCTCAACTCAATTTTTATTATCAGCTTGTCTTAAATTACTTGTCTGACCTGGTGCTTTCCGAGTACACCCCCACTCTCAACTGACTATACTTTGCAATAAATCCATTTCTACTCCTTCCTTCACCAAGCACTTCAGAGGATGCTTCCCTCCCTTGAATTTGTCCTTAATAATGAAAACAAAATGAAGTACTTGTCCTTACTTTCCAGAGTTGGACTGTATTGAAATATTAAGGAGGGTCACTTTCCACACTAATCTTTACAATGAAATGGCCCTTATTTACAAGGTTAAGAAGATAAAATTACATAATATACTAAGAGCTTGTTGCTTAATAATTCTACTTACATTTATTATTTCTCACCCCCTCTTTCTCTCTCTCTCTCTTCCTTTAAGCTAGCCTAACCTGGAATTATACTTTCCAAAGTTGGACTGTATTGAAGTGTTAAGGAGGGGGGTCACTTTCCACACCTATCCTCACAATAAAAAAATTGGGCTCCCATTTACAAGGTTAAAAAGATAAAATTACAAAATATACTGAGAGCCCCGACGCTTCACAATTCTTGTTACCTTATTATTATTATTTCTTCACTTCTCTCTCCGATTCCTTAGCTAGCCTAACTTGAAAGTACCGTTTCACACTGATCTGCACCGCGATGGAGACTTACTGATCCTTACTTTAGCCCTTTCAAGTTCTGAGAGCTATCCATATTGCACTGCAGCCTCATAATTCTCACAACTTCCTAACATAATCTATCGTGATAGGATACAGGTTGCTTTAGGGTTGTGTTTCTGTAACATACATTCCTACTGATCCACTAATTGATGATAGGGCTTTAATTCAGTTACATTGTAGGTACCTTTTACCTGTCTAGTCTCCTGGTCTTCTATTAGGTACACATTATGACCTATTATTCTTTTTACCTGATAGGGACCTTCATATAGTAAAAAGAATTACTTTATCTCTTTATTTAAGACTGATGATAGTTTGTGATTTTTTACCAGAACTGACTGTCCAACAACATAACTTACAGGTTTGTGGATGTTTTTATCATGATAATGGGATCTTTTTGTGGCTACATCTTTTAGTCGTTTCACGGCAATATGTAATTTAGCTTGTTGATCCTTTTCTATTCTAGGTGGAAAATCAAAAAGTTTCTCTAGGTTCCTACAGGGCCTCCTCCCTTTCATGAGCTCTATAGGTGTAAAACCTGTACTCTCGTGAGTAGTGGAGTTTAAGCAAAATTCTATTTTCTCTACTTGGTTCGCCCAGGAAGCATGCTTGTTGTGACAATACAACCTCATAAACCTGCCTATTTCTCGATTTACTCTCTCAACACTGTTACTCTGAGGATGATATATTGATGTATATTTTGTTTTTATGCTATGGGCCTCAAGGGTTTCTCTCCAGAATTTGGATATGAACTGCTTCCCATGATCCGAAACAATAACCTGTGGAACTCCTACGTCGTTAATATAATTTTGAACAATTTTGTTCGTGACTGCTCTGGCAGTAGCCCTCCTAATAGTGTATAACTTCACAAACTTGGTACAGATGTCTAATACTGCAAAGATATATTGGACACCCCTTATACTAGATGGAAGTGGGCCATATATATCTACGAAGACTAATTGTAATGGGTGTTCTGCTATTTTTCATGAGTCCTTCATATTTTACATTGGGAATTTTGGTTTTCTGACATATGTCACATGTTCTTAATATTTTAGCTATAGTTTTGTTCATTTTAGGAAAGTTGCATGATTCTTGTAAAATTTTGTAGCACTTTTTTACTCCTATATGGCCATAGTATTCATGGCAACTATTGATTACTGGAATAATAAGTTCCTTAGGAATACATATAGTCCAAACCTTGTCAACAGAAGTTTTTTTGAAAAGTAATTCCCCATAAATTTGATAATTAGCACTAATTTCCGGCTTAGAGTTTTTCTTTTCTAATTCTATGAAAATTTTACTTAAATTAAGGTCATTTCTTTGGGATTTGGGTAATTCCTGTTTAATATTTTTATCAGTTTCATTCATTACTTCCCTTTTGTGTGCCAATACCCTGAATTCTGTGTCAATGGTTCTTTCAACTACACCCTCAGGAGGATATCTTGACAGAGTGTCAGCTACCACCTGTTCTTTACCTGGGATATACTTAATGTCTAAATCATATTCTTGTAGTAACAAAATCCATCTGGTGAGCCTGCCATGAAGTAGTTTACATTTGTTAATAAAAGTAAGTGCTCTGTGGTCTGTATACAAAACAGTAGTTTTCCCTATGATGAAAATACGAAATTGAATGCAACTGAACACTATAGCGAGTAATTCTTTTTCAGTTATTGTATAGTTGATTTCTGGTCCATGTAACACCCTGCTGGCAAAAGCTATTGGTCTACGTTCTCCCTGTTCATCAATTTGAAATAATTCTGCACCTATCGCTTGACCTGATGCATCACAAGAAATGCACATGGGTTTACTAAAATCTGGATGTTTTAACATGACTGTACTCACAAATTGCTCCTTAATTTGTTTCATAGCTGTTTCCTCTGTTATACCCCAGCTCCATTCCTCACCATTTCTAGTTAGTCGAAGTAGTGGGAGTACCAGGTTCGAATGACACTTGATGAACTTCCTGTAATAGTTAATCAAACCTAAAAAAGCTTGAAGTTGCTTCTTATTTTTAGGGATAGGAAATTCCCTAATGGCCCTAGTTTTATCTTCATCAGCTGATACACCTTTTGGAGAAATTATGTGTCCCAGAAAATTTATTTTCTTGGATAAAAAAGCCGATTTTTCTAGGTTCACCGTCATGCCACCTAATTTTAATTTTTTCAGTACTAGTCCCACTTGTTCCACATGTTCCTTGAAAGTACTTGATGCTATGACTATGTCATCGACATATAGTGTAACGAAGCTTAATACTTCCGGCCCCAATACTTTTTCTAGACCTCTAATGAAATTGCTAGTAGAAACCGATAGACCGAATGGCATTCTCTTAAAACAGTAAGTTCGTCCATTATATATGAATGAAGTATACTTCCTAGAGTCTTTGTGCAATCCTATCTGCCAAAATGAACTTACTAAGTCCAAAGACGTTAAATATTTACAACCCTCAAATTTTTGTATGAGCTCATTAGCTGGTGAAGTGGTCTCCTCATCTCTTACCAATATCTGATTTATCTTTCGTGCATCAAGGCACAGTCGAATTCCTTTGTTTTTCTTACCAACTACAACTAGTGGATTAACAATATCAGAACTACATCTTTCTATAATGTCCCACTCTAACATGTGAGCTAGTGCCTCTTCGACAGCTGGTCTTTGACTATATGGTACTGGGTATGACTTACAATTGAATGGTGATTGATTTGTTACCTGGAGTTCACACTCGTAAAGTTTGTTCAACCCAGGTTTTCTAGAAAAAACCTCTCTATTTTCCCACATGGTTTCTAGTAGGTCCTGAGTTTGTTCCCCATCTAAGTTCATTTTATTGACTTTATTTTCTATTTCTTCCCATGGTATGTTTGACTCATAATTAGATGTTAATTGCTGCATTTTGATATTTTCAGTATTTTTTGCTTCGATACAACCTACTTTACTTATATGTATTTGCACCCTATTCACATGTGATTTTTCAATGAATGAAACTTGTAGTTTTACTGGATTCTTGTTTATAGATAATTTTCTGCTTTTATAATCAATATTAACCTCAAAACCTGTTAACCAATCTGATCCTAATATTACAGGTACATTAAGATTTTCCACCACAAGAAAAATAATAGAAATTTTTACCTCATTAATCGCCACATCCAGCAACACTTGTTTCTTCACTTTTTTGTTCCTTGATCCTGTAGCGGCTATTAAGGTTACATTGGTAACTGGCAATTCAGGAATAACCTCATCTGGGTTTTGCTTTTTTATTTCTTCAAAACACTCCTGGGAAATAGCCGTTATCTCAGATCCCGTGTCTACCAATAATTCTAACTTAAGGTTACCTACCTTTCCTTCTATCTCTGGGGATATTGCCTTACAGAACTCATTTTTACTATATATTTTCTTGCAATAGATCCTCCATGGGATCACCTTGTAAAATTACATATTGTTTAACATATTGTTTAACAAAGTTCAAATAATTAATCTGTTCATTAGTCCTATTTATTACTACTTTGTTGACCTCATGTGGACTGCCATGGGCCCTAGCAATCAGTTTCCCTGATTTTCATTTCTAAAGACTGTGTGACCCATTGTGAATGGTGCAATATCATTAAAGCTAGGTGCAGAGTGTACTTCTGCTGCTATTCTTCTAGTCTGACTATTATTTACCTGTTTGTTGTAATTGTCTCGGCTCTCTTGTCTGGGGTTTTCCCTCACACCCCTCTCGTGTCCTATCATATGATTGTTGGGACCTTGCCTATTTTGTCCTTGGTTTATAAAATAGTTAGGTCTGTTGGGCCTGCCGTCTTCTCGACGCTTTGAATCCTGGAATGGGTTTGGTGGTCTATTTTGTTTATTATCACGACCGAATGGATTATAGGTCTGTCTAGTTCTATCAAAATTGGGTGTTTCATTTCTACCTTCCCTTTCCCCATTCCTTTGCCACCTATTGTCAAATCCTATCAATACTCTTTCCATCTCCTTCACATTTTGGGCACTAACACTTAACAATACATTTTGTACCTGAAGAGGAAAGTGATTTGTTAGATGTTTCACCAACCTGTGTTCTTCCTATGGATAATTTAAATACCTAGCCTGAGAAACAAAACCATGAAAATACTCATTCATTGTGCCTTTCTTGGAATCATATCTATTATTAAATATTAACTGCAGAAAGTCGTCCTGCATCTCTTGAGACCAAAAGTGATCCAAAAATGCGCGCTTAGCCTGTTCATAGGTCTCCCATTCATCCTCTAAATAACTGGCCCAGTTCTTAGCCTCTCCTTCTAAACATGAGAGCAAAATTTCAATTTTGTTCCTTTCCCTTAAATCCTCTTCTTTCCAAACTCTCTCAATTTTTTGCAAATATTGAGCCACAGATATTTTGCCCTTTGCTCCCCTATACCTAGGAATGAGTGACAAAGTAAGGTCATTGACATTTTTGGTTAAGAGATTGTGACTACATCCAATTTTGTTATCTGTCCCCCTACCTTTGTTAAGTTGTACTTGATCAGCTAAGTTGTTTATTTTCTGATCTAAAGTGCCAACCGTTTTTTTGTTTTAATTTACAATTTCTTTTATCTCCACAATTTCTTTCCTTTTTATTTGAATCTCCTCATTAATATTTTCCTTAATAAATTGCCTATTAGCATCCTCTTGCCCTTCAATTTCTAACCTCACCTTTTCTATTTGAATTTCCAAATTGGATTGCACTACCTGAACAGCTGATTTGTTGTGTGCTATCTGTATGTCCTGTGTTTGTATTTGTTTTTCTAATTTACTGGTTTCTTTATCTAATTTTTTCTCCAAACCCTCTGTTTTGTTTGTCACTGAAGATATTTAATCAATTAACTTAAACTGTTCCTTTCTTAGATTTTCCTGCCTAACCTCTAAATTTCCTTGTTTTTTTCTCCTTCTGAAACCCTGTCATTAATTTCATTAATTTGTTGGGTAAAATTTTGATTAATTAATTCTAAATTCTCAAATTTTTTATTTATATTCTTTGATTGTTCGTCGACCTTTTGGTTGAGTTTAGTTTCTAAAGTTTTAAAATCCTGTTTATTTTCTGATGCAGTTCGATCAATTTTACATCCGAGTTCTCTCATATTTTCTAATATAACATTTAAAAGATCTACTTGTTCTACTGGTTTAGCCACCCTATCTTCCACTAAGGTTATAGTTCCCCCTACACTTTGATTCAGCGTTTGCAGGATTACTTCTTTACTTGCTACCTCCCCAGAGCTAGCCCCTACTTCCTCCTCACTCCCTTCTTGTTCCTGTTCAAAATTTGCCCTCTTGAATTGACCTGCCCTTTCATCCTCCTCATAAATAAATGGCATTGTGTCTTCATCATCATACTCTTCAGGTTCTCTTATCACCTTGTCTGCCATGTTGAAAATTTAAATAAATTTTTCTTAAGTTGATCTATGAATTAATTTTGTGTTAGCCTTGACCAATTCAAGTACTATTGATCTAAGAATTACTTTTTATAGAGAGAAATTTAATTTAAAATTAGGTCCATACACTTTTATATTGTTAGTTTTAATTTAATTTGTGAAATCCCAACATATAGAAACAAAATTTTTCTACCCCCAAAATACACAATTGAAATTAGATAAAAAAATTTTTTTTTTTTTTTTTTTTTAAATTAGAGTTACAGCTTCTGTTGACCACTTATCAGTCCTCGACGCTGTTTCTTGACTGCATGCCGTCTCCAAAAGGTCCTCAGTCCCGTTCCTTGATGGTGTGCCGTTGTGTGCCGTCTCTTGCAGGTGTGCCGTCGGCGTGTCGTCTCTTGCAGGTGTGCCGTCTCCAACAGTCCTTTGCGCTGTTTCTTGACTGTGCCGTCTCCTTGGTGTGGTGTGCCGTCCTTTGGTGATTATGTGCCGTCTCCTGGTGTGCCGTCCCGTCCCTTTAGCTCAGTTGACGCACCTCTGTCTCAGTTCGCGGTATTCGTGCCCCTAAGTTGTAGCGCCATTTGTTACGTTTCGCGTTCGCGGCAAGTGTTAATAGTTGCATATTAACCCCCACGTTGTGTCGCCATTTGCTATACTTCTCTTTTTATTGACGTATGATAGCCCCGTGATTGAAGTCATTTGTTATACTTCTTTTCAGCCCCTCGTTGGACGTCATTTGTTATATTTCTCCTCCCCACGTTAGAATACTATTTGTTATATTACATAACAGAATCATTTAAGAGTCACTCCGTAAATCATCGTTTCTATTACGCAACTATGTGCTTTACTTATAATGCCTCGTTCCTTATCATTAGACTTTAATAAATGATAATATATCACATAAAGTTCGATATCTATTTATTCCTTAAATTGAAAACATATTGGTATTAATATCTAATCGAAACACGATCATGTCGAGGGCCTAGCAACTTATAATCACCGATCGCTTAAAGCACGTCCATTCAAGACCACGACTGATTGCACAGTAGTAATACGAAGTTTCAAAAAGTCACATATATCTGAGTTCAATAGAAGCTTCTCGAAGGAACCTTCCTAACGGTAAATTACACACCTACAAACTCAGAAAGAAAAATACCTATTGCGTTTGGAATCTCTCGAAGAGGAAATTACTTTAAAAGATCTTAACTTGTCTGGATTACGTTAAAAGACGTTAACATTTCTTAAGTTTAGCTCCAGTAGATGCTGCCATCGTACCACGAGGCGCGAACTAACTAGTAAATAATTTAGAGGAAGACGTGATTTAAGCGCCACGTAATAGGTTGTAAAATTTAAATAAAGTAAAATATGTTTAATTATATGTAAAATATTTTTGAATATATGAATAATTAGAATGATAAATGGTCAATGCTTTCAAATACTCCCTTAGGGTCAAATCTATTGCATTACAATATTTGTTATACTATCATTCTGTAACATGATAGGAAAGACCGCAAGTCAAGTTTAAGAAGTTAGTTTTAAGATACAATGTTTTCTTTATGGATAGTAGCTACTAGGAAGTTTGAATTAAGGCATTATCCTCTTGTTTATTTTTTTTGAAGATGATTAAAATATTCCTGATTTAAAATATTTGCTCTTTAATTTGTTGACGATATTTCATGTATGCACATCCCCCCTTTCCCGTATTTTAAGGGCCTTTCCTACAGGACAGTGGAGGTGTTGCAAACTGCGCCACGCTGCTCTTCCTGTAGCTACTGGCTAAATTAGCATTTTTGTTAAAGAAAACATTGCTGAATTATTGGTGAAAAATAATCTGTTTTTGAAATTTGTATATTAACTTGTTTTTGTTTATGTTTCATGACTGAGACTATGGATGCCATTGGAGAAGAGCTTGCCGTTGGAGATGAGTTGGTCTTATCAAAAACCATGGTGTACAAGCTCAACAAAGAGGGACTTATATCCGAGTTAGCTAAGAGAGGTCTTCAATGTTCACACTGACACCACTGTGGTTCGTCTTCGCGCCATCCTATTGGGGGTCTTGGCGGAGGGTAGCGTCACTGGTACGGCTGAACTAAGGATTACCATGCTGTTCCGGTGAGAGTGGATTCTCATCTAACTTATCGCGTTGCTTTGGTGAGTGTGAAAACTCAAACTAAAATTCAAGCCGATTTTATTAATAAATACCGTTGTGCGATGGTCAGAATAGCTCGTCACTATTTTTATTTTTATTAGAAATTGACAGGGTCTGTAAACTGGGGATAGGTAGCGAGCTGGAGTTTATAGCGCTATGTTTAAGTAAAACTTCGGGTTATGTAACCCAATTATTTTCTGAAGGGATAGTTAAAGGGCTAGTTGGAGACATATTAAACAAAATGTTATGAACTGTCTCGTTCCCACTAGGGCTAAAGAAAATCTGTGTAAACTTTATGTGCGACGCTTTCAACGCCCTACTGAGAGTTTGAGGAGTTTCATTCTATCAGTTTGTGAGGCCGCCGAGGTATTAGAGGTAGAGCTCTCTGAAAAGGAGATAGTTGAGGTTATTTAGAGAATGTATCCCCCTTATCTCGTCGTCATTTTGTTTTTGCTAATAAACCTAGTACTATGGTTGAACTCCATAACCTTGCCTCCCTTATTGAAGGTACGCTACTTGCCGAGAGCGAGTATTTGTCTACTCATGCTCCTATTACTTCCAACCGAGGTATGGGTTCTAATCCCGGGAATGTTGGTAATATACAGAGTGGGAGGAATGACACTCCATCTTGGGATACCCAACCTGTGGAACAGAGTCACCTTGGCTCGCGTAAATTTGTAAACAGGATTGGACTAGAACGAGGTGTTTTAAATGTAAACAGTTAGGACACATTCAAGGAAACTGTCAAGGAGGAAATCTTGTGGCGCGCCGTGAGATTCGTGGGTCCCAGATACGTAGCGATATTCCATGCACTAACTCCCCTCTAGTAGATGTTAGTATTGGCTCAACAGGTTGTCTAGGCTTGTTAGATACTGGGGCAAGCGCATCTTTGTTAAAGTCCAAATTTTTGTCTTCTCTTCAAAAAAGTAACAATATAGTGGTTGAAAATGTAGTTCCCAAAAAATATGCTGTTGCTAACGGCTGTTCCTTGGTGGTGAGTAAAAGAGTATATATTCCTATTAAGATTGGTAGGTTCTCTTGGAAATCCCCATTGTTTGTTGTAGAGGGCTTGCCCTAATAATATTATTTTGGGAATGGATTTTCTTTGTCGCTCCAGAGCTATTGTTGACTTATATAAGAAGGAAGTTTCCTTGGGTTTTGCCCCCGTGTTAAGGTGGCGTTTAGAGTTGGAGCATCCGTGTAGCAACCAAGTTTGTGTGAAAAATGAGAGTAACGAATTAGACTCCATTTTAAAAAAGTAATTCTGATGTTATTACGCCTAAGTGGGGAAAGTGTGACGTCTTACCCTACAACATAGTTATGGAAGATCCTAAGCCAGTTAGATCAGGGCCGTATTCTTGCGCCCCTCCCAAGTTACAAATATTTAGGGAACTCATTCAAAATATGCTTGATGAAGGAGTCATTAGCCCGTCCAAATCGGCCTTTGCCAGTCCTGCCTTTATTATTCCTCGTAAAGCTGGGGGACATAGATTAATCATTGATTACCGGAAGGTAAATAAACAAATTAGGTTTGACCCTTACCCATGCCAAGTATTGACTCGGCGTTTCAGCACCTAGGTGGTGCCAAGTTTTACAGTCTTATTGATCTAAACGCCAGTTTTTTTACAGTGTGCCCTCACTGAACAATCTAAACAATATACGGCCTTTGTTACCCCGTGGCAAGTATATGAATTCAACCGGTGTTCCATAGGTGGCCAAGCGCTCAATCGAGTTCTTGACCATATTTTTGAGGATTGTAAATACAAATTTGTTTTCAACTACCTGGATGACATTTGTATTTACAGTAACACCTGGGAAGAGCATTTGGCTCATATAGAGATTGTATTGGATAAACTCAGACTAGCTGGGCTTACGGTCAATCCAGAGAAAGTCACGTGGGCCACCACGTCCATCAAATACCTAGGTTATGTCATCTCGGAAGGTAATCTGTTAGTTGACCCGGAGCGGGTCAAACCCGTTATTGAGTTTCCTGAACCTAAGACTATTAAAGGTATTCAACGTTTCTTAGGTATGTGCTCTTATTATGCTAAATTCATTCCCCACTTCTCCGAAATTGCGTCCCATTTGAACCGTCTTAAGAGGAAAGGTAGTAAATTTGTTTGGGGGGAAGAACAGGCTAAGTCGTTTCGTTTGCTGAAAGAATCTCTGACTTCTCCTGAAGTACTCAAAATGCCGGACTTCTCGCTCCCATTTCAACTCCAGGTCGACGCTTCTTCTATTGCAATAGGGCTGTGTTGTCTCAACGTCATCCGGAGGGGTTTTTTCCCGTTGCTTATGCGAGTAGAACCCTTTCGGAGGCGGAACGGAAATACAGCGCCTTTGAGAAGGAGTGTTTAGCCTGTGTGACCGCGTGGAGCGATTTGCTGACTATCTGGAGCAGCGGGAGTTTGATCTGTTTACGGACAATATGGCCTTGCCTGGTTATGGTCACACCCCAAACAACTAGGGAAAATTGGCCGATGGGTGTTACGACTATCCCAGTTTAGGTTTAATACTCATCATATTGCGGGGAAACATAATGTGGTGCAGACACCTTGTCCAGAATGTATGAATGGGGTAGAAGGTATGGACGAGAAGGAGGTAGAAAAAACCGCCTTAGTCATACAAACTATTCCTGAATCTTTTGTTTCTATTCTGAAACATCAAAAGGAAGACCCTTTTGTGTCGAACTCTTTGATAAGTGGGAAAAGGGTGAGGATATTGGTAAATACAGCGTTGTTAAAGGGCTTGTAGTTTATGCTAGTAATGGTGGCAAGAAAAAGATTTATGTTCCTGAGAAGATAGACCCATGCTTTTGAGCTATTTCAACAACTCCCTTTATGGAGGGCATTTGGGGTGCTCAAAACCCAACAAAAGGTTTCTAAAGAGTTTTTTTGGCCACGCCTTTTTAAAGACGTACGGGAGTGGATAAAAAAACTGTACTGACTGTCTTAAGACTAAGCCTGCACAGAACACCCGTGTGGGGCTTAATGCTGCTACATAGCTCAACGCCCTTGGAGAAGGTGTTTGTGGATTTTGTAGGACCTGTTACCCGATCTCTAAAGGTAATACGTGCATTTTGGTTTTTAGTAGATGGTTTTCTAAGTTTGTTATCCTAATTCCGCTCAGAAACATGAAAGCGACAACCACCGTTAATGCTATTACTACGAGAGTATGGTCGCTATTTGGGGATCCCCAGGAAAATTATTAGCGACAATGGTCCCTGCTTTAGATCAAAATCCTTTAAGGACATGTGTTTTGCTTGGGGCGTAAAACATATTACGACCAGCCCATATAATCCCCCTCCCTAATCATGTGGAACGCTTTAATCGAAACCTTAAGGTAGCTCTGACCATTTTACCACACGAGTCTCAAGTCCACTGGGACCGTGACTTAGGGTTTTTGAATCTGGCTTTAATTCGGCCTTACTGAGTCTGTTTTGGGTTTCCTTTTTCGGTTTGCTTGGGCGGGGTCCGAACCATCCCCACTTTCGTCTGGGGCGTAATCCCCTGAGGTGCGCCAAAGAACCTTCTTTTTTCTGAAAGGTGCGCTACCCCCTTTCAAATCTGAAGAAGTCGCAAAAGGGGGGTGCGGAAGTGTCAAAAGGGGTGTGTTTCCGTGAGTTTTCTGTGGGAATACCCCTAATGTGTGTGCTTTCCCCAAAACTCGCTATTGATAAAATTACGCAAAGCTCTCCCCAGATGGGAAAGGTCCTTGGGGTTGTTGATTCATTTTTGCGCTGTTTCGTTTAAATAAAAAGTCAAATGCCCACTGAAAAACGTGGCTAGTCAGCCACATAAAGCCCGTACCAATAAAAGTAATGAAATAATTTAAAAAATTTGATATTGGTGTAATTTTGAAATAAAAAATGTTTTTATAGAAATGGGTAGAAAAAAAAATTAAAATTTTTCGATATTATATGGTATTTGTTTAAGTAGAGAGGTTAAAATATGAAAAATGTGTAAAAGGTTATCAAAAAATTTTTGATTTTTATTTTTAAAATTTTTTAAAAATTGAAAAAAACCCTGTTTGAGTTTTTTAAGGGGTTAAAAATGTAAGCTAAATTTTAACTTACATTTTTATCCCATATTTTTTAATTTTCTCAAAATTTGTTTGGGGAAAAACCATGGGGTTAGTCCTTCGTAAGTTTTTTGGGAATTATTAGGGATCCTTGGTTTTCCCATAAAAATTTTGGGGAAAGAAAAATTTGTATTTACCTTGTTATGATCGCTTTTACTGAGCGAATACTTTGTGGAAATTTGGTTATTTTGGTTTTAGATCCTTTTTTTTTTTGTATTAACTCAGATTTTTTTAAAGTGGAATTATGCTTCGAATGTTTATGGGTTTTAAATGGGGACCTATAATTTAACTTTGGTTTCCCCTTTTTTTTCTTTTAGTAAGGGTTTTTGTGTTTTGGCCTTATCCCTTCACAGTGTTTTTGCCATAAAAAAAGTTTGTAAAAGGTTTAATGAAAAATTTATATTTGGGTGTGGGTTTGTGTAATTAAAGTTGGTTGCCCAGGGTTGTTTGTTCCTTTTTGGTAGTAAAACCCTATAATTAAAACTCGGGGGTCAATTTTTTGTGGGGAAATTTTGTGTAAAGACTTAAAGTAATTTTAAAGGTTTTAAGATTTTTGAGCCCTTTTTTTTAAATTTGGGGGTTTCCGAAGTCAAAAATTATAAGGGGAAAATTTTTTGGATTTTCCCAACCTTGAAAAAAAAGAAGAAAAAGGTATCCTCGGTTTTTACCCTTTCCTAAAAGGGTAGAGGGGGGGACGCCCCCCTTACTTTAAACTTTAGACGGGTTTTTTTAAAAAATATTTTTTTTTTGGGTTTGAAATGGGTATGTCAAAAATTTATTAGTTTGATAATTTTCTACGAATTTCTTTAATGTACTACGCTTTGGGACGGTTTTAACCAATTGTTGGAAATTGTTGTAAATATTTTTTCTGAGTTTTAGTTGCACCCCCCTTTCCTTGTGAATCCGGGTTTATCCGGTTTTTTCAAAAGTCATTTACGCCAACTTTCATCGGGGGAAGTGGTCTGCAGCAACTAGGGGGAAAACTATTTGTGGACTTTGGGCCTTTGTAAGTTTGATGCTATCCGGTTTTTGGGTTATGGCAGTTACAAAAAAAATCGGGGTGATGTGAAAATTTGGCCCTTCTCCTAGGGGAAACAAAAGGAGACTTTTTCTTTTCCCCGCCGGGTCTAGGGGGGGAGGTTTTAAACAAATACAACCCTTTTTATTTTTAATTTGGGCTCCCAAAAACCCAACCTGATTCTACACGTTTCCCTCACGTATAACATACTACCCCCTCCTTAAAAACTGGGACTTTCCCTTTATAATAGTACTTTTCCCCACTATTATAGAAAAATGGGGCCCAACCATCACACATCAAATAACGTTCTTTATTCAACCAAATTGTCTGTCTACAAAACGAGTTGTTCGTCCCCGTAAATTTTAAAACTCCAAGCTGCATCACAAAAATCCTGCCAAGTCAAAACGGCCCGGTGGGTCCGGGGCGACTACAAGAAAAGTCCAAAACTGTAACCGGCCCCAGAAAAAAATTATGAATTTAAAAGAGTTCCCGGGGAAGCTGACAAATCATATCTGCGCCCGTGTTGCCACCTGGGGGGAAAAACCCTGGCAAGTCCTGCAAAAGTCGCTTCAAAAGGCCGTTTGGGGGAGGTCAACTTTTAAATTTTTATGTTTTGCTGCAATGGGTCGGGTGACGGCCAATCAGAGCCAGGAAGAAAGAAGAAAGGGTTTTATTAATGGACGTTTAAAGCCTGTGGTTTCGTGGGCTGGCCTTGAATTTTGAAATTTCCCCCCCCCCCTTTTTTTGTGTGCTAGATTCAGAAAAAGTATATTAAGAATATTAAATTTTTAATTTGGGGCAGAGCATTGCCGGGGGCATTGGGGACTTTACATTGCAAAATTATATTCATTTTCAAAGAGCTTTTATGCGGGGTTTTCGTGTATGGAAAGGGCCTGGGGAGGGGCAGGGGGTTTGGAAAACCGGGTTGGGTTCATTAAATTTTTATTTTTATGGGGATCAGGGTATGGAGGTTTGGGCCGAGAAATTTTCAAAAATTCGTTTTTAAAAGGGATAAAAACCTTTTTTTTTTTTAATCATTTATGTTTTTTCAAGGGTCATAGGAGGGTTTGACCAACCCCGTAACTTTGCTTTTAATTTATTTTAAAATGTTTTTAGGATATTAGCGTGGGCGGGAATGAAAACCCGATTTTATATTTGGCGTTGTCTTAGTCAACGCAATGGGGCGATTGCGCCTGGCTTAGCTTTGTTTACTCTTTCAAAAATTGTTTAGGTGTCAGTATGATTGTCATACGTTGCAAATTGTTGAGTTAGCTATCAACACTTTGTTGTATACGCTTTTTTTAGCGTTTTATTCTGTGTCCATTTTATTTTATCGATTATACTTTGAGTTAATGTAAATTGATGGACTTAAGATTTCATTGAATATAATTGTAATTAAAATTATTACCTTAAAATTTTGTTTAGAAAAATTTTTGAGTATATTTATTATACTATCAATTCTGTAATATGATAGCAAAGACCGTTAAGTCAAGTTTTAAGATGTTAGTTTTCGAGATGCATGTTTTCTTTATGGATAGTAGCTATAGGAAGTTTGAATTAAGTTATTATCCTCTTGTCTATTTGTTTATTTGAGATGATTAAAGTAGTCCTGATTTAAATATTGCTCTTTAATTTGTTGGTGATATTTCATGTATGCACATCCCTTCTTTCCCGTAGTTTTAAGGGCCTTTCATACAGGGACAATGGAGGGTGTGCAATGGTCTTAAGAGTCTACACTACTTTCAGTAAAGACGGAAACTTGTTCATGTACTCAACGGCATGCAACTGGCAGAAGATACGGTGTGTTTTATTAAGTTTAGTAATCTCTATTAAACAAGAAATTCAAAAACTAAGGGAAAGTTATGACAACCATCAAAAGAATAACTCTACTTCAAATGAGCGTTTGGTAATTATGATAGTTTTACTCAAGCAGCAATTCGCAGAGTACATTCACTTACATAACAATGATTTACCTACACTAAAGAAATTAAAACTTTATTGGATACTTATAGCGACTTCCTATTTTCATTGAAGACATTCAGGAGTTTTCTTATAAGATTATGGGATTTAATTTCATTCGACGGGAAGCGTAACTCTTTGCTTCTAGACAGAGATGATATATTGCGAGGCGACTTCGCTAATTAATAGCTATTAAGAAGAACAGAGAGTGCAACAGGAATATTGTTTTCACAGCGAAACCTGTCAATTCCGAGACCACCACTTCAAAATCGTGATGGACACAACAATCGCACTATCCTCACAAGCAAGGCGAGAAGGCTAATACAGGAAATTAAGCTTCCCTCTGGAAAGGGCGGGCGCGTCATTCTCGTCACTGCAGGTAATGAAAATAGGTTTTATACCAGGTGCAGAGCTTATTTTTCAGGGAAAAAAGATGATGACTATCACGATGAAATGGATGGAACAATGTATGAAAAATTATTCAATATTCCACTAATATAACTTCAAACAGTGTCTAGTTCTAGACAATGCATCCATTCATTCTACGATTCAAAGTGAGCATTCCAACCAAGAGTTTGTACCAAGATTATTATTCAAACCTGGTCACCAGTACAAGGTATTTCGTGGGAAGAAACCATGAAATTAAGATGGAGCGTGTAGAGATTTTGGAAAAGTACGAGGCAATTATGGCAGAAATTATATTATGACGAGATCACTGAAGTGCGGACATGAAGTTCTACGACTGCCCCTTATTCACTGTGAGATTATCCCATCGAAAGGATTTGGAAGTCAATTTAAAATATTTGTTGCTCAAGAAAACAATACATTTAACTTAATGATGTTCATCGCCTACTAGGGGGGGGAAGAAGGAGTGAGAAATATCACAAAAGAACTCTGGCGAAATCATGTTCATCCATGTAATTGAAGATGAAGCAACAATGTGGGTACTTAGAGGGGTTATAGAAAAATGCATGACAGGGTCGTGATAATTTGAAGGACAGCTCCTCTAGCTCTGAAGATGTGATAGTGATGCTGATCTAGGAGTAGGTACCGTTACCTGATTAAGAACAAGTAAGAATGTAATTTTATAGCATTTATTATAAAAATGCATGTTGTAATATACTTTGTTGTATATTATTTAGAGGAAAAAAGCCTTATAATAAAATATTATAAGCATATTACGGAGGGAATAGTGAAACGTTAATAAACTTCAATCTTGAAAAAATTTACGATTGTGGTAAGAGTTAATGTTTCTAGAAAAGGCTGTTACACGATAGGAAATGCTTTTGCCTGTCAATTGACCCCCAACCACCCCATGCCGCATTGTTTAACATGAGGATTTCCAAGTAAACCCTCCCCACTCACATTCCAACAACCGATCTATGAAAATTTGGCTAAGGTAACAGAGAGAGAGCGAAGATAAATCTTTTCTCCATAAGACATGCAGTTCCCTTCAGCATATGAAATTAGGTGTATATAAATCCTGTGTTGGGTTAGAAACGTTTGATTAGTTCATTGTATTTTGGTAAGATGTAAATTGTTGGGGTTACGTGTATGTACGTTAGAAACCTTGTAGATGTTTAAAACTTATTTTGTCAGTTTATTGTAGTAAGTAGTAGTCTCGCAGTCCACCTGGTACAGGACTCTGATTGGACTCCTATAAATAACTCGGCTGTGATTGGCTGCTATTAATTAGCCAACTCTGTAAGTGTGCACCCACCCCTTTACCCTTTCTATATCGCACCGTTCGTTCTGTATTTTTTATGTGTGACTTATTAGACTTTTTAATGATTGGCCTTAGGTGCGGACTGGGTGTACAGGTCCGCTTCATGGTAATTTGCCAATGTCTGTGATACCACTCCACAATCGCGAAAATGTCCACACACTAATTTATTCCCCGTGCCGTTCGTTCCTGATTTTGTATGTTTGCCCGTTGGTTTTTATGTGTCCCCAATTAGTTTTTTATGAGTGCTCATTGGATCGAATGTCTGGGTATAGGTTGGGAATGACGTCGGAGTTTTTTCATTTATTGGAAGGAGGGCGTGCAGTCAAGGGCACTCCTCCACCGCGGAGTGTTGGCCTGCGAGGGCTGGGAAGGCTTATCTCTCGATAATTTGTCAAAATAAAGTGCATGTGATCACTGTGATTTTCCACATCTGGGGTCCCCACTATGTGGTGATGTATAATAAACATGTTCAAACAGGAATAAATGGCTGCCAGGGTCATTTACAGCCCAGTTATATTTTAATGTGTCCCCATGGTTTTTGGGTGGGATCGATGCGGTCTCGGGCGTTGGAACTCTCCCGTGGACCATCCATAAAATGTCAGCATCGCTACTGAGGGCGGGGGAGTGTAGGAGCATCCTCTCTTGACGGCCGTTTAGCGTAGAGTGTGAACATTGGCTCCCTCTTGCAAGCCCGTGGAAATTTTTTGGTGTCGCAACCCTCCCCCCCCTTTCCATCTATATGGTAATGGGTTTTCCCGGGTGGGCGTCATTGCAACCTGGCACCAATTTGGTGGGCCTTTGACAAAACAAGTCGAGACAGGAATAGATCACGGACTTGAATGATGTCGCAATGGGGTTTCCCCTGCAGACTCATACCTAGCGCAGTTGATTGGCTCGACAAGTCAAGTCAGACGAGGAATAGATCCGACCTTGAATTTTGTCTCAATACCCCCAACCCCTTCCTCCATCTTTGGGTAATGGTTCCCCGGGTGTTGTCGCAACTAGTGGAGTGCTTGATTATGCACAATCATGGGCGTTGCTATGCTTCACGGTGATTTATAATTCTCATTTAGGGCCGCTAACCCCCCACAAAAGGTTACTAAAATGTTGTTGGTATCGTCCATTGACAATGCGCGGATGTAGGTATCTTCCATTACACCAGGATCACTGTTGGCGGGTGGAATAAAGTAAAAATATTCAGCGTTAATTGGGTGGGGGAGATGGAAAAACCATTCAGTGAGAACAAATGGACAGTACACTCAGCGGGATTCTAAACCCCGACCTCCCTCCATAACTATGAGTTAACACAGGCAAACCATTTAGTGAGAGCTAGTGATAGTATACCTCAGCAGAGATTTGAACCACGACCTCCCGTATCATAAACTAGATGAGTTACACGCACTCTTTCTAGCTATGCGTATAAATATTACTAATTATTATGTTGTAGGGATGATTATGAAAATTTTCCAGAATTTTACCTAGTTAGGGAGTAAGGTAGAAAATTTTCCAGCGGTTTAGGTGGGAGTGGTAGGGGGAAAATTTAGGGATAACAAAGGACAGTACACCTCAACGGAGAATTCGGAATCTGGCCTCCCTCATCATAAAATAGATGAGCTACATGCACCCTTTTCTGTCTAAGCGTATATATATTAACTAAGAATAATGTGGTAGGGATGATTAAGAAATGTTCCTGCATTTTACTTGGAGGGCAACCACCAAACAGTTTTACCCGGGAAGGATTTGGATTTAACATCCATCACCAGAATTTAATGGAGCCTGACACTTAGATGGCGTGCCCACATGGATTCGACCTCAAAATGTATATTCGACACGGTCATCCAATCAAAGACTTCCTTCCAATGGCTGAGTGCACCCGCCATTTGCCAGAGTGAAAATTAAGTGAAATCCAAAATTCAGTTAAGCTGTGTCGACACATATTTTCGTTTTATTCATATTATACCAGTAGGAATGTGGTACCAACATTGGTTCGGGAAAATCCTACAAGCATATTATTGCAAATCATTTTCACTGTTTAGATATTATTTTTATAAATTTAACAATATTTGGTGTATAGGTAGGTGGCAAGTTTCCACAGACAAAACACCAGAATCAGATAGGACGTCATTTTTATTTATAAATTGTGTCGGTAGATTATGCTAAGGAGAATTAAATATAAACTCTGCAACACGCGACTTACGATGTTTTGCACAACGCTATTTAAAGTATTATGATAGCCAAACTTTTAGTGACCTGTATTATTTTCTTAATTACTTTCATTCTGCGCCATCTAGTTAATAAAAATGGTAATAATGACTTTCTCCATATCTTGTGAAACAAGTACATACACATATTGCTTAATGTAATTATTATTACTCACACAAATAAAGTAAATATGCTTATGGGTAGTATCAATGAAAGTATTTATGAGGGTTAAGTGTACCCGTATTTACCTGGAGGGCGATTGTAAATAAGTAATGGAAATTACCCTCAGTTAAAAGGGCAGTGTTCGTATTCCTACATCATCAACCTTTACCATATGAGATGAGCTCGGTTTTAATCTTGTATAGCAACACAAGACCTAATTAATATGGTGATTGTCATTTAAAAAACTTTATGTTGGTTTTGTTATATGCTATTAATGTTTTAAATAATATTTATTAATCACTGCTGTTTGTCAATAAATATAAACTTAGTAAGCAAATGTTATTATTTTTTTAAAATCCTAGAATATGTTGCTGAAAATCCTTGGAGAATCAATAACAGGAAGGTAGATGGTATTATTACACGTGACAAACATTGCCAGAAATAATAATTAAAATAGTGCAGAATGTAAATGTTAAGCTTTATTGATAACACTTGTGTAGTTAATATGATTTAGCAAAAAATTATGTATCTGAGCTGTAGGTATGAGTAGAAAGGGTGGAACAAGTATACTATTATATATTAAACATTTCAATCAGTTTCACTGCTAAATATTGGTTAAAGATTTTAATTATATGGATTTAGGTAAAGAGTCCACATACAAAATCTAACACATTCCATTTATAAATTGTAAATGTTGAACCGGTAGATTGCTACCCAACGATATGCTCATCAATATTTTACCGATGTATCATATAACTCTTACATAATCCATAAGTAATATTGAATTCAATTATGAGGAGCTTGATATTTATTTTAATATCATTTAATGGTTCGCAAACTATATTTTGCGAAATAATATTTAGCTTTTATATAAATTCTTAAGTAATATAAAAATACAATTATTATGAGGGCCTTGGAATCAATGTAGAAATGCCAACAAACATCAACAAAAAGCCATTTAAAACACAAAATAAATTCATTTTAAAAATTATTTAATGTAGTCGAAACTATATTGTTGAGATAAAGAATACATTTATCAAATCAAAATGCACTTAAATACAAGAAAAAATTTATTTTAAATATAATTTAATGTTAGAATATATTTGGATGAATAATACTATAACTTTTACATAAATTCATAAGTAATGTCGAATACTATTATGAAGGACTTTGAATGAATATTAGAAATGCATATACTTTATTTTTTAGATTAACTTACATTGCCACTGAGAGTAAAAAAAACAGGGGTCATTAATCTCCTCAAGCACCATCATTTAAAGAGAAGGGGGGTAGAGGAGGAGCACAGTGTCCAGTTCCACCAAATTCATTCCTCGTTCCTCATCGTCTGTATCGTGATGGAGGTGAGTATGCGTAGCGTCGGTGGCATGTAGAACTCTCTCAGGACATCATGGACGTCGCAATCCTCTACTTCTCAAAGGGATGCCTTCTGGAAGAGACGAAGGCCTGTCCACTGCATGTGACGGGGGGTGACGATGGACATGTCTCCAAGCAGGTAGGTGGTGGGGTCAATCTTGCCCGAGCTTTGACCTAGCATCTACCCAATCATCATGGACTACTAACAAAGACAGTTCTCGGGCATGATAAATTACCTCTGATTGTTGATCTTGTTCTGCAGCAAAAAATTTGTTGTTCCTTTTCTTCAGAGTTTGAGCGGAATAGGGAGGTGTTATTTTGTTGGTGTCATTCATTAGAGATGCCTCAGAACGCCTGGTGGTCCAGGACGCCACCGTCTTCGCAAGAGTATCTCTGGAGAACCAGACGGAGTCTTATTTGGGGTTAGGAATGAACCCGATGGTTTCTGTAACTTCTCTTCTTTGGGCCTCTTTCTGGCGGCGTTTCATTGTGTTCTGATCAGCACCGAATCGCTCAAGGAACTCTTAGGGTCTTTAATTTCTTCAGTTTGTTTATGGAAATCCTTTGTGCTTCGTTTCGTTCCTCTTTGAAATGGTATTTGGCGCTGATCATGGGGGCTTAGCCTTGGGCGAGGATCCCCTGCCATGTAGAAATCTAGAGCTGTAATTGTGTGGTGTTGCCAAAATTTTATCATCGGTGTCACCATTGTCCCACACGAGACCTTCATACCGTCTTCTAAGCAGAGCAGAAAGTGTTGCATTTAGTATCAGGTGCAGGGCGTTAGAAGTTTATCTTGTTGATGCCAAGTGATAGCTATTTAAATATATTATGAATACAGATTTTAAGAAAGTTTTGGATTTTAGACATACAGAATAGTAATTCTGACATTTTAAATGACACATACCACACGGAAATTGAACCCGGGGACAATTGGCTTAGTACTACCAATGCTCTAATCATGGCTATCCAGGACCTCGTCCATGCCTTGGTTTATTCTTCACTCCAAATTTTACGCAGTCTCTATGATGATCGTGCGGAAATCGGCGCTACCAAAAGTGTGATTTTATTTAGAACACGAGCTATCAGATAATGCAGCCACCTTCGACTCTGTAGTAGGTTATTGCTGCACCGTGTACAATTATTATAACTGTAAGGGATTTGCATATTACAAATCAAATAGCGAAGCTATTATTTTTTATTTTGTGAGGAATTCTCCATCTAGATATCATATTCTGAAAAATCGAAATGCACATGGACGTGGATCCGAACCGGGTCCTTTGTCTTAGTACGCCTATGCTCTAACCATGAGCAATCCAGGGAATCGTTCCGTGCCAGGGTCATTTGCGTTATCTGATAGCTCGTGTTCGTAATAAAATCACACTTTTTGTAGCCGCGATTTCCGCACGTCCATCAATAGACTTGACTTAAAAATATCAGTGAAGATTGACTTTTGCACGGGATGAGTCCTGGATACCTCAGTGATTAGAGCATTGAGTACTAAGCCAAAGGTCAGGGTTAAATTCCCGTGTCCAGGTGTCATTTTTCAATTTTCAGAAAGTGTTAGGTTTAGTCGCATAACTGTAATCACATAACAAACTTTGTGAAACAAGTGTAAACTGGGGGTGGTTTTTTCTAAATTATTTTCCACTTTCCCTCCATGAAAATGGTGGGTTCATTTACTCTAAATTCTAACCATTCCCAATTCTCCAAATCCATTGGCATAATTAGTACTTAAGTGCAGTGCCGGCTCGTGCTAAAATTATTAGGTGCTGCTCCTGAAAATTTTTTAGGCCTTGTTTTAAAATTGTGTAAAAGAAAAAAATACAAGTATAAAAAGTAAAAATGTATTCAAGAACTGATAAAATCTTACAAAAAAAAACTTATTTTACTTACTTTAACTTTAAAATTGTTACAGTTCCAAGCTTGAATTCTATCATTTAAAAATGAAATCATTCTTCTTGTTTTATTTGTGCAAAAAGTTCAATAATATTCTCCATTGATCTCTGGATGTCAATTGAGGTAATTTTTTCCCCATTGAAGTACTGCAAGCGCATTTAGCCTTTCTGTAAAAGAAAATAACCGAAAAAAAAAATTGAATCAAATATTAGAGCTGGAAGAGATAGTAATCTAGTCTACACTCTCTCTACACTTTAGCACATTCAAAGAATTATGGTACACGGTTTTTAAGCACAACACACACTGAGTAAAAAAAAACTCCTTCCACCATCACGCCAGAGCCAGTACTGCAAGAGCAACAGTGCTCATCTCTACTAGCAGGTCCCGCCTCCTCCGCAACCCCTTCTATGTGTGATGCGCATAACAGTCAAAACCCTACATCACTGGCACTGTGAAAGCGCCCACATTTCCAAACAAAGATCTTTGTATCTTTTTCATAACTGTGGGATAGTTACTGAAGTACTGACATTAAGCTTAAGAATTATATTTGTACTACAAAAACAAGAAAGAATTAAAGCAAAAAGGACTCATTTATATTAATGTTATCGATAATACCAAGTAGAAATAGGGGGTGCTGCAGTTCTGGAGTGCCTATACACCGAGCCGCCATCGCGTTATTGCCTGTGAATGAATCAGCAAACATTATTAAAAACAGTTAATATTTTTGCAATGCCAAAAAAATTTATCGAGGATGTCAATATTTGTAATGATCACTTTAAAAACTCGGCTATTCTAGAGGATACTTTTCACAGGGTTACACTTTATTAATTTATCTATACATATAATTTTTAAATATTTTCATTATATAGAAAATGATACAAAAGATAACTATCATCCTTAAATAGTTTAAAATTAATCTACAAGATTTTTTTGTAACATAGTCTGCAAACAATATCTTAAACTTTATTTCTTTTCAATATCATGTGTAAAAGATGCATAGACATTACATATATGTCTTCTGATATTTATTTGTATGATGCTGACAGTTGTAGGCATTACCACTGCTATCATTCAATTAATTGTTGATACATATGTTAATTTCATATATAAAGGGGTTCTCATAAGGAACATGATATAAAATGTTGACAACAAATATGTTTATTAAGGTTTTGGTGTTTTTTTTTCTGCCCACTAGTAAATATATATTTTGATTAACCAAAAACAATAAATTAAAACATACTGTATAAAAAGTTAAACACTGGCAAAATATTATTTAAAGGAGTTGTGCAAAATATACAGAGATTTCTTACCGTTATTTTTTCCAGGCAGATGATTTATATATTATTTCATATAAATTGGATATTTGAATAATGTTAATATTTATTTATTTTACATGACCATCTTATACCTGGCTGGACCTGTTCACATATTTACATAGTGAGGTGGGTGTAAATTAATTTAAAATGTAAAACAGAAGGTTCTACTGACAATTTTTAACTAATGGCTGCAATGAGAAGGATATTCTAAGAAATTACACTCCCATTTTCTAGACTGATACAATGAAAATCCCTCAGTGCCAGTGGTGATGCGTGATATAATTTTTGGATAATCTGAATCATGAACCACTAATTAAGGGAAACACTTTACGAGATGTTGAAAATGGGATCATTATGAAGTTATATAATACAGTACTGGCAATACTACTACCCACCACAACCCAATAATAAAATTTTTTTTTAATTTTACTATACCTTATGTGATTATATATCATTTTGATATTACTATTTTTCCTTTTAGATTCATTTTTTGTTCAAATGATAAAGCCTTAGCAGAATTATTTAATAAAAGTCAACTAATTAAAGAGTAATTGTTGATGTCTACAGACGTCTCCCTCTTTTTTCTGTGGTACATACACTAACGTTCTTAATACTTTATGATGTTCATTATAATAGGAAATTTTAATACACCTCAATAAAAATTGTTGAATTTAAACGAGAAAAGGTTTTGTGCAGAGTTTTTAGCCAATTGAGAAATAACTAATTAGCAGTTATATGTTTTATCAATAATCAGAAATAAACATTAACACAGAATTACGACAAGCAAACTATTTTTTTTTTTTTTACCCGAATAAGAGACACAAGAGTGTAACATGTGCAGCAAACAATTATATTAATACTGTCTCTCCTCAGTCCCACGCACACACAACAGTATCACTTCCATTGGTGCATACACCGGCACCACAGATGTTGCTACATTTATATTTATTAATATAAATTTACCTACCTTCAACACGGCTCCCTTTAAATTATATTACATCCACCTTAATCATAAATCAATTTATATCACATTCATTACATACCTGAATTTTTCAAACTTATTTCAACCTATGGTTTAGTAAAATATCAGCCATCATTTCATCAGAATCTATTTTAGTGAATATCATGTTCTCCTTTAACATAACTCTCTTTACAAAAATGATAATGTGTCTCTCTATACTTTGAATTTTTTGTAAAATTACCCATACTTAGCTATATTTATCGCACCAGAATTATCTTCAAACATTTTTTTCGGGTCACCAAATTTCAATATTAAAATCTAGCGAAATATCTTTCACAACTTTCAATTCACTAACCACTCAGACAATTGCAACATACTCAGCTTGATGTGGATTATTTTGTTACACTACTCTGTTTCTTAGATTTCCAAAAAGATCAATTTAACCATACATTTTAATACATATCAGTTGTCAATTTCTGTCAATAATATCACATGCCCCATCGCATCTACGTAACAGTTTAAGAACCTCTTGCATTAAATTTCGATTAGGTTAACTTTAATCTTTGGTTCAAATCCTAAATTACTTTAATTTACCTATAGCATATTTATAATGAGTAGTATTATAACAATTTTGAAATCTACTTGAATAAATTTACGCTGAAATAATATATCCAGATTTTGTTCCTGTCAGAATATTGAAATCGTGCCTAATAATACCCAGCAGTACTTTGTTTCACTTTGGTGGTAATATTGTTAACTAAAGCAACTCAAGAGAATATTTGTTTTTTGTTAATTATTTCTGTTGTTTTTGTTTTGTTGTAAGAAATTGAAGATATTATCATAATCTTAATTTTTCCATAACGCTTTCAAAAGGTTATGGCTCAAGGATTAGTTCCTAATGCCGTTGTTGGTTTCTCTAAAGGTAATAACGAATCCGTTTCGTAGTTTTTGTTGTTCGAGTTATCCATGCTGCGTGCTGTTACGCTGCAAGAAATTTGTTTTTCATGAGCACATTAAGTTTTAGGTCATAATACTTAAGTGAAATTATCATGGGATTTTGTTTACCAGTTAAACTAAAAAAGTGAAGTTTCAAGTAATTGTACGCAAATAAGTTTTATTTATTAATAGAATCTGTATCTGTGAGAATAGACCTTGATCTTAACCTTGAACTTTGGGTCAAATGTCGGGAAAAGATCGACATATAAAGTGTTAATAAGTTTAATGGTAGTAACTACAGCATTGGAAGTTCCTTTGACATGGCTCTACGCGCCAAGTATTATTTCAAAATCGCAAAAGGTGAGAAGCTATGCCTACTGTAATGCAAATAAGGCAATCGATCTAAGGCAACAAAGGGACGCCGTAGCTATGTTTACCCTTACCTCAGCTATGGAGCTCTGTCAGATTACCTTGATTGAAAATTGTATCGTTCTATGAAATTCTAAGCAAACTAGATTTATTCTATGAGCACAGATCAGAAACAAATACTAATGATAGAACATGAGCGTTTATATCATTATCAGTGGAGCTCGGCCGATCAGTGGCTCAACACATCGCCAAGGTGGAGCTCTTGCCCAACAAATAATAGAAGTCGGAGATTCAGTCAGCGATCTAGCTATCATGACCAGTTCTTGAGTAGTCTACCTCAGAATATAAGAGTTTCGACAGGCCTGGCTTTCATCCCATGAGTGAGGAACAAACAAACCATCGACAGTTGACATCCCCTCTGATTGTGAAGCAGGCGAGCCTGACTTAGGGGGAGAGCAGAAACTGCTATAGCTTCTTATAGCTAACCGAGAAAACTAAATCTCGTGGACATAAACCACGAATTTTATGAAGCAGAAAACAAAGTAACTAAACATAAGAAAACTACCGTTATAACTGCCAACGTAAAGGCCACCTTGCCCTTGACTGCCGGAGTGAGAAGAATAATCGACGAGTCATCTGATTAAGGCAGAAGCTTGACCAGTGTCAAATTTTTTGCCTTTAATGTTGAGGAAGCAAATGTATGTAGGCCTATTTCTTTTTCTGACGATAATACTTGACCATGATAGTGGGGCTTCCAGTCATATGATATGGCACAGAAAATAGACTAATTTGACAAGTTTGAAGAGGATTAGTGATGGTTCTTCTGTGCGTCTTGGTGACAAACACATGCTTTTTGTCAGAGGAAGGTGATTGATGATTCGTAAGTTGCTGAATGGTCAGTGGTATGACTTGGTCATTAGGAGAAGGTCCTATTGTTCCGGAACTGAAAAAGAACATCATGTCTGAAGGAAAAATCACCAAGCTGGGAATGAAAATAGTAAAATCAGACAATTTTTTGAAGTTTTTGAAAAAGGAAAGTTGGTTGCTTGTGGTGAACGCCAGCCAAATAACCTGTATAAAATGCTTTTTCAGACTTAACCTCAATGAAGCCAATTCTGTCACTCAGACTAGTTTAAAGCTATGGCACGAACGCCTCGGCCACATCAATGTTAGAGCTTTGAAGGAGTTAGTCTCAAAAGGCTTAGCCGGGGGTGTAGATCTGAGTGATGTAGACAATTTTCTTTTGCCTGGCTGTGCATATGGAAAGAACCACAAGCTCCCGTTCAACAACCCAACCACAGAAGATGAAGGTTGGTGAGTTAATATACAGTGATCTTGGTGTCATGCCAGTCGTCTGTAGGGAGGAGCTAAGTACTTTGTTACTTTCAAAGATGACTACTCTAGGCTATAGAGTAGTATCTTTCATTAAACATAAAAGTGATACACTACAATGTTTTAAAGATTTTGTAAGATTGTAGAAACAAAATACAAGCGAAGTGTGCAAATACTCCATACAGACAATGGTACAGAATACATCAATGTAGAATTTCAGGATTTTCTTGCCTCAAAAGGGATCATTGCTGAGAGAACAGCGCCATACACACCCGAACAAAACTCTCGCTCAGAGAGAGATATGCGCACAATTGTTGAGAGTGCCCGGGCGATGCTTTGCAGCAGTAACCTCCCTCAAGAGCTTTGGGCGGAAGCTGTAAATTGTGCTGTATACATATTAAACCGTACACCTACAAAGCAGGCACATAACTCCACACCCCTGAACTGTGGACCGGCAAAAAGCCTCAGCTGTCGCATGTAAGGACGTTTGGATGTGAAGCCTATATGCTGGTGCAAAATGAAGAAAGAAGTTGGATAAGAAATCCAAGAAGATGATACTTGTTGGATATGAATGGAAATTCTAAACCAACTACAGGCTGTACGATCCTGACACTAAGAAAATTAGAATATCAAGAAATGTTCTCTTCAATGAAGCACAACAAGGCTTTGAAAATATCCAACTATCGTGCCCATGAAAATTGACTGTGATGAAGAAGCTGAAGTCGAGAGCAAGAAGACTATGAGACTAAGAAGACATCCCCAGAGCCAGAGCCGGGTGAGCCACCAGCAGAAATTCTTCAAGAGGATGAACCATACAAGATGTCTAGGCCTACCATAACCTCAGACCTCATAGTGTTTTAAAGCCACCAGCAAGATTCACTGAGAATCTTCTCTGCGTTGAGGAAGATACTCCTAGTAAACCCATTCTGAAGCTGTTACATGCCCGGACAAATTCAAGTGGAAACTGCTATTGAAAGAGGAAGTTGACGCCTTAGAGAAAAATGACACATGGACAATGGTATCATTACCTGAAGGGAAGAAACCCATCGGCTCAAGATGGGTCTTTAAAAATTAAAAAAACTTTTGGTGAGATTACGAGATATAAAGCACGTTTGTGTGCAAAAGGTTACACACAAAAGTTGGGAATAGACTACAATGAAACATTTTCCCCCACAACTCGCTATGATTCGATTAGAGTGCTCCCATCTATTGCAGTTAGATTTGACTATGAACTAACCCAATTGATGTCAAAACCGCATTCCTTAATGGAGATCTTGAAGAGGAGATATACATGAGTCCTCCAGAAGGGATACAGGTGGATTCAAATGTTGTTTGTAAACTCAATAAAGTCTTTATGGTCTGAAAGCAATCGTCACGATGTTGGAACCGAAAGTTCGACCAATTCATAAAGGATTTTGGCTTCAGGCAATTTAATGGAGACAAGTGTATCTACAAAACCGATGTTAAAAGGGAATCGTGTCTTCTAATCCTTTTTGTCGATGATGGTCTTGTGATGGGGCCGAATAAAACATCATGTAACGTTGTAATCAATGAGTTGCAGAAGGGTTTTGAGATCACAACATCATCAGTAGAATTATTTTGTGGGAATGCAGATACACTACAACAGAGAAGATGGTACACTCTTCATTGACAATCAAACATACATAACCATATTGCCAAAAGATTCAAACTTCAGGACGCTAATCCTTGTAGCGTGCCTGCAATTCCAGTATTCGCCTACAAGCAGCAGCAGGAGGTAGAAGACAATTACTAAGCATTTACCATACAGGGAATTAGGTGGTGCATTAATTATTTATTTGCACAGCAGTTAGACCTGATAAAGCGTTTTGCAGTGGGAAGCAAGTCCAGCAAATATTGCAACAACTTTGACACAAAACCACTGGAACAGTGTAAAGAAAATTACATTATTATTATCTCAAGCCACAGCCAACTATGAGCATGTATCGAAAATCCGAAGACCCAATCCCATTATTGAGTGGGAAATTACAAGACTCAGATTATGCCGGGAGACATTGATACAAACGATCGACAACGGGCTACATATTCAAAATCTCGATGGTCCCTATTAGTTGAGCAGTACCAGACACAAACATTAGCCCACACAACCACCGAAGCTTAAATATTGCAGTCTCAGTCAGCATCTAAAGAGTCTATGTCGCTTAAGAACGATGTTCATGGACATCTTTGAGAAGCCGCTGCAACCACGGTGATCTTTGTAGACAATCAAAGTGCCAAAAACTTGGTGAAAAATCGAATATCACAAGCGTACCAAGCACATAGATAATTCGCTACCATCTACATTCGGGAGCGATTTGGAACAGGGGGACGATCGAGCCTGCGATACACCGCATCGAAGGAACGAGCTTGCCGACATCCTCTACGAAGCCCAATACCCCGTGAGGTTTTTCACGACTATGTGCTGATTTGGTTAACAGATTCTTTCTTGAAGTTGAGAATTAATTTTTGTTTGTTTGTAATGCTGCAGGTGTGTGTGTGTATGTATATAATATATAGTGGATAAACACAAGCCCCTATGACAATTTAGAAACATAATTTTTTACTAGGTGCTCATTATTGAGTGTGGTCAGAATATTGTAATTAGCGCCTAAATACCCCAGGCTGTACTCTGTTTCACTCTGGTGTAATCTGTGTATTAACTAAAGCAACTCAAGAGAATCTGTGTTTCATGTGAATAGTTTCTGTGTTTTGTTTTGTTGTAAGAATTGAAGAATTATCACAATCTATAATTTTTCCTAAACGTTTTCAATACAAACTATAAACTTTTGGGGTTTAAAAAGGGTTAATATCTGCAAATGGGTTTTATGATTAAATAATTGATTTTAAATATTCAACGACTTTAAGATATACAAAATTTAATGAAACAATACTTAAATTATATATTTTATGTAATTAAAGGGGTTGACAAGTATAAAAATTTTAATTTATAGGTTAATGGGTTTAACCCAAATTTTGGGAAATGGATTAATTGATGTTGAGAATTTTGTAAAAATTTTCTAATCTTATCTGTATTTGGTCCATTTTACGCCTTTTGAATTTCCAGCATTGAAAGAAAGATACTGGAATATTCAATCAGACATGTTTTCGACACATAGGTGCTATAATCATGGTAACTGTAAAACTAAATTAAAAAAGCATGAAAACAGAATGATATTAAAGGGTTACAATAGATTAGAAATTACTGCTGTCCAATAATAAATTCATAAAAGGAGTAAAATTATCAAACAAATTTTCAAAAGTCGTTGTGAAGGACACTAAGTGTTGGTACGAGAGTGAGATGTTGACTGATTTAGGTGTAGTTCGAGAAATTACTTTTGATCTGCTATTTTATTTTATTACGTCAATTAACATAACAAATTTGGTATCAATCAATTCTTTCTATATATTTTTGAACAATATATCTAAGTCTAAATTCTAAATCAATCCCACTTCTTACTTTCAACTCGTTTATAATATTTTTTAAATGATATTGGTTTAATCTTTTTAGAAGTAGTCCCCAATACTAAAATGTAATGTATTATATTCGGTTTAGGTTTAGCAAAGTTTTGATATAGTTGGTTTTTGGTTAGTTTAGGATTAGTATGTAAGTTTAAATATTAACTTTTGGAGAACTTAAAAACTTTCAAGCTTAGATTCTAATTATTTTTCATATGATTTTTTAAGCCCTTTTTTATTTTATTTTCAAACTTCAACCTTATCTCACAGAATATAAATCACTATTTTTATTGTACTCGGCAACTAAGAGTGTACTATGAACACCAACAAAAGTAAACTTTGAATAAACACATTTTAAAAATTATGTTTAATTCAGTTCATAGAAAAATTACGAAAATAATGTTTCTAAATATATATGTATGGTTTTAAAACCATCAATATATTTATTTACAATTAAAAAATTGTTTTAATAATGATGTGCTCAAAAATTACCCCGTTAGGATACTCAAAGTTTGGGCACTAAATGGAGAGCACTGAGACCCCGCACACGTTAGAAATCCCCGACATTTAAGAGGGTTTGATATTTTAAACATAGTTTTCAAAAAATCCTGGCAAACATTATATAAAAGGGTTTCTCTGAAATAGCTAGAAAGCTTGTAATTAAAAATTTAAAATTTAAAAAAAAAAGAAAGGATCTTTTCCTATAAATGTGTACTTCTAAGATTAAATCAAATAGTTTGACACCTCTATCTAATAAAGTAATATTTTGGATAGGGTCCAAATTGTGGGATTGTTTTACACGAAATTATATATAAGATATTTTCAAAGATTTTTTAAAACTTTTGAATTAAAATCTAAACTTTTTAAAATGGTCAGAACCTTTTCCTTATTTTGGTGAAAACAATATTAAAGAATATCTAACCCAAACTTCTTAAATAAATTGATATTTCTAAACGTCTGCAATTTTTCTAAGTGCTTCTTAATAAATAATTACAGTTGACAGCCAACCCCTAGTTTAAGAAAAAAAAAGGTAAATTTTGTTTCAGTTTTTTTTTGTAAGTGCATCAGAGTAAACTTGTTTGTGTGGCGGGATTAGAACTTACTGACTTGGGGTGGGGGTTAGAAATTGGGGAGGGAGCTACCTGAAGCTTTCTCGGTGACCGCCAGCCGACAGGGGGCTCATATTTTTTTATCTGCCTTCTAGTACATTCGAGTTTAAAGTGAGTAGTTTTAAAAAATGCTCACTTGATTGCGCGTAGTCATGGGGGTCGCACCTAGCGATCCCAACGTTCAAGCAGTGAAGCCTAGAAAAATGAGTGCAAATTTTTTTAACCTAGCGGCTGTAGCTTGTTCTTTTCTTCTCTGTGGTCTAGGCCTATTCGGCAACCACAAAGGGCCAAAGGCAAATCTTGTTGCCTACGTATGGGTAGTTTGAAAACTGCAGGATCTGAATTAGACGACCTACTTGTAACTCATAACTTCCACAATATGTGCGAATTGTAAGCTAGGGTGAACAGGTGGTGTATGCCAATCACTTCCAACAACTGCTCCTCACGAGCCTCTTTTTCCTGTCCTGGCCTACTAAAAAGGGAGCAAAGGATTTAAATTGATTTTTCTTTAATTTGAAGGTAAACTAAAACTCATTACTGTTGATGGTAAATTTTAAATGGCCTGAGGTCCCCATCATGCACAAGGGGACCTCGGGAGCGCACACTTTTGAAGCTATGCGCTCAATATATGCAATCTGGGGCTGCCGAGGAGGGTTTTTTCTGACAATGGTCCACCATTCCATCAGCTGCATTCGCTAGTTTTCTGTCTAACAATGGAATTGTACATTCCCCTTCTCTTGTTTACCACCCCCAAGCTAAAGGTTTGGCGGAGATTGTCGTTAAGACCACCAAGACAGCTCTCAAGAAACATTTGTTTGATGGTTATACTAAAAAACAGAATCCTCCAGCATAAAGTAGACCCCTTTTCTCTTAACATATCGCACCACCCTCACACCTAACGAAGGTGACCCAGCTGAATATTTTTTGGGTTGAAAGCCCCACATAAAGCTTTCACTTCTCCAGCGTCCATGGTTCCAAGCAAAGAGTGAAGGACTCAGGCAAAATTCACTGTTCACAATCTTCCAAGGAAAAGACATTTCTCCCCAGGTGACCTAGTGGGGGTGCGCTCTGTCACTCTTTCGCAAACTAAAGGGCGGTTCCGGGTGAAATTTTAGTATAGAGTCTCAACTGAAATTATATCTAGTGATTGTTGGTGGACGCTCTATAAAAAATTCAACATCTCATCTACGCCTCCGGACCCCAAGCTGTTCCAATTGGGTTTTTCACGGGAGATGATCGAGCAGCCATGCCAGCACCTATGCCTACCCCCACATCTGATGGATCTACATCGCCCTCTAATTCACCACCTCCAGTTGCGACCGCTTCCTGCAGCATTTCCCGCTCCAGAGCCCTCCACGGATTCCACTCCAGAGGCCCTTCATCATGCTCCCAGCGTGATGGCTCCACTCACACCCCTGTAGACCTTCTGTAGCGTCTCCGAGAGTGTCTGCCCCCCCAGAGCAGCCTCGTCAAACTCATCGACCAGGGCACCTCAGTAACAACTCGTGTTGGACGTCAGGTAATCAAACCCAATGCCCGGGCTTTGATTGTGTTCTTTTCTCGCTCACTGTACTCGATTGAAATCAAGACTATTAATGTACCAATGACTTATTGTTACTCAAAATGCCCCGCGCCTGCAATCAATGATAAGTTAATTATGCTGGGAGAGTATTATTAGTCAGCCAGAAGGCTGTGAGTTTTGTTATTCCTTTCTCTCCCCTTTTTTCATTTCCGTTTCTTGGGCTCCCAACCAATGTAATGGCGGCGCTAGGCTGAGTCATAAAAACAATGGCAATATTATATCTATTAACATCATTGTAATTCTTTCAATTACGAATAACTTCCTTAGCCCAAAACTATAGTAAGGTTACAACAACTGCCAACGTAAACACATTAGATACTATGCAATAATTGTTAGGTCTGTTTATGTAAAAACATCTAAGAACTTTTATGGGGTTTTATGATGTCTTGAGTGATAAAAGTGCTGTCCAAAAATTTATTTCCGTAAAATAAGAAAACAATG